>OZ026627.1:53741766-53896766 GCA_964020975.1 Hermodice carunculata
TTGGCCTTGAAACTACACACGAAAGTCCAAATATGCGCTAGAATGTACTAATTCAACCTCACTTTCCCAAAAGTTTCTTCCCAGGAAGGGGTCCTGCCCCATCTGAGACCCTTGCCTGGCTCAGTGGCTTCTCTCCCTCGCACCCTCCCTCTTGATATACCTATTGACAGGGAGAATCTCCCACCCACTGTCCCTCTGTGGTTGGAGTCTCTTATGTGTATGTGTGTGAAATAATATTACATTGCATGGAGTGTGTTTTCTACTACAAACCCTGCCACGTGTTTTATATGTGAAGGGCACCACGAGGAAGACTGTGCCAGATCCTGTTTGCCGGTCTGGTTCTATAGGGATACACCTGTAACTCAGTACACATTTAGGACTGTATACAGATGCAATTATCTAATTCTGAAATAATGATGATTACTGAGCTGTTGGGCACGTGTGGCTAGTACGTGTGGCCAATGAGCTTCCAGAAATCAGGTCACCTGACCAAATTTTAGATGTTAAGTTTGTATACTCAAATTTCCCCACAACAGATCTTTGCATATCTCCATCTTATACATCCCAACCAATTCATGGGCCTTTAGTTATTGTCTAAAAATTTTTGGCAATTGTCTTCATAAAATTGTAGGTGTATTATGAGCTCTCTTAACCAGGACTTTGTGACAGATTGTCTACCTTCAGTACACACTGGAGTGGCACCATCTGCTACACAAAATGAAAAAGATGGAAAGTCCGATGCAGGTGGTTCAGGTTCTATTCCACCTTGTCTGTGTGACTTGAGCTGACAAAACCTGCCACTCAAGCACACTTTTAACCATAGCCAAAAATAAAACCAATCAACCCAAACACGTTATTCACCAAATTGTTCCTGAGAGCATCCAGCATCTTTCTCTGAGCAAAAACATGGACATAGCCAGGATTTTTTCCCCATACAATGGAATTAAGTATATGCATTGGTTATACATAATACAGCAATTCCGGCAAGGGGTCAAGGTGTGACCTGACCTTTAACCTCTCATGGATCATTGAACATTGTACTACTCACCCATGCCTTGAAATGTATAACAATAACAGAACACAATTTTCTTCATAATTTGACCCAAATTGGCTCTATGTGATTAAGAATTAACAAAACTAGACTTTTCTGGGCTTCTGGTGACAATTTAAGGTTATGTGCTAGATCATACTCCTATTTGAAAGTGGCCTGTTCCTTAGAATAGGTAGTATTGCAAAACTCTATCGTTTGTTTCTTCTAGATTTCATTGTAGCCTGAAAATTATTTTGATTTTAAATAATAAAGGTCCTTGAAAAAGTATTCTGATTAAGACTTGCATGCTTATTTACCACATCTTAACCCTTAAAGCGTTGATTTAAGACAGAGTCAACAGCTTTCCTTGGGACACCTTGCACACAATGTGCATAAAGTGTCCCAAGGATAGCTGTTGACTAAGACTACCTTTTGCTTTAGACTAGGCTTGCTGGTATTTGAATGAATTAAAGGTATCTTCATGAGGAATTTGAATCTTTTAACCTTTATACGTTTAACTCATTCCACACTATGGTGACACGCATTGGTCAGTGGTTCTGGCAAGTTATGCTGTAGCTGCCCTTGCGGCAGCTGCAGCATGACTTGTCAAGCAGTGCCAGTACCACTGACTTAAGACTACAGGCAAGTTGGTACTTGAATGAAAGCTCTTTTCATGAAGAATTTAAATATTCAATTGTCGTCTTAAATATACAAAAAAATCAGGGACTGTTATGGAATGAGTTAACGGTAATGAGAAAACGATTTTAGCCATGGTTGGCACTTTAAGGGTTGAAATACTGTAAATTGCTTTAATTTTGTTGTATTCTTATTCTTCCGTATTTTGTTAATGGCACAAAACTGTAAAAATAAAAGCACACTGACACGGTATTTTAACATTGTTTGAATAGGAAATATGTTTGAAATTATAGTGAAATTAAAACTACAGTGGTATGTCAAAATTTAAAAAAAAAAAAAAAAAAAATGAAAATTTAAACACACAAAAACAACGCAATTTACAATAAAAGTGGAAACCATATTGCTGGTATATCACCTGGTGTGTTTAAAATATGAAAACAAGCTGAAATACTATCTCTCTTTACCTGTGAAACTGACCCTAGTATGCATGAGTGAAAATAAAAAGTGGAAGAGTCCATACACAAAGGCTAGAGAGTTGTTGTTGAATGTAAAATATAACTATACGTACTTCCTTCCTGCCAAAACAAAGCTACACCATTCTCATGATCATTTATTTTGTTTTTAATGCAAGCACCATTCTGAACACGAGTCAGATGTTTTTGTTTCTTGAATATGAGTAAAGAAATGTGTAAATGGCTCAAATATATTTTAATAAATTATGAAAAGGTCCGGACATAATTTGTCTCTATTAGGTGTATATTTCCAATTTTGGCTACAGATTTTTTGAGGCCCACATCAGTCCCTGCTATTGACTGATTCCACTGGGATATAGAACTGACCATGAAAACTGTGATATTACACCTGACATGGAATCTATATGCCACGTCAAGGACGGACGGGTACCAATGAAAACAAAATAATGACACAGTGTCAAGTTTGTAGCAAATATGAACATTTACATGAGGTTTGTGATAAATTAGTTTTTTGGGGGTATTTTTTTTGGTTTGGTTGTTAGTTTAACCCTTTCCCCCTTGAATGGACACATGAGTTGGGCACTAAGTGTCCAACTCATGCCAAGGAAAGTTGTTGACCTGGGGCATGTGATCTTGATAGGGCTTATCTACAACTCTCAGTCAAAATTGTTTTTCATTACTGTTGAAAATAGTTAAAAAACACTGAAGCTGATGACATTTGACCACCAGCTGGTTTTGACCAGTTTAAAGGAGGAAAGGGTCAAGGGCTGCAAGGATAACTTAAGTAGACCTATTGAAGGGCAGCCCACATGCTTTAGATTCTACAGCAGAAACTTCAAAGGATCATTTTAATCTTTAATTCAAAGTAATTAGAAGAAGAACCTGGAGATGCTGCCCACCGGGACAAAAAAAAAAAAAAAAAAAAAAAAAAAAAAAAAAAAAAAAAAAAAACGGTTTGACTATAAGCTAACTGGAAAATGAATAGAGGTTCCAGGTACAGGATATGTAAGATCATGGAATTGCTTGTTCAGCATTTTGTCGGGATCAGCTGACTCACTAATATATCAGTAACATGTGCTGAACTTAACCCTGCCCTCCTTCAATTAAGATTGAGTCAACAGCTTTCCTTGGCATAGTGCTAAACCCATGCCAAGGAAAGCTGTTGACCTGGGGGAGGTTATCTTTATAGGTCTCGCCCAGAATTCTCAGTCACACTGTTTTTCATTACTGCAGAAATCAGTTGAAAACACTGAAGCAGACAATATTTTACCACCAGCATGTTTTGGCCAGTTTAGTAGAGAACGGGTTAATTGACCTGTATTATTATAGACTCTTGACAGACGGAAGTTTTTAACAATCAATGCTATAATGATGTATTGATTATATTATATTGCATTACATTACATTACATTGTATTACATTGTGTCATACAAGTCCCCACCAGCAGGTATCATTTCCTAAGTGAATGGACCATTTCGTCTCCCATCAACCATGCCCCTGGAAGCACCAGCCACAGCTCACACAATAGGGACCTGTACCTACACTTGTTTTATATCTTTGTCACCAAATCATTATGTCCACTTTGCAACCTCAAATTGAAAGGCTTTTTCTCCTATGTCTGAAACTTACCCTGCGTGGGTTATCCTTCATGGGTATGAATGATAAGGTTTTAATTGTGATCTTTCATTTGATTTGTCATTCATTGGTTTAAAGTCGTAGGCAAACCAACGAGAGGCCATGGTGCATTTAATAAAATACCGAATACTCCCACTTTCAAAATGGCGTCATTTTCAAACTTATTTCTCGGATAAAACTTCCGACTTGGTGGGTATTTGCCCTTTTTAGACATAGGAGAAAGAAAATCCAGAATTGTGGCCCATATGGGATATAAAGGATTCTACCAATGATACAAATGATTTAGTGCTAGATGATACGGAGGAAACCTAGCAGTAAAAACCCCCCAAAACACCAAGTCAAAGGAAGGGGACTATTTCCAGTCATACTTTCAACACTATATTTAACTCTGTGTGGGGGATGGCTTGAGGTTGGTTACCTTGTGGGCAGACACCAATCACTGCTGCCCCCTGCTAGCAAATATCAGAACTACACAAAGTGAACGCTTCGCTGCCACACATTTAAGTCTTCTTTGTATTTCATTCCTTTATTTTTGGTTGTGTGCCAAGATGTATTCTGCTTTTCACCAAGTGACAACAATTCAATGTATAAGGTGAAATCCTAGCCCTTTAGATCACACTCATAATTACACTTCCTATCAGCCCCCGTCCCCGCACTACATTTGCATCAGGTGTCTGTTTTCTTGTTCTGCTTCACACAAAGGCATTCTTTCTGTGGTTATGGTTCACGTCACTGCCATGGTGGTCACATTTTTTTGTGGGGGGCACCATTATTCCACGTCACTTTTTTTACGCTATCCCATTTCAAAATCTCTTGCTTCGATCAATTTTTCACTCAACCTCTTTTGACTGTGTTGACAAAATTTAAAGACTCAATAATGTACCTTTTTGTGGAGACGCTATTTGCTGAGCACCCTCACTGTCCACTGTGGTTAATCTCTGGGCTCCTCTGTCAGGGGAAAGGGGCAGCTCATGTCATTACTTTCATCTGATAAACACTGAACTGAACTACTGTAGCAATTCTAGTCGGCAGCAATACAACGTGCGCACTTGTATTAATCCTGTACTGGTTCCTCAAACACCGAATGGAAACAACCCTATCAGCTTTGTTCTGCCTCCAACTGCACAATGTAAACATTTTTATCAATTTTTGTTCTACACCACTAAGAATGTAAACAATTTTATCAACTTTGTTCTATTACCACCTACAGAATAGACACAATTTCGCAATTTTGTTCTACCCCCAACAGAATGTACATGTACCCAATTCAATCACTTTTGTTCTATCTCTAGCAACAGAATGTAAATATTTTTATCAATTTTGTTCTACCTTCCACCTACAGATTATTATCATGTTTTTTTTTTTTTTCCACATCTGCACATCTATAGCTTGACACAAGCACAATGTTATCAGACGTCTATAATGGAAACCAATTTATACTGCAGCGGCCTTTCAGATATTTTGTCCCTGGGTTTAATTTGAACCTTTTATCATCATTAACTCATTCCATACTATGGTCACAGGCCTTGGTCAGTGGTTCTGGCAATGCCTGGCAAGTCATGCTGCAGCTGCCCTTGCGGCAGCTGCAGTATGACTTGCCAGGCAATGCCAGAACCACTGACTTAAGACTATCGGCATGTTGGTACTTGAACGAAAGCCCTTTTCATGAAGAATTTAAATATGTGATTGTCGTCTTAAATCTAGGTAAATATACGGAAGAATCAGGGACCGTATGGAATGAGTTAACATTATAACACTGTTCTGAAGTGATACTGGTGCAGGGAAACTTTAAAACCTTTCCCCAATGAATTAAGACCTGAATCAATAGCTTTCCTTGGCATGGGTTGGGTGCCCAGTGCTTAACCCATGCCAAGCAAAGCTGTTGACCTGTGGCATTTTAACTCATTCGGTCTCAAGTGCAATGCTTATTCAAATTGTTTTTCGTTTCTGTTGGAACCAGTCAAAAGCACTGAGGAAGACAATATTTGAACAACAGCCAGTTTTGGCTGGTTTTCAGGGTTAACAATTAATCAACCAACAGTATTGATACAGAACTTTTTCCCACTGAAATTATATAAACTGCTAAATGGCCAAAAAAAAAACCCTAAAAAAAACAAAAAACAAACAAACAAAAAAGCAAAAAACAAAACAAAACCAAAAAACTTACTTTACGCAAGAACACAATGACATGACATAGTGTAATGTTTGTGATGACCCACCTACCTGGAACATTTTAGACATGTTTCAGGTAACCCTTCCCCCCCCCTTTTTTTTTTTTGCCTTAAAAATCCAACGAATCATTTGTATTTGGGAACAAGGCACATGTCTCACAAAATAAAAAAATGATTGAACTTATTCTCCCACATGTCCACACTCAGAGATATACCCTGCTGATCCCAAACTCCTCTAGACTATGACATCTTCATTGTTCCATGAAGCCAATCAAGACTATTCTGACGCCATTACCATGAATATGGTCCCATACTGTAAGATGATGTCATTTTTGTTACATCAAGTAGAACTGTACAGTAGTCCCTCCTTTGAAAGACCACTCCTTTGAGAGACCACAGTTGTCAGGTCTTTCTGTAGTACTTTTCATGTTATTTATACCTCCTTTGAGAGACCACCTGCTTTATGTGACCGCCTTGTGGGTGGCACTAGGGGCGGTCTCTCAAAGGAGGGACTACTGTACCGTGCTGGTGATGGGCCTGATGTGATGAGTTCAGGGAATGATAAGCAAAACAGTAGACAAGGTTCAGAAATACAAGTGCCAAAGAAAAAAAAAAAAATCCCTGTGTCATGGCTATGGGTAATATTGGTGGCGTGTATTATTACATGTTTTGGTTTTCACACAGTATGCCTTAAAAAAGAAAAAAAAAAGAAAAATTTTTTGAAAAACCTGTGCAACAAATGTGTCCCACAGCTGCCACCTAGTGATGGATTACATTTCATAACACATTGTGTTATCCTTTTAAATGCCTCAGGCATTTCCAGTTCAGGAAAACAAGCTTATATGTGGGTGGTTTTTTTTCATTATTTTTGCATAAAATTTCATCAAAAGGGCATGATGATTCCCATTAGCATATTGCCCTCACCAAGTAAAATCTTCATGTGGACTAGTAATTTTCAAACATCACTTTTTCAGTGCACAAGTCAAAATTATGACCCTTGATCCACCCTGGGAGTATTAACCCTTTCAGAGTTACATTTTGGACTGAGTCAACTGCTTTCCTGGGCACTTTTGAGACACACTGCATCCACAACTCACTGAGGAAAGCTGTTGACCTGGACTATTATACTCTAATATGAGAAACTTAACAAACCCAAATTTGTATGCCCAAGTACCATTTGAGCACTGTCAAGTCTGGCATTCAAAGACTAAAGTCCAATTCCGTGCCACTCTCTGAAAAAACTGTGTAGCCACAGGCATGCTGGTTCTTGACTGAAAGGTCTGATAACAAGGAACATGGATCTAGCACCCTTATTCAAAGCAGTGTGTTTTAAGTAGTTCAACTTTAGCTGCAGTTGGCTCTGAAAGAGTTAGTAGTTTTTTGCAATGAGAGGCATGCTTTGTATCACATTTTTTAAAGTTCCCTTCATATGAACAACAGTTATTATTGTGCATATTCAGTGTGGTGACATCTCAAATTACTCAATAGCTAGGTTAATGCTAGCACTAGCCAAATGCTAATAAAACATTAAAATGGCAACTACAAGTAGTAAATGGCTGCTAAAATTTCCAATTTTTTTTTCTTTTTTGGTGTACAAATTTAACAAATTCAAAGTCTGTGGGTCTTTCTGGGAAAAAAGGAAACTTTGGCAACTAATTTCCAAGTCTTACGGCTAACCTAGGGAAGACAAGCAAAAACTTTAGTGTCAGTTCTCTTCACTTGACTTAAACATATTTTCCTAGTTTCAAATACGAAATTAAATCATAATAGAATGATCTGGCAGCAAGGAAGAGGGAAACATCCCATTTAAATCGCTATCACAGCAAGAAAATGATTACACATGACAAACGGAACAGACAGACACAAAGAAGAGGAGACGCTAATGTTTTATTATTATTTTCATATCAATAATATTCAAATGTTTTAGAAATAAAGAATACTTAGTACAAGCAGATGGACATTTATTCTTGCAACCAATTTAGGAAGCACTAAAGGAATACCACTCTCATATTTTTAAACTTTAATTTCTCTAAAGGAACCTAATTTTGTGACAAAGGGGTATATTGCCCTGTCTGTGACAGTGATATGCACGTGTGTCCCCCGTGATTTACAAGGGTGAGCCCGTGCTTTGTGGCAGGAAATTAATATGCGTGTCTCATATTCTGGCTGCTGCCTCGGTCATAATGGGGAGGGGCGGATCTTTATGTGGACTGGGTGGCTTAACAGGGATAACACAGTAGTTTGCTTTTGCCATCACGTGAATCTTAACTTAACAATCTTGCTGTCATATTTTTATCCTGAAGTACAATTCTTGACCAAAGATCTTGGTTCCACCATTAATAGATAACAAAATTTGTGTCTCTCAACCCTTAAAGTGCTGACTTGAGACTGAGTCAACAGCTTTCCTCAGGACACTTTGCATGCAATGTGTGCAAAATGTCCCAAGGAAAGCTGTTGACTAAGACTCCTTTTTGCTTTAGACTAGGCTTACTGGTATTTGAATGAAAGGTATCTTCATGGAGAATTTGAATCTTCTAACCATTATATGTTTAACAGTAATGAGAAAAGGACTATAGCTGCGGTCAGCACTTCAAGGGTTAACAACAGCCTGAGCAGGACTTGCTTGTGAGGCAATGAAAATGTCACTGACCAGTGCCATTACAGTCAAACCTGTATTAAAAGACCACCCAACTATGGTCTCTTGAGACAGGTGGGCTTTTCATATGAAATGGAAATAAGAAAAAAAGTACTAAGCGATGTATCCTCACATTGGCAATGCTCAGGTGTTGTCTGGTGGCAAGACTTAAGGCACCACTAAAGAATTCCTTTGCGAAGTCATTGGGTACAGTCAAGTGCCAATTAAAAGTAAGCATAGGGCCTGAACTCAATGATCTACTGAGGAGATGATTAAATCGGAAGTTCAGCATTGCACATTTGTTCAGAGCCAGAGTGATCTGGCCATCATATGCACAAGGTTTGTGGACTGGTGCTTGAAGCATGCATTAAATGTATTCATATACAATGTATCATGGGTCACGGTTGGTGAGTCAGTTTACGTAACTTGTCTACCATCAGACATAATGTTTAATGGGCAATGAATAAAGGACTCTTCAAGCCCATATTTTGTAAAACAACTCAGGTATTTAACACAAATATACCAGAAAATTCAAAATTACCTCCTGAATGAGGGTAGGTTGACAAAGAAATGGCGTTTTTAATTCTTAAGCTCACCCTCAAGTCAACCTGCTGGACCTATTGTACAGAAGTGCCATCTGGTGAGTAATGACCAAACTAACTTGTATAGAGCAGCCAGCTGCACAAGTTTCACCAAACTCATTCAAAACCCAACATTCTTAGACAAAGTACTCCACTGAAACTACAGCAGTTCCCTGCAAAAATATCATAACCCATCATAAATTGCTCCATTGCCAAATCTATAATAAAGATGCCACACTGTGGTTTAATCCAGTCAACATTCAAGATAACTGCACCTAAAATCAAAATCTGTGGACTAAAGTGCCAAAGGTGTAAATCTTCAGTATCCACTTCAAATTATCTGTGTAACTGAAATAAATGAATAACAATTCTAAAAAATTCTTCATAACTGCATTTTGGGTCCTGATTCTGTATATTCCATTGATGAGGAACAGTGGCCAACTCGCAGTATGATTTATTTCTGGGTATATAAGTCTAGTATTGTCTGCTCTTACGAACCACAACTGCTGGTATCAAATTGTGGTCTCATATTACAGGTGGTCTTTAAATACAGGAAAACTTAAAGGGAAAATAGAATATTAAATGAAAGGGAGGTCTTAAAAAGATGAAGTCTATTGCATGGGGTCGTCTTTTCAACAGGACACACTTAACCAGGAAATGCCCACTGTAATGTGGCACAGCTCACCCCTTGCAGACCCAATGCCATGGTATCAGCAGGCAACCCTATTCCAATAGAAAATTAACAGCAAGCCTCTGATGCCAAATTTGTTGTAGACTTCCTTTTTTGTCATTAAAAATATATGTCAACATTGGCCAATGGCTTTCTTTTGTGCACAGACTCTATAGTACACCCAGAAAAGCCAAGGACTCATCCACAGAGGCTTATAATTGACTAACTCACACATATCTATACTTGACTCACTCACACCTTTCTATATTTGACTCACAGACACCTTCACTTGACTCACAAGTTTCTAGATTTGACTCACACCTCTATACATTACTCACTCAGACCTCTATACTTGACTCACACCCTTGAAAACTTGACTCACGCCTCTCTACATTGCTTACTCAGACTTCTCTATACTTGACTCACACCTTTCTATACTTGACTCAATCACACCTCTCTATACAGTAATTTCTCATTTGAGACATTACTCCAATGGAAGACCACCAGTGTTTTACAGCTACATGAATCATATCCATGGTGCTATCATTGACATGTTATTTTACCTCTTTTGAGAGACCACCTGCGTTATACAGTCTCCATTTTTTTCCCTTTTTACCTTACTGGATGTCTCGGCCACTGAAATTAACATTTTTACTGGTCTGAGCCCACTTTTTAACTCATTCCATACCAGTCCCTGATTTTTCCGTATATTCACCTAGATTTAAGACGACAATTGCACATTTAAATTCTTCATGAAAAGAGCTTTTATTCAAGTACGAACATGCCTATAGTCTCAAGTCAGTGGTTCTGGCACTGCCTGGCAAGTCATGCTGCAGCTGCTGCAAGGGCAGCTGCAACATGACATGCCAGGCAGTGCCAGAACCACTGACCAATGCCTGTCACCATAGTATGGAATGAGTTGCGAGACTCAGGCTACCTGTACTATGTTTACTTGATAAAAATGTTGCACAAAATTTGGACCTTTGATTTGTATAGGTCCATGGTCCTCCTGCATCTTTTCTGGGTAAAAGTGACTTAAAAGAAGACTGACTCCATATGTGGCCTCTTTTTTGACCTGCCTGGAGGTGGTCTCTACATGAAAGTTACCATAATCCTCTGAGCAAATGTTAAGTGCTGTTCACTGTTTGCAAGACCAAGGATAACTTGACACTGCTGCTTCAGAAAAATGATCTGGCCCTACAATCTTCCTTTCCCACACTGCCATATCTGAGGTCAAAGTCCCATTACTACACTTTCACTGCACAATACACCGTGCCCGCTGGATAAGACAACATACACTGCCAACAAGAGGCCCATGAGTCGCATGGGGCTATCTTGGAAACTGTGGACTGTATTGAGCTCACAAGCAAAGGTTTATGGATTGCCATACAGACGGACAGACATGGGCTCTGCCACCTTTGGTCAGCAGAGCTAAAAGTTGGTCTTTGGATGCAGTTGGTCTTTAATGTTGGTAACTTTGAAATGGGTATACTGTACAGTGGTTTCAAATAGTGTTCCTTAAGAGACATAGCCAGTGTCCCACTTGACCTCATGTGATCTTCATTGAGGTACATGTATTGCTCTATTTGTAGCTGTACGCACCTCATCTTCAGACTTTTTCTTTTTCTCTGTGAAACTATGTCTTACCTTTGTACTTATTAATACAAAAGGTCTGATATTTTCCAATAACACGCTGTTTAAAAGACATCCATATGCATACAAGTCACCTGCAAGTGTTGTTGTTTTTGTTGAAATATTCCTTAAAAGAGCTGTGCCCGCAGCGATTGCTAACCATCCCTGAAGAGTCTCATCTGAACCTAATGCATCTGGCTTTTCCTACAGTTAGCCCTATTGTTCCAATGGGCTTGCCTGTTTTTTTTTCACCCTTTGTATTTTCACCCTGTGTAAGCATGTTACCTCTTTCAGTGCCAATCACATCTGAATTATCATTCGGATCTCAGATTCATATTCCTTGTAAAAAGACCTTTCATTCAAGTACCAGCACGCATATAGTTCCAGTGAAAATATCCCAGGTCAACAGCTTTTCTCGGCGTGCACTGGGTGCAATGCACCCCATGTGTGCTGAGAAAAGCTTTGGACTCCGTCCAAAATTTGGCACTGAAAGGGTTAAAATACTGCTACATTTGGGTTTCTATGTGGAGCATGTTTACTTTCACACATGAAAATATCTATGTTGTTGACAGAACGACAAACCAGTTCGTTATTGGTAATTGGTAAAGGGCCAGTAAACACAATTAAATGTATACAATGCAAAAAAATATGCGAGGGAAGACACATTTACCAGACTTTTCATTCACATATTTTTCAGGTAATTCTGGTACTGTGTGTAAACACCTGAAAACACTAACATTAACTGACTTCCAAAGAGGTATGTAAAACCTAGAAGCTCAAAACACAACAAAGTGACCAACACAAGGTATAACCACACCAGCCAGTCTGGGATTCAAACCTGCAACCTTACATCACAAGTTGTGCACTCAAACTGCTCAAGTTATGGACAACGTACCTACTTATGAGACATTGGAAGTTACCGCCCCCTTTATGTAACATACAAGATGCTCATATGACTATATGTTACACATTATCTTACAACAGTAGCTTGCAAGACTGATGCATGACTTAAACAATGACAAACTGTTCAAGTGATATTACTTTGAATTGATTTACAGATATTAAGTCAAAAAACATAAAAATTGCAATTACATGGAAGTAATCAGAGTTAAACTTCATAAATCTCCTGCGAAATATATTTTTTTTCATTTTAGTGTTAAAAAAATAATTTGATCAATTCTGTTCTCTCTAAAAATTAGTCCAATGTTTTTTTTTTGTTTGTTTTTTCTTTTTAATTATTTAACAATTACTGTATAATCATAAATTTTCACATGGGATAAATCTAAAAAATAAAGTCACATCACATTTGGGTCTCGCATGATTCACACTTCTTTCTTTTATTGTGGTGTCAATTTTGGAAAAAGAAACTTGCAAAAATCTTTTCCGAGACTAATTCACAAAATTTTATGCGCGGGAATATAAATGATTATACAGTACATAATGAAGAATCACTTTTGACAACCCATTTATAAATATTGTCACCGAGCCGCTCCAATAAAAATTGTCAGGATAAGCTTACATCCTGGCTTTTTTCCTTGGACCCCATATGCCCACACCCTGGTCAGAGACACATATTCATCACATATTCCAGCCTCAGGCCGTCACAACTGGTTCCACTGTCAAGTACAACAGGAGAGTGCATACTGAGGCAACATACCATCAGTATTTCAGTAGAAATTAGATACCACACTCTCAGAAATCGAACTTCCTATATGGAATTTTTATTTCTCATGGAATAGTGCCAGTTTTTCTGGGTCTCTGCAATGGTGATTGGACATAAAGATGGACTGGTCTTACCTCTGCCGATTCCAAATCATTGTTATAGGACTTGGGTGGGAATCTCATCGCCTGTAAACATACAAGACAAATATATATATCAGACTGCGGCTCTATGGGACCATTCTTCATTGATTCATATATTCCTGTGGTAAAATATATATTTTAGGAAGTCTTGGCAAGTGCCAGGAGCACACCAGTTTCTTTTTCTCTATGCTCAAATTTTGACCAGTTTCACTACACCACAGCTCATCAGGGAATGAGGATAATGGCCGATGCAATTGGTTTATATAGTGAGGGGTAACACAGTTATGTTACTAACGTGATCTGTTACGTTTGCACATAAACTGTATTATTACTTGTGTAGTAGCGTGTTATGACTGGTGGTAAATTTGTCATAGACACGTTCCTCATAAAACAGCTCTCAAACAAGTACACTGACCCTGCCCCAATAGGGACCTGTGTGTACCTCTGACCTGTGGTCTGTATACATGGTATGGTTCAATTTAATGAACTTGGTGTCAATAATGATAGCCTATATGATTATTTTTCGGCACGTTAACTTGTGGAAAGAATTTTCACATGTGGAGGAACTGTTAGTAAGCAGTGAGCTCAAGTGTTGAAAAATTTCGTCTAAAAAAAAAAAAAAGATATGTTTTAGTTGGAAAAAGAATCTGAATGTATGTGGCTTATGATGTTAGATGGTACTTTACAAGCATTGCTAACAAAGAAAATCTGATTTTCAAAATTACTGAACAATCAAATTTCAAACACTGTGAACCACAAGTTTCTTTGCTGTAAGCAAATAAAATTAAAAAGCTGGACAAGCTTTTATCCTTTAACCAACTATTAGAATTACAAAACTGAACTGAAAAGAAATGAAATTCTCATTGTGTTCTCTTATCTATACTGCTTTATAGACACATTATTTTACAGCTTGGTATAATTGTGTGCATAATTCAGTTGGTAATCAACAAAACACTCATAACTTTCAACACCAGACACATAAACAGGATAAATATTCCAGAGTTAAACTGACCTTTTGCAGATCTATCAATACATGTATCACATTCAAACAGCAGGGAGCACTGGTGCCATTAGCCAAATGCTACTCTTTCATTCATTTGGCTTAAGAAATTTGCATATGGCTAATTTACTTCAACATGAATTATATACGAGTCAGGTTGAATTCTGCAGTGATTACCCATTTTGGCTACAAATTTTGAAGGCCTACATCTGTCCCTGAAACAGGTTCCATTTTCAGGAAATATAAGAGTACCTGGTATATTGTAGTTATACATTTGGTAAACAGAAGTTTACTTTCTTTATAAGTTATTCCTTCTCTGTTACAAAGGGCCTGGGGATCAACGGGTTAGTTTTACATCTGGAATAGCGTCTCCATCCATGCCCGAAATGGGTTATGGACATACCCCCCCTCTCTCTGCCATTAATTTGTATGGTCTGAAGTCTACTTAAACAATGAACATTGTTGAAGTGAGGAATTCTACTTACACTCTAGTCACAAGACAATTCGGTTATTAGACAGTTTCTCTTGGTAAGAGACTGTTTAACTTTTTTTTCAATCCCCATTTCTACCCATTTCTACAACACTTGATGTGCTCAGAATGGATATACCATATTCATTCCAGTTGTAGCACATGCCTTAATAGAAGCACACCCTTTACTTTTAATCTTGGGGGTTTTATTAAAAATTCAGTATCTTCTCATATTTTTACAAATTAACTGCTTCTGATGAAAGCAGAGGGTTTATTGTTGATATTTTATGCTACATGGATTCTATGAGTGTAATTGCTTGTGATATTGTAAATAAAGACATATTATTATCATCACAAAAATCAGCGAAAACCATGACTGCCCCAGGAAATCTTTGCATTAGCACAGCATGCTACTATTGGAATGAATACGGCAAGAATATTAATAGTAAATTCACATTGTTTAGAAACCAAACTGTCATTCAAGTACCAGCACGCCTAGAGCTGCAGACACTATAAAACAGCACCAGAATATCCCAGGTAAACATCTTTCCTTGGCATGTTTTGGGTGCACTGCCTCCAAAGGGTGTCAAAGAAAGCTGTTGACTCAGTCCACACTTGGCACTGTGACAGTTACGCCAAGACCTACCTTGACCGACTGATTATGGATATCTAGGCAGAAACTGATGCGTTGGTGGAAAGCTGCCATTGGCTCCTTTGTGCTATAGATATCAATGTTTTCTTTTGACTGCACATAGCCTTGCTCATGGTCAATTGTGGCCTCGATGACACCATCACGAATTGCCTGAAATATACAATACATGTGTAATTATTGTGATTTCTATATTAGGGACTCTATCTAAAGGTGACTGGTTTTGACAAAAAAAAAACCTTGGAGCTCTCTAGAATACTTTTTCCTGATGCAAATGTAGCTGGAGAAAATATATTTTGGTGCCACTGAGTAACACAATGGTAAATGTTTATTCTTGATTACTTGCTGAAAAACACTGCTGTCACTCACAGTGTGAGTAAGAGTATTATGTTTCGTGCTATTTTCAGTCATTTCTTTGTCAAAATAAGTGGCAAAACTTTGGAAATGATTTCTTTTCATTCCTAACAATATTCTCTGGAAAACTTTCCCATATTTGTGGATATTTTGTTTAGTTTATAAATGAATAATCCTGCTTAAAGGTGGTGGGAGTGATTGCTCTTTGAAAAAGAATGGCTTTCAAAGACACTTCAACATGATGCTAACTTTCCTAACTAGTGACAAAATGATGTACACATAATACAACATAGTTAACATAGTCTGTCTCAGCCATTTGTGTCAAAGCTGCGTGTACAATAGTACCATTGTACACACACTACGGATAATGAAAGGCACCTCCACATGTACATTCATGGTGATTTCTCAGGAACTGTTGGGACAAAGATGATTTTTATGGTATTTTAATCCATAAAGTGCTAATCATGGCTATAGTCATTTTCTCATTACCGTTAAACACATAATGGTTAAAAGATTCAAATTCCTCGTGAAGATACCTTTCGTTCAAACACCAGCAAGCCTAGTCTAAAGGAAAAAGCTGTTCACTAAGTCTTAAACCAGCACTTTAAGGGTCAATCTTTAGGCAAAATACTACATAAGTTTATGAGCAATTCTCTGTTAAAGGATTTGCTCTCACCCAGTGGGTTAACAATGCCATTGAAAAGCCTTGTCCTTGAAGTTTTTTCCCAAGTATAAATACTTCTATCACCTTTGCATCAATAGAAGTGCCTTACACAGTGCTTAAGTTGGTTTTCTTCAAAAATAGTCACTTGTAAATTGAGTCTATTTAAACCATTAACTACACAAAGCTCTACTCACATCAATATACATGTATTTATTTTAAAGTGGTTTGACAGACATGGAAACCTTATCCTTTCCCAACTGAAAGGCTATGTTGCAGACAAGTGGACAGCCATTGCAAACAAACTGATCTGAAGAGAAGCAAACCACCACGGTCATGGACCACTGGGACCTTGTGAGTCAACAGAATTTCCACTGACAGTGAATAAAGATATTTTGTGTCATTCTGATTGCTTGTCAAATGCACATGATTATGCCCTGTGCCTGGATTGCATCGACGGTGGACTTCACATATAAAGACACTGTCCACTTGTTCCAAGAATAACAGAACACAGCGACTTGTTTCACAAAGAGCATGAGAATCAACATGTCACACCCCTGGCAGTGCAAAAAGATATGCCAATGATGTCCATTTCCATTGCAAAACTGCAACAACGCTTTTAAGAAACTCCAGATAAAATTATTCTTGTAACATGACATGTAATAAAGCAGATGTATCATGATTCTTTATGCTATTGTGGACAGGAATATTGGCAGAATAGGATACCCTCCAACCCCAATATGTAGACAAATTTCCCTGTCCTGCTCTCTATAACAGTATTCTCCACAATAGAATATGTTTGCAGGGTGGTCAAAAACTCTCCTCAACACTTTCCTACTCAAATCACTGACGTAAATTGTCATCTGCCTTACCATTATTACTTTAATAACTTTAGCTCATTACTAGGAAACATTTTTGCTGAGATTTGCACACACAAGACCATTTGTAATGGAATGCCCTAAATCAAACAATAGCTTTCTTTGGCATCATTTGGGTGCAATGTGCCAAACCTTCACCAAGGAAAGCTATTGACTTGGTTGTATTTTGACCAGGAATGGATTAAAAAAGTTATAAGGACCTTTCATGCTACAAACTGTTCCTCTCAGTTAAACAACTTTGTATTGATGAAAGTGTCAAAAATAAACTTTGGGGATATTTTAAAAGTGCTTAAAAGATTACTTACATAAAAAGATGACCTTTTTGGAGAAATTCATCTAAAATCATGACCCATTTTTATTAATGAATGGAGAACATGCTTAATGGAGCAGGGGCAGGGAAGTTGACTGGAGATAGAACTGACTTTGGAAATGATGCACAGGTCTGTATTATAAACAGGAGGGAGAACTGACCTTGGAGATGATGTACCTATATTATAAGCTGGATAGAATTGACTTTGGAGATGATGCACCTGTATTATAAGTTGGAGACAGAACTGGCCTTGGAGATGATGTACCTGTATCATAAACTGGAGACAGAACTAACCTTGGAGATGATGTACCTGTATCATAAACTGGAGACAGAACTGGCCTTGGAGATGATATACCTGTATCATAAACTGGAGATAGAACTGACCTTGGAGATGATGTACTCAGCATCCTCGGGGCTGTCTAGCTGCAGCTTCTGCGCCACATCCAGGAGGGATATGCGGGAGTAAGAAAGGTTGATCATTCTCACTCCAGTCTTGATAACATTATGTCGCAGTCTCACAATTAATGTGTAGGTGCCTTCTGACTCAAATTTGGGCCCAAAATTCTCCAAAACCTCATTGAACTTGGCCAGATTACCTGTTCTGACAGCTGGAATTGCAAGGAGTAACAAATTAAGATTCTGTTATTATCATGATGTACATTTCATATCGCAAGTAATGTAAAAATAACAGTCATGGCCAAAATTAGCAGTTACTCTGATCAGAAAATTTGTTTATCTTGATAAAAAATTTGCTGCTTTACAAAAATGTGTATTACTTGTGAGTGGTTAAAATTTTTCACTGACACCTTATCATATATTCTAGCATTTTGTAATAATTAGAAACATACACAATATTATCTACAAGAGGCTTGTGAAATGTTCCACACACAACATATTCTAGCATACTGAAAGTAGAACAACATGGCTTTATCTACAAACTAAGGACACAAGGCTCATTCTAATGGTCAAGGCAAGCCTGAGCTACACAATTTCAGGGGATGGTTACTGACAGAGTGCTGAAAAAAAATAAAAAAAATAAAAAAAAGTTTGTTTTTTTAAATTTTTGTGTCCAAAAAGGCTTTTTTTAATTTTTGTGTCCAAAGAATGGACTTAAATATGAAAAATCAAGCAAGACATTAACCCATCTTCGTCAGAGTACAACTGAGTCATTAGCTTTCCTTGGCACAAAGGAGAGCTATTGACCTAAGGCATGTCAATCATGAATGCCCTTATATACACAAATCTCAGCAAAAATGTTTGCTAATAGGGAAAATTTAAGTAAAAATGTTAATGCAGACAATTTACATCCTGGCACTTTTGGGCAATTTGTCCAGGAAAGGGTCAATGGGGCATCTACAAAACATGTACATGTACCGACAGTCTGTCCCATTTTTATGACAAACTGGTCAGCATTTAAACACAAGCTAGGACTTCTAGAAGAGTTCCACTTCAGGCCAGACTTTTTCAAGTTCTCTAACGTTAAACATAGCAATCTGCTACTTCACCTTGATAACAAATTTGAAATTATTTGTTGGCAAACTAAAACCACTCTCATATACAGATAAGCTCCTTTTAAAAAGTGAATTGTACTACTTAATTATCAATGAGTTGCTAATAAAGTCATGAAGAAAAGAAAAGTGCAAGGGTAGTTTTAGTCAACTGTTGGGTCTTTTCCGTAAACAAATTCTGTTTTCAGAAATTGCTATTTTCCTCGTGTCAGATCTACGTTCCGAGTTAAAGGTATGTTGATTCTGTCCTCAAGGTGGCAGCACTTCCCACTCCTACTTTGAATTTGCCTATTTATTTTCAGGCTTTGTATGGTATGCTAAACATAACTAGATGATCCAAAGGATCAGAGTCCCCCCGCCACATCATGACAACTAAGGTGTGACATTACAACACGTTAATATCAAGGGAGTTTTCACTTTTAGTGCACATACCTCCTTGGAAATATGATATGAAACTCAGAAAGTGAAAAAAGTTAACCCAAAATACATAGGTGTACTAAGCAAGAAGGCAGCCCATTTGGTAGTAGAAGCCTCAGTGCATCAGGTTGCCCAGCACCACCACTGGGATCATTATTTGAAAGTATGGATTACACAATATAAATGCAATAACGAATTTTTATAAAAGAGTGAAATTTGCATTGTGTTTTTTTCTATTGGAAACATGATACAGGCCCCTAGCCTCTCAAAAGGTGGAGGTACCAGTCTGGTGAGGATCACCCTACCTCCAATCAGCTATACATGCTTTGAAAGGTGCCATGATACAAATTGCCCCAAATAATATGTACTGGGTCACCATGACCTTAAGATTATGTCAAGGTCATCCAAAATAAGGCATACATAAAACCTTTATGGATTGATTCTTCGGTACAAAAATGAACGGCCTAGCTTTAATAGAACTTGAAATATGGGGAAAAAAGTGTGCTGCAAAATACACCTGTAAGGAGCCCGATGACTTTGAAAAGGGGTCAAGGTCAACAACAAGGCACAGGCCACATACCCTACACTTGATACATCTGTGGTGTAAATTTCATAATTCTACATGAAGCAATTTATGGCCTACAGGCTGTGCAGAATGGACGGACGGACACAACGGATGGACAGACAGACCGCAGCCCCTATCCCTATTACTCCTATGTCCCCCTATACCACCTTCGGTGATGGAGGACAAAAAGCTTAGTCAAATTTTAAAGTGTAATTCTTAGCAAGTTAATGGCTATAATTACATAATTATGTGTTATTAAGGTTTTGTTGCGTTTACCCACCTTGCGTCAACTGAAAATAAGGCGCAAGTGTTTTCTTCATCTGTGGTTGTCTGAAGACAGCTCTGTCAGGTATATCCCCCAGTAACAATTCCACAGTGATGGCAAGTCTTTGTACCTGAAACCAGAATTAATCAGTTAAAATATTCATATAAGTGACTGAAAGAACATTATTTCTTCTAACATGCAAACTGGGCTAAGTTTTCTTTCTTCGTGGCTTACTCCTCAGGTATGTCTCCTACACAGATTGAAACTATGTACTGTCAATGCTTCAATTGTGGAAGGAAGTCTATTTGTATGTTGGTCAGTTTAGCAGGCAAGACATGAGTGACTGCATAAGTTCTGTGACCTATGGTCAGCAGAGCTTGAAACCTTATGTATTAGACGTCTTTTTTTAAGTTTTAATTGTTTGGCTTAAGCTAGGAGCATGGTAACAATATGTTCAGTTCACCAGGTGACACCAAAGGCCTTTGTCATTAGCCCTCCCAGTCAGCAACTTTCGGCATCCACAGTATCCTAAAGACATCTTTTGATTAATCACCTATATAAAATATACATCAAATTGAGGACCTTCAGGACCAGAAAAAAAGGGTCTTACTGTTTGTTTGAAGCCTACAGCTGCATGTTGTGGAGCCTTCCTGATGGCCTGCACCAGGTTCTTGTGAGCCTCTGAGTACTCCAGTTGAATGGCCTTGATTCTACCTGAAAAGGCAACACCAAAAGCTCGGTCAAAAACACAGGAATTGTAATACAGTACATTCTCCCACATTTTCGCAATTGAAATATTATAGTCAGTTTTGTATCTTGCACAAATATTATAGGTTTTCTACAGATTAAATTTTAGAGTGCGATCAGAGCCTGTTG
This sequence comes from Hermodice carunculata, assembly GCA_964020975.1. Lineage (NCBI taxonomy): Eukaryota > Metazoa > Annelida > Polychaeta > Eunicida > Amphinomidae > Hermodice > Hermodice carunculata. Next base: position 53,762,985 of record OZ026627.1, read on the forward strand.
GATTCACGCCCCCTCACCTCATTTATTACCTGTGAACCAGATACTTGACCTAGTGACCTACTTTTGTTTCATGACACTTCAGGTCAAGATATATGTGTGAGTGTGAAGTTTCATTAAACAAAGTTGAATAGTAAAGGCATTATAATAGCCCAGACACAAAATTTATAAGGCTATCTCACTGTGACCCATATACTTGACCTAGTGACCTACTTTTGTTACCTGACACACCTTTATGCCAAGATATACCTCTGTGTAAAGTTTCATAAATCTAAGTTGAAGGACAAGCAAATTACAGTCCGGACACACAATAAAGTCCAGACAGACACAAGGATGCATTTATACTTGACCCGGTAACCCACTTTTGTCACATGACAAACCTTTGGGTAGGTAAATAGGCATAATTTTTCTTTTTTTAAAATCTGACAGTTTGGGTGGGTCAGTAGGTGACTTTTATTTTATTTTTTTGTGAGAAGTAAGTTAACAGGGGGGTCGTTAGGCAGGTTTTGAGATGGGTAGGTCTGGCTTGGGGAAATAAACAAACATTTTTTTGTTTTGTTTTACATTTATGATCTATGTCAAGGGTAGCATTGACAGGTCTTAAATAGAAAAATTGGAATAATGTACATTACAAAAAAAAAAAAAAAAATCTAAGGAGATATGATTATGCAAACAAGACCAACAGTGCCACATTTTCCATGAAGTTTGATCCCCCCCCCCCCAAATCGAATCTCTCTTTGCTCCATAACCAATCCAGTCACTGTCTATGTCTAAAGCTTTACATCAATTAATGTTATCATATGCAATTCAATTACTTTTTAGTTTCTTTATTTTGGTTTAATTCAAGGCCTCAACAGTCAAATGAAGTCAACAACAGGAAACATGAAACATGTTTTGCAGTCTCAAATTCCCAGACATGTTTTGGGGGTTTTTTTTGGTGATGGCAGCTGCTTGCCTTTACCTGGATATAGGTATCAACAACCCACTTTAAGTTAAAAAAAATTAATAAATGTGAAATAATAACAAATGTACTTATAAATACACAATGTACAAGTTCTTGCAAACCTAAAATGCAATATTATATGTACCAATACACATAAAAATAATGAATAAGGAATTTCATATATATATATATACATATACATATATATACATATACATATATATACATATATATATATATACATATATATATATATACATATATATACACATATATATACATATATATATACATATATATATACATATATATATATATATATATATATACATATATATATATATATATATATATATATATATATATATATATATATATATATATATATATATATATATATATATATATACTTTCTCAGAGAGGAAAACCAAATAAACCTGGCCACCGAAAGGCCCAATCACAAAATGACCCCCTTGAATTTGAATTTACACAAAGGTGTGACAAATGAGCCTGACGCCCTTGCATATACTAAGGAAAGAACCAATCAAACTGTGTTCTTAGATAGGTTGTTCTACATGTGCTTATATTCAAACTCTATGTACATAGCCAGTACATTCAAAGACCAGAAACACAAGCAAAACGATTCCTCCGTCCAAGGTGAACATACCCAAGCGTTGATAAAGCAATGTACAATGGTTTTCAATTGAAGTTGTAACCTTTTAGAATAATTATACATGTGTGTGTGTGTTTTCTTTATTTTTGTAATTAAAATCCTGGCTGGAGATCATGCTATCCAAAGAGAGCCATCCGTGTACGTCTCTACCACATCTTATGAATTATAACAAATGCACAAATGAGTCATTCGCCTTGGTCCAAATACTAAATTATCAAATGCAAAACGGTCCACTCAGAGATGAGGATATTACAAACCAGCTACACAAGCATGATCACTCTGCCAACAACTAGCAAACTCATTAATCTGGAAACACATTGAGCTGGTACAACCACAAATTGCAAGGCCTGACATTTACTAACAGGCACCAGATCTAGATGAGTCCCCAAACTGTTCCAGCTTCGGGTTACATCGCAAAATTAACATCTATTGATGTTTATGAGAATTTGCTCCGTTTCAAAAAAGCCGACTCCCTGGTATCATTGTAACGTTTCAAACACAGACCCATTGCATGAATAAAATGGAAGCTTCATGCTGAAACATTGGAGTTGCAGGACAATACCCCTGCTATTTTTTTTTATTTTACACACTGGTTGATAAAATCTGGCTTCTTTGCACACAATATCTTTATCTTTTTCTTTTTTTTTTTCTTTTTGCCATCAAAGTGCATTTCTGCATCAACGGCACTTACCAAGATAATACAAAAACCTGGCCCACTCATTGTTTGACACATGTTCTGGAAATGTGGACTTGGAGACCAATTTGTCGGCCTGATCATACAGGTTGTAGTGTAGGTAATTTCTTAATAACAGATTGAGCAGACTGGCTTGTCCTTCATAATCTGACCTAAGTGTTGATGTTCGTAAACGTGCGTGCAGGAAACTGAAAAAGAAAGGAACATGTAACCAATGTCTCTCCACACAACGCACTCATCGGCCATTTTTGTCACTATGACATTTTCATTGTATTTTACCCCTTAAGAGAGGCCGCCCCTCTTATAAGGCTGCTTTTCTAGAGCCTTTTGGTGGCTTTATAAGAGGGGGACCACTGTATTCTATATTACTCTGAGATGACTACCTTTTTTGCATTTGTGACATTTTTGTCTCATGCAGACCAGTATAAAGGACCAGTACATTTATTTTAACATCAATTTTCTCTAAAAGTAACAAATTTACTACAATTTTTGCTGAACTTCCAAGTAGGTTTGTTGACAGGATGGATTAAAAACCTAAGGCTTTTCCACTTAACTGTGCCCACACGAGAATATCTACCTTTACTTTTTAACATCAAGGTACAGTGGTCACCTTCTTATAAGCCCCCAACCCCACCCCAACCCAGAGAGTCCACCGCCTCTACAACGGCCACTTCTCCAAGCAGCAATTATGACATTTTCATTGTATTTTACCCCTCAAGAGAGGCCCCCCCCCCTCTTATCAGGCCACTTTTCTGGTGCCTTTGGAGTGGCCTTATAAGAGGGGGACCACTGTATTGCAATGTTTGAGATTGTAAACATGCATCTGCAGTTTCTGTTTTTTCTTTTATTTTTTTATGGTTGCAGTAAACAAATTATTAATTCCCATTCCCCCAGTAAGTTTATCTGTTTATAAACACCCTTCACTTTGCTGTAAACAAGCAACTTTAAATGTTCAATGTAGGGGCAGGCATGCTGGCCACTGTTACATAACTTACCTTCTAATTTTCTCTAATTGATTGGTGAGTTCATATGCCCTAGAGTGGTAGAAGTAACACTTGGCTGCCAGCATATCTAGAGTCCGTCTGTTGTAACTGGACACCTTCTCCATAAGCAGATCTGAACATCTCACAGCCTGCAAGAAATACACCAAGCAAAACACACACTTCACAACAAAGTTTATAAAAAGTGTGAACAAACCACTTCTCTGTATGTTGTCTGTCTTTACCTGATCTAATGGTAAATCCACAATGATTTACATTAGTCACAGAGAATACCTATCAGTAAACCATGACCTACGTCAACAATCTACCTTTGCACAATTTGAGTGCTCAGCACCATTTTTAGTTTGGGCATGTCACTTGAGTAAACTGCACAATTTGAGTACTCAGCACCATTTTTAGTTTTGGCATGTCAACTGAGTAAACTGCACAATTTAGGCGCTCAGCACCATTTTTAGTTTTGGCATGTTACCTGAGTAAACTTTTGAATATTGCTGCCACGCAGAGATGAACCAAGCTCTGTTTACGCTTTTTACCATGAGTACACAGGAAAATGTACCATTACATTGAATTTTTAGCTTTTTAAATGTCAGATAAATAAAAACATAACCTTGTGAGTGTAGTCTTCAAAGTATTTGTGTGTCTTTATTTAAAAATGTATATGGTTACTCAACACAGATCCACTATGTGCCATGTACATGTATTAAAATCCTTTTACAAGAGGCCCTAACATAGGCTGTTGAGCCGGTCTGCATCTAATAGGCAATATTGGAATTTATCAAAAGTTTCTCCACTAGTTCTTTAAAAAAAAAAACCAAAAAAAAAAACCAAAAACAAAAAACAAAAAAACAAACCCCCCCCCAAAATTGATTATTTACAAAGGACTTTAGAACTGCTGTCACAGTGTTACTTGACTTTGCCTTACCTCCTGGTACTTCTTGCTGTCAGTGAGATATATTAAAAGCAGTAGATGTAAATATGTTTCTACTTCAGGTGACAGAGGAAGAGCAGCAGCTTTGCTGGACCGTGGACGAAAGTTGAAGGTGGGACCATTCGTTTCCATAGGCTGAAAAAAAAGAAACAAAGCTAATCTTTGAGCTGCGGTGAAATCATGCACAGAGCACACATTAAAATTCAAGCCTTTGTACGGGCAGAAATTAAAGTTGCGAAGGCCTTAAACATGTGACTTCTAATAAATAAGAACATATGAACACACACATATGCAAGAGAATTTGTAAACTCTCATGAAGAACTGTATATACTATGTGATGGTTCAACATTATCATCATTTTTGAAGTAGTCCTTAGGGTACTAAATTTCATGACCCCCCCCCCCCCCAATAGTACTTTAAAAATGACGGTTTTCCAAAAAAAAAAATCATACCAAAATTGCACAAAATAGGCCACAAATTGACCATCATTTTCCATATTCTGTGAAAGTGTACCGACCCAAGCCATTTGACCCCCCTCCCCCCCTTGCGTACCGTACGTACTAATTAAAAAATGATGAACATGTTCAACCATCCCTAAATTGATTTTCTGTATATGAAATAATTTAGAAGTTCCTAAGATACATTTCAACTCAATTTTGCTTCACCTATGCAGGTCTTGCTATGAGCTTGTATGCTGTAATTTCACTATGCTATTTCTGACATTCCATATATGATAACTTTATCTGAATCTCACTTCATCTAAATAATTGAGAAGTCCCTCCTTCTGTGTGGATGATGATGGGAAGTATCCATTGAAAGCTTTACGCAGCACATTCTGATTGAGTCTTCTGCGCAGTGACACCAAAGCACGCAGGGCTCTGGACATGAAGCGAGGCTCTTTAGTTTGCACTGCCTTATCTACATGTCGTATGTGGTCTCTCAAATCTGAAAATATAAAACAAAAGTGAATTCAGTACCAGTCAACAGGTCAGTGACTTTATCCTTTGCTGCTGACATTGTTTATAAAGCACAGGACAGGACTTAACATTAACGCAAGTCCTAATGTCCAGGACAAGTAAATTTCAATGCAGGGCAATAAAAATTATGACAAAAGCTGCTGTGGAGCAAGTAATTAAAAACACCAATACTATTTAAGTGTCAAATTTCACACTGAGTCAACAGCTCTTCTGTGGAACTAGAGGCATGCTGGTGAAAGGTCTTTTTACGAGGAATAGGAATCTGGGATCCTACTGATAATTCAGACTAGTTTGACTTCAGCAGATCAACTTAAGACATGATTGGCACTGAAAGAGTATATGTCAAGCCCCACAGGAATGTCACGTGTACTTGTTCTCACACTTCATAGAAAACATTCTGCCAGGGTGGGGTCATCTATACATTAATCCATTTGTTGTTTATTTAGATATGATCATCCAGACAGAAAATTGTCATGAATACACTTCACAGAAAACAATTTGATGTGATGGATTCTTCCATACGTTAATTTGTTTATTTAGGTATGACTCACTGTGGTGGATTCATCCATATATAAATTCATTAATTGTTTGTTTAGGTATGATAATGCAGACACCAATCCTCATACATTTTTTTTTTTTGAAACATCTTCCTGCGGGTGACTCATCCAAGCATTAATTGAAATCGATTATTCATTTCCAAAAGTATGGCCACCCTGGCAGACAATTCTCATACATTTCATACAAAAGAATTTGTCATGATGGACCCATTCAAATGTTACAATAATTAATTGTTTAGGTATGATCATCGACTAACCATTGCTCAGGCATTGCAGTTCAACAAAATTCATGGTGGCCACAAGCACCAAAACACAGAAAATGTTTAAAATCTAGTTCAAAATTTTGGGGAGCATTTGGTTATTTGGGCAGCAGGGTCAAATTGAGCCTTGTCTCAAACAGAGTTTCCTTTAACCCCCAAATGAGGGTATATTATTCTTCCATATAATAAAATACCCCTTCAGCAAAATTCAAAGGGTTCAACCTTCCTATATTTTCTTTGTTAATTTGGCAAAATATAGCTATTTGACTCTCTTTCAGGTTGGAACCCTCTGAAAAAATTCCAAATGGAAACACTGACAAAGATGAATAATTATTATTCTTTAGGGTCTGCTTTGAACTTGCAAGTGCTGATAGGATAGTTTAACGCTTCAAGGTGACAGTATGCTATATGAAAAGCAGGGCAAACTTTTCAGACATTGGTTTATTTAATTCATGTGTACTTATATGGCTGAATTTAGTCCCACAGTTTTTCTATATCTGTGCCTGTAATTTTGGCCACAAATCTCATATTTATTCCATAATACACACAGTAACATCATACATTTGGGAAACTGTGCATGCACAGCACTCACATCTATAGCTGGCTGCCCATATGTAACACACATATTGCTTGTGGACCACAGTATTAGGCAGGATTTGCCAATCTGGATGCGCAAACTCACATTTTTACACTAGCCTGCTGGGCTAGCGCCAAGCATTAGCCAGTTAGCCACCAACTCAAAAAGGCATGAACTGGCTAATAGTTTTTGTCATAGATTAGCCAAACTGGCTAAAGGATGTTGCACATATAAATTAAGATTGTACACATGTAAAACGTGCCTACAAGTTCACAATTAATTAATTAGAAAATGATCATAATATCGAAAAATGGCTCGTGCAATAACATTCTTAGAGCCCCAAGCAGTATCTCCAAAGTTTAATTTGGCTAAGTCTCAGTGTGGCTAATAAGTTTTCAGCCAAGTTAGCCAGACTGGCTAAAAAGATAAATTTTCTAGCGCCAGCCCAGACCTGGATGGGGTGTTAGGAAATTGGATGTGCAAAACACACCCGAATGGTCAATACACTATTTTGAACCTGCTAAAACTGAATTATTCAGGTAGACAATCCAAGTTTGAAAACAATGATCAACTTGACTTTCCTAATTAAGTACAGCGGGTAGGGCCTGTATTTTTCCGTTTCAAAATGAGTGTTTTTTCGTTTTGGGAAACTACAAATTCCGTTTCATTTCCGTTTCACTAATTCTAGGGCACAATTTTAGCACTGGTCAATAAAAAAGGAAAAACAGTTGATCTTATTGCCTCTGGAAAATGTTGATCCATCGACGAACGGCAAAGTGACTCCATATTGTTTACTATGTACGTTGACAGCCTCCACCTACAGACGGCGCTATTATCATTGTACCTCTGTTGCGCGTTATATCTATATGCCATGCAAATGAATGGATATGGTAGCAATGGGGTCTATAGCGCGCAGGTGTCTGGCCTGTCATTAAATTTGCTCCACGTGGTATCGATAACGCCGCCAACTCGTCAAATTTGGATCCAAGTCCGTGTGTTTTGCTTTATGCGATGACATATGTGGTGATTTTGAATTATTTGAGAGGCAAAATTCACAAATTCCGCTTAATTTCCGTGGCATTTGCCGATTTCCGTTCCAAATCATAAAGTCCGTTTGAGATCATAGATTCCGTGAATTCCGTCCGTTTTCCGCGATCGCGGAAAAGTACTGGCCCTAAGCGGGTAGCCATGTCTGCAGATTTGAAAAAAAAAAAAAAAAAAAAAAAAAAAAGTGTCAACAGTGAATAGATACTGTAAATTGCTTTAATTTCGCTGTATTCTTATTTTCGCTTATTTCGCTAATGGCACAAAACCGTGAAAATAAAAACAGTGAAATAGTATTTTAACATTGTTTGAATGGGAATTATGTCCAAAACAGTGAAATTAAAACTACAGTGAAATGTGAAAAAATACAAAAACCGTGAAAATTTATACACGTGAAAATAAAACAATTTACAGTATTTGGATAGATTTATTGACACTTTGAAACACGTGAAGTACCAAACCCCCTCCCCAACATGTCACAGGGACATATGAAACAAATCTACAGGGTTGTCCCTAACCTTTTGTACATTGCTGGTCATTAAATATATTAGTTAACACAGTGATCCCCAGGGACCACTCTTACCATTAGCCAATTAGCCAAAGGTGAATGTTTCTTGGATTTGGCTAAAGAAAAATATAAATGCCTAAAATATTTAGAAATGAATCATTACAGGGATATGACAGAATCTTTGTTAACCCTTTCAGTCCCAAATTTTGGACTGAGTCAACAGCTTTCTCCAGCGCACATTGCACCCAATAAATTCCGAAAAAAGCTGTTGACCTGGGGTATTCTCTCTGGAACTATACGCGTACTGGTACTTCAATGAAAGGTCTTTTTATGAGGAATACGAATCTGGGATCCTAATGACAATTCAGACTTATTTGACTTAAGAAGATTGACTTAAGACGTGATTGGCACTGAAAGAGTTAATTATGCCTTATATTTCCTGTTTTGTGTAGATTTTTGAAGTCTAGATCTGTCGCAGGATCCCACACAGTTTTCTATGGATCAGCAACTTGAAAGCAGTGGAGTAAGCAGTGCTGATCTGCTGCTCAACAAAGACATTCATAATCATATAAGTACATTATCCCTTTCACCCTTGAATTAAGACTGAGTCAACAGCTTTCCTTGGCATGGGCTGGGCACTTAATGCCCAACCCATGCCAAGGAAAGCTGTTGACCTGGGGAATGTGATCTTGATAAGTCTCCTGTACATTTCTTAGTCAAATGGTTTTTCATAACTGTTAAAATCAGTTAAAAACACTGAAGCAGACGACATTTGACCACCAGGCAGTTTTGGCCGGTTTGAGGGGGAAAGCGTTTTAAAAAACCAATCCCGTAAATAACACTTCATGATGCAAATGGATACAATCCATTGGTTGACCACCTCAATATCAAGTTAAAAGTATCTGGTGTAGTGGTGTCACTAGTACATGCTTGAAGTGTCAGAGGTAAGTGTGGATTATTTACTTCCATACACACACACTAATATGAAAACTACTTTATCTTCTGAAATTGTAATAACACACTGTTTTCATTGTTATAATGGGCCCCTAGTTCACTACAATGTGTGATCCATAAATTCCAGGGCTCTACACTTTACATATATCCAGACTTGTATAGAAAGGCAGGCTTGAAAGGAGGGCTGTTGATATTCAAAAAATACTTGCCCTAAATTTACTTCAAAAATTACAAAATTTGCAATTTGATTGGCTGGGATGTAGAGCTGATGTCTTTGAAGGAGCCATCGTGAATTTCGAATGTATCTATCATTTCGGTCCCAAAGTGGAATAAAAGATGGGTCTCTAGATTTAGGCATCATGGTTGATAAGCCTTTCTATGGATTTAGATGAACAAAGTAGCCTGTGTGTTCTGGGTGCCGGTATCACTCGAAATTTGACTTGTTTCAGCAAAGTGTCTTTTGGCCAGGTTTTCCTGGCTTCCCATGGTCTCTCTTTTTGTCCAGTTTTTTGTCGAAATCTTTCCAGGTTTGTAACTGACCATCGGTTTCACGTATGTTGTCTCATGAACCTGAAATGTTTGATTTGGTTGTCCAGTCTTCCAAAAGTTTTAAAACATACACTGCATAAATATCTTTTAGTCACGACATTGTGTTGGACAATATGTCGTCTAAATGCCTGGGTACTTGTATAGCTTTGTTTACATTGGAAGCAAGACCATCTTTTTTTCTTGTCCACCTTTAGGCTTCTTTAATGTTGATGCCTAACAGATTTATGGTGCATAGTTCCAAAAGCAACACTAGCTCGCTGGCTAACCGTACCTTATTATTTGTTGACGTTATTACACGTTTGCCGTAAATCCTAATACGGTCCGAGGAATGATCAGCTGAATTAACGCGATATGCGACTGGTTTATTCAGGCCGTTTCTGATGTCAATACGGTGTGTGACCATCCTTTTGTTAGGAATGTTCAATGTTTGGCTGATGTACTGTTGGCCACATTTGGTGCATTCTATAATGTATATCAAATTCTTAATCTGGCAGTTAATCTGGTCCTTTAGATGGTACTTGATCTTCTTTGTATCGCTTATAAAGTCTTTGGTATTTGTGATATATGGGCAGATTAGGCACAGTCTTCCGCAGAGTAGATAGCTTGTGACGGCTTTGTCCCAGTGTAACTTTGATTAAACTAGGAGATCCTTTAGGTTGGGCGGTCGTTCCATGGTTAATCTTAGGCAAAGTCTTGTCAGAAATCTCGCGTCCTCTCCTCCCAAGAGTACATGTCCAGATTGTTCAATATGATGGACCTAATGTCCATTAAGTCCCACTGGAAAGTGGTTATGAATGTCAAAGTTTTACCATTAATGTCTTGATCTTCTTTTCATTTTAATAAGTCATGTTGATTCTGTGATCTAACTATGCTGATCAATGGCTTTATTGACAAGACGCGACGGCTATCCTCTTTTTTGGAAGTGGCTCTTGAGAGCAGTTGTTTTGGTATCGAATTCTTGATCGGATTAGAAGATCTTCTCCTCATCCTAATGGCCTGGCTGAAGGGGACACTTGTAATCTGGTATGACGGATGGAAGATTGTGTAATGCACATAAAGATGCCCATCTGAAACTCCCATCTCCATCATCCTTACGAGTCCATGGTCCCAGTTATCAGTGTTGACTCGATCTTTTCTCCTTTTTCAAAACATGCTATCATAACATTTTGGCATTTCTATCCAATGATCAGATACTGCAACACTGAATGGCATGCAAAACCTTGACCCAATAGCATGATTAGCCAGCAGAGATTCGTCTTAGCACAGATCATTTTAAACATTGTTATTTTTAGTTATCCATAGCGTAATATGCTTCTACGACTAGGCCTGAAAGACACAATGATAATGTAACATAATATCCAACAACTAATTGCAAAGCCTACATTTCTCACTATAATACCCCATCCCCACCCCGTGATATTGTAAATTGCTTTAATTTCGCTGCATTTTTATTTTCGCTTATTTCGCTGATGGCACAAAAAACATAGTGAAATAGTATTTTAACATTGTTTGAATAGGAGTTATGTCCAAAACAGTGAAATTCAAATTACAGTGAAATGTCAAAAATACAACACCATGAAAATTTATACACACAAAAATAAAGCAATTTATAGTAGGCCAGCTTGTCTACAACGGCCACTTCTTCATACTGCAAGGATTGTATTTTCATTGTATTTTCCCCTAAAGAACTGCCACCCCTTTTTAATGGCCACATTTCTGGTGTACCTGGGTTCACCTTATGGAGAAAACTTTATTGCAGACATATTCATGCCCACAATGGGGCTACATGCCATACTGCATATACACGCTCAAAAAATAAAAATAATACGGTGCAGTATCCTAAATGTTGTACTAAAATTGCCTTCATGCTGCATTTTTAGTCCTTTAGCATACAGTGTCTTTCAAGGGACATACTGACGCCAAAATAAGGGAGGATACTAAAACTCTCCAAATAGAACACATGGATAATGTTACACTAGCAATAGCCAGTTATCTTCCCAAGGGAAATACAATCTCCCCATTAAAATATCATTGAAAGTCAGTATATCCGTCATGTTCTGTATTTGCAGAAACAGTGATGACGTTACGCGCCATGACATCACTCACGTTGCAAGGGGTGCTGTGCATGCCGCACAAGATGCATGACCTGACAGGAGAGTAGGGTAAGACTATGTCTTCCTGAAGGGGAGATGGACTTTTCTCGCACAAAATTATGAACTACAGATTGTATGTTTTGGCTAATAGGTTGGTATGTAGCATCTTAAATAATCCCAAGAAAAGCTGTACTTGCCTTTTTAGTCTAATCATGGTTCACACATTAAGGATACAAAGATTATTCCATGGCTAAATCAGCCTCCTACCTACAGTTCTCCCCTCCAGCTGTTTCCTCCCGGGACTCTTAAGGTCTCAGGGGAACTGTACCAGGGTAGGATACTGATTTAGCCACAGAATAACCTCCAATTATACACAATCCTGGGCCAAGTGCAACATGGTGGGGAGCTTTACTACATACCACGCTATAATACTACTACCATTAAACAAACAAACAAACAAAAAATAAAATAAACTGCATGGGGTATGACACCCACTCTCAGCACCAGTCATTATGGCTTAAAAAAGAAAAAACCTTCATGACTGAACCGCTATATCACAATTTACAAAATAAAACTGTGGTTGCATTGGTTTTTTTTTTTTTTTGTTTTTTTCTTTTTTTTTATATCAAGGCATTCCCGGCAATATTTGGCAACACTTATACGATAAAGGCCACTGCACTGTGCAGTGGATTTTACACCTAGCGTGAAGCAATCTTGCAACTTTTCCCTTGTAAGATCTACAAAACCTGAAATAACTGACACTTATAAATTATCAGATGATACAGAAATTGCACATCAATATACGTTGGTGAATCGATGTCCCAATTTCTGTATCATTATCCCCTGCAAAGTGCCAAAGACCGTTTGAATTACCAGGGGTCACATTAAGCGTGTGTCCTGCGTCAAAGACGCAAAAAATGAAGAAAAGACGCCTGGAAATCAATAAAACATTGTCATTTTGCATCTCTGTGGACGCGCACACAAAAAATGCAATGCATTTTGAATGATACAACTGCAAATATTACCCCAAACGTAGTAACTTTGCACCTTTGCGGTCACGGTGTTTTGCATAGTCCACGATGACCATAATTATGCATTATACTGGTGGAATTCTTTGATGTTCGTCTTTGTATGTAACAAGCTCTCTTATTTGCTCAGAAAAAAATATTCCCGGGGTATTCCTGCAAAAATTTTATGTCATATCATCTCATTATAAATGCGCTGAGAGCATTTCCAGGTTCCTCATTGGGTGGATTGGATCACGTGCCGCTCACTGTCCAATAAAACTCGTTGTTGCCCATACATGTGCCTGTCTCATGTCCGCTATGTTGGGGAGGAATAAGTCGTATTAAAGCGAAGATTATGGGACCAAGATGTTGAATTTTCACATCATATTTTCACCAAAAAGACTTCCATCGAACAAATTAAGATACAGATAATGACACAAACGAAAATTTGTAACGGAAGGCAAGGAAAATACGCAGATTCGTCACTGCACGGTCACATGTGGACGAAGCGAAGATTTGTGTAAACACGATGTGATCATGTGTTGTTGATTGAGCTGTCTCTTATGCGTCATGTCGTCGTTGGTGATTTTTAACAAAATTTTGTTGTTTTGCTTTTAATCAATTGTTTGAATGGAGCAAATCTGTATGACAGAGCAAGAGATGAAAGAAATTCACGATCGCAGGCCGAAAAAAATATATGTACAACATAGTGGAAAACCATGCATGCCTGTGACAGGCTGTGTACACTCGCTTGTGTTGACTTGTGTTGCACGGCTTGTACCATGTTGCTTAGTAAAAGAAAGTGACTGCACTTAAGATCAGACTCTTGACACCTCCTACAGCATCAATTTTTTTCATGTAAATTGAAATAGAAAGTGCACAGAAATATAAATCAAGTAATTTCTGACCATTTCATCTTGTGGAATGAATCGCAAAAATAACAGAGCCCAGGCATAATCAATATGCATGCCGCCTGTTGTGCAAGCGAGTTAAAAACTGACCGATGGCACATGCCGACATGGTGTGCGATATCAGATACTGGCACAGTGGCAGTGTGCTACGGGTTAAGACCACTTCACAAACCATAGTTTGGTAGACTAGGGACGTGTTATAGACTTATTCTTAATAGCAGGTCCCTGGATAGACTGAATCCATCCTTGGTACAATCAACAAACTTTTAGTAATAAAACTCTTTTACATTGGTAACTTTTTACTCAATCTTAATTACAATTCAGATTTGCCTGCATGTTTTATCTATTTAACATTTTTATGTAAACTCACGCATCACTGTATGTTGATCATACCAAGTAAAATAAATCAAATCACACAAAATGAAGTCTAGTTTGCACAAGTTCAGACTGGACCCATCGATTCAGTCCACGGACTCACATTTTTTTCTGAAAAAGAAGAAAGATGGGTCCAACGGACCCACACTGAAAAATCCTTAATGTGACCCCTGATTACTTTGTCTTTGTATTTTGGCAAAACATAGCATGTGAAAGGAGGGAGTCTCCCCAAAGTTTTATTTATTTATTATTATTATTTTTTTTTTTTGGGGGGGGGGGGAGGGGCTATGGCTGCACAATAGGTAAGGTCAAGATCAACTGGTTCATGTAAGTTCTCAGTGCTACAGGGCTCTGTGGACAGGCAGGCCAGGTATGTGTATTTCCATTGTAATTTGCACCTATTTAAGTTGAGAAAACCACTCGACCTAGAAACAACAAAAATTCTTGTGGTAAAAGGTTGTATATAGTTGAAATACTCATGTAAATCTTATGAACTTTGCTGCAAAACTATTCAATGTATTAATGTTATTAACAAAGAATTTTATGGGAATGCATATCTCCAGCCTGCAAGAAGTTTGTGCATTGGGTTGTGTATTCAGACAAATGTATACACATAAAATTGCTAATTGGCTTCTCCTGTGAATAAAATGTGCCAATACATGGCACTTTAGCCAGTAGATCACAGCCCAGATTCACACGTGAAAGATGCTTTGTTGTTGCCACCTGCTTTCTAAAGCAAGTCGCATGGCTCAATCACATTTATAAACATTTAACTGACAAGCAACACTGCAGAAATTGCTTCATGTGGGTTGAGTCCAACACTATCCAAACTGTCTGTGTGTGGTAAAAGGCAGTGAAAGCATGCTTTTTGATGCAGAGGATAGCATGCCATATTTTGTTTATAAACAAAAATGGCAATTCCATCTTTCTTTCTTTTTCTTTTTTTTTTTTTTTTGCGGGGGGGGGGGGTGGAGGGAGGTTGTCATGCATTGGCAGGCCCACAAGCATGCCATTTTGCTACATATACAAGGACACGCATTTCTTGGAGCTGTGACAGATGAACTTCGTTTGACTGTTCCTGCGGCCTTCACCTTAAAAGACCACGGCCATAGTGCGAGTCACGGCACGAGCAAGGGCAGACGTGATTCAGCAACATAACATAATTGATGTTTACGCATCTTATTTCTCCTATTTTTGATTCGTTTACAAATGGAAAACTACCAATTGACAAATGTGACATTTTAAACAGAAAATTTGCAAGAATATTTAAAGATAAACTTCAAATTTAACCAATTTTTACCTTCCAATGTGAGCAAATCAGGATCTTTCTTCACTTCTTCATTGTTGTTTGAAGTTTCAGCGTCTTTCATTTCGACGTCTGCGGGGTCTTCTTTCATCTTTTTTGAAGCGCTTTGATCAGAAGCACGCTTCTTTTCAATGACTTTATCCCCCTTCATGACAGGAGTGTTTCTATGTTGACTTTTTTGACAATTTTAGATGACAACTTTACCGGTCAAGTCACTGTCGCACGATTCCAACATGGAGGTAAATGACTATCACGGACTCGAAATATTAATGTCGCGATGTGCAGAGAAAAAAAACATTCGTATAATAAATCAAACCCAACCTCATAAATTTCCATGTAAACCCCCTCATTTGAAGAATCTAACAACACTTCACCAAAAATTGCATAGTCACGAAAACAATATTTGTCCAATTAAATGTGTTCCTTTATACAGTTCCATCAAGTGTGTTTATTCTCCAATAGGTGGTGCTTGAAGTCAACGTTGCAACAGCAGTCAAGGGTGCACTGCCACTGAAGCCTATACATTTCTTTGTCAATCTTGCCGTATTTATAGGCCCGTAACATTTTTCAGTATTATTTACAGGAAAACCAAAATATTGCAACAAAAGTACAGGTTTGAAGCAGTCAATTTTTGATCAAATTTCAAAAAAGTTTTCGGCGGAATTTGTTTTTGATGACTGTACAAAGATGACACCTGGTGGTCAACAGACAAATTAAAGACAAATTGACAACACAGAGCCATATATTTTATGTATTAATACATTTCACCTGACGCAAGGTTCAGTCCAAAAAAAAAAGCACGTATCTGTAAAAAAATACTGTGGGTGTCAGTTACACACACAATATTGGTCTCCCTCTGAAGCAACATCTGCTGAAGATCACTGAATGCATGTACCATGCAAACTTTTAACTGGCACTTAAGTCTTCACGCATTAATTCTTTAGTGCACCCTTAAATAGTGCGGAACAGTGCCGTTAACATAAACAGTTTCAATGGTTAATAAAATGTGAGAACGATTTTTTAATTACTCCATAACAAAGACAAAAATATGATGATGATGATGATGATGATGATGATGATGATGATGATGATGATGATGATGATGATGATGATGATGATGATGATCAACAAACAAAAACAAAACAAACAGAACGACAAAGAATGACAGGTTTGGGCTTACAATTGTCAGAAGCAATTAAATCTTTGAGAACAGGAACAAAAACAGTGTACATCTGACAAAAAAAAAACAAGACATGCTAATCTTTCTGTGTGCTTGAAATTGAGCAATTTTAAAATGTTAAAATTATAATTCATTGATAATCAAGTGTACCTTTAACACACTATTTTAAATTGAAATTTGACTGGCCCCTTCATCCATTATAGTTATGAAATTATCAAGCATTTGATCTCCTATGTGTGCACAATAAGATTCATTCAAAATTTACAGCTTTCATTTTCATTTCACTGGATGCGACTAAAGACAAAAGTACAAAAATTAACTGGATTGATACCCATATATACACACTCTTCTTGAAGACATGTATTTAACTTTTAAGTGTGCCTAATTATCATAAGTTAAGATTTCACAAGTTGGAAGATTTGAAATAACCCTGACCATATCAAAACTAAAGGGACCAGTCAAATTTTAATTCCTAAGATTGAGTTTCAAGTATATTTGATCATCATTGGACAAAGTTTTAGAATTTTATTTTTCAGGAATCCCTTACGGACAAATAGAATAACATCACAAGTAAATGTATAAACAAACTGGGGATCCTCCCTGACGTGTTTCGGGACTTGTGTCCCTTCACCTGGGGGCAAAAGAACCCAAACTTTATTTATTATTAACAAAGATTTAAATATTAATCTAGTCTGTTTCTATTAAGACGTGTGAACACAGTTGAGACTTGACATGTTGTCCGGAGTCCTTTTTGTGATGTTACAATGTATCGATGTGTCTGCTGACTCCTGTTTTGGTACTGCGTCATGCATTAATATGTCAATATACACTTTTTATAAAGTTATCTAATAAGAGATTCTTAAGCGAAAAAAGTCTGGGAGAATATTAAGTGATGAAAGTCAGCTATGTATATTATATTTAAGGCAGGTATAATATATGTGTTCAGTATCATGATCCGTAGGTTTGCACGCAAGTCGTAGGACCATCTCAGTTTATGATAAGTGAAGGGAGTTGTTCTACGTGTAATAATAGTCTGTGGTATGGCACTTGTGTGCCGCGGTCTTGCAACATACAGGAAGCCATAAAAAAACTGTGTTGCCAGTCATGGTACTCTTTACAAGGGCTACCTCCCCCCTTCCTTTCCTTCATTTGCCCACTCCACGCTTTAGATTCTGTCTTTCTAAAACCTAGCACGCTAGTCATCTCCTTTCTTAGCACTTCACCAAGAAGACCTACCTTAGCCTACCCCGACCTTACTTCCTGACATTTCCTCCTTTAACCTCATATCATCATCTATGCTAATCTGTTACACTTTCTGTCATATTTCGAACTTGTTTTAGATTCCTACATGCCCCATCTTTCTCTTTCCAACCCTCAAACAGTCTGTCTCTGAAGTTCAGGTATTCTGAACACCACAAAGGCAAATTAAATTGTCCATAGTCTCGTCCACATCTTCCTACATACCAGGTACTTGGTTCTTGCCATTACTCCCTTCTGCTTCTGCTCCTGGAGATTAAATATCCCTGTTCTCCCTTAGAATTGTAATCTTGAACCCTTACTTCCATCCCAACACCTTTCTTGCACTGGATTCTCCAGAACTCGGTAAACTTTCAATATGCTTTTCTCTTCCACCCCTCTTTTTTACTCCTTCTCGTGCTTTTCTGCATGGCATAACTTACCAACATACACTTTCCAAGACGTGTCAACTTCATGTAGCCCCTTCAAGTCACACCTTTCTGCTAATTTGTCAATATCTAGCATCCACTTTCTGTTCTTTTGCCGTCTCAAGATATCCCTTCCTGGAGGGTGGGTAAGGGGTTTGTACTGGCGTACTGGGGCTTTTTATTTACCGTACTGCCGTACTGGAAGCCCTCTTTTTTACGTACTTAATACTATCCAAAATTTTGAAAAAATTGTATTTTCCGTACTGCGTATTCTAGAAAAATAATTACCTGTACCAGCGTACTGAACCCCCCCCCCCCTTCTTCCTGCATCGCACAACTTCTCCTGTCTCCTTCAAGTAGCCCAACAGCTCAACTTGCCTTTGTTGATCTATCCTAAACAATCAAAGAGCCAAGTTCCTCTACTACTGCTTCTGCTGCCACACACAGTGGGGCCACTGGTATCTCTGTGCCCTTTCCAACCATACCAGATCTCTGGCATGCACTGATATCACATCCAACCCATATAGCACGCCTGGGGTTGCTACCCTCTCCCGAAGCATACTGCATGTGAATGGCCCATTGAAACTATTTGCTGATGTCATTTTAATACTTTTTGTTCTATTGACCTTCTGCCTGATCTTATCAACACGGTATTGAAACATACTCTGACCTGTAGCCTTAGCGCTCACACCCAACTATTCATAATCACTGACCTCTTTTATCTCGATGACCTCCTCATGCACTTCTTGGACCTCAAACTTTCCAATCATCCCCTTATCTTCCAGCCTCCACTTCTGACCCGGAATCATGACCTTACTCTTTGTCTCACTATACTCCAGTCTCCTCTACTCCTCCTAGTCCCCTGATATCTTGAGTAAATTTTGTAATTCCTCCATCGTGTTACTCATAAAAACAATATTATCTGTGAAAAAGGCGGTATCCTCTGATAGGAGATATGCATATTAATTTCCCGCCTACCTGATTGCCCTGCCTCGCATCGGATATGGCGAGATACAGGTCGGTACCTGTGGGGACAAGCGGGATATTGGTAGTATTTTGGAAATAAAGAATACTTATTAAAGGCAGATGAATTTTCTTTACACATGACTCGCGAAGTACCATATGAATATCCGTTTGGCATTTGTGAACTTAAATTTCTCCCCCCCCCCCCGCTAATTTTGTGACTATTGAACATATGGCCCTGTCTGTGAGAGTGATGTGACCCGCACGTCCTCCGTGATCGCCTGATGTCAAACCCGTGCTTTGTGGCGGGAATTGATGTGCATACGGCGTATTACCCTACCCACAATAACCCTCCACTCTTTAGCAACTGTTCACGCGGCTCACGTGCATATAAAGCAAACAACACAGGATATATATAAAGCAGTGTATTGCTTCAACTCAATACACAGCTCTGCTCCTTCCACTTGGATCTTCCGGAAGCTCTGTGTACACTTCACATATGCTTAAAAAGCTTTCAACACAACAAAAAAAATCTTACTCCACAGCATAATCCTTGCCTTTCTGCTCACAATGCATCTCTCTATACACTATCATATGCTTTCCAAAGATCCAAAAATGCTATGTACACCTTTTCTGCTCTTTCTTGTAATTTCTAATATTTTAGACAAGGCAAACACAACAGATCAACAACTCTTCTGCCTGGCCGGGAACCATTTTTGAGTTCCCGAAGTGTGCATTTTCTCTCAACTACCCTGACTGGTCGTCTGTGCCAAAAAAAAAAAAAAAAAAAAAAAAAAAAAAAAAAACGGTTGATGCTGTTTCTATTCTTCTACACTAATCAGGCTGCTCAACTGATTCCTTCTTTGGAATGTAAGTATCCTCAGTTCTCTCTACTCCCTTGGTGATTGTCTTGTAACGCTTTGTCAAACAACCAATACATACTTCTCAACAATTTCTATGATCCTTTCTTGATGAATTCATTCAACACCACATCTGGTCCTGGGGATTTCCAAACTTCTATATGATCCACTGCTAATTTGACCTCCACCTTCCTAGTGTGGTGCGGGAGAACCACCAATTATTGTCAGGTCTGAAGTTAGCATGGGCAGGGTAGATGGAACCAGAAATTGTGTAAGGGGGTACCACTATTACCCCCTTACACAGTTTCTGTAATGGGATAATAGTATTAGATTTGCATTTTGTGTTTGAAAGTATCGGAATGAGCATGATATGTTCATAATATTACAGGTCTTTCATTTTTATATCAAATGAAATGCATGTGTTAACATTATAAATATATTTCAGTTCGGCCGGGTTAACAAGCTTGCCACTTCTCTATTCGAGATAGTTGAGGATACAGCCATTTGTTTTAATGGAATTTTTTTCCTTAGGAAGATTGGGGAAAAAAGTGGAGGGTCAATTTTAATACTGGTTAAACAAAGGAAATTGTCTTTTATGGTAAAAGAAAAAAAGCCAAGTCTCGAGCCTTTCGCGTTCATGAATGAACCTGTGAAACGTGTTCATGAGCAATAATATCTTGGAATCATCGTGTCTGAAATCCGTCCTTGGAAAGTCCTACATCAGGTGTACTTGTTGGCCCTGACAAAGCATCAGCCCGTTTGGGTCGCATCAAATATTGTTTTCCCCTTCCTCTTGTACCTTGTGATGATTTAGAAAGCATTTATACGCCGTTAATTCGACCCATTTGGAATATGCTTCATCAGGTTTTGGCACCTGCTCACAGAAAATGCAGAAAGATGTTAAAGTCAATTCCATATAGATCCGCAGTATATGTATCCGGTATGTTGAAAAAATCTAGTCAAATAAACGTTTTAAACTGATTAGGATGGGTGAGCTTAGAAGTTGGGCGTGATTATCAGGACCTTCTTTTGGTATTATAGAATTGTTAGGGTTTTTGTCCCGAACAAGTCCGTGTTTTTTTTTTATCCAGCTACCATCAGGAACCGAATTAATTACACTTTATGGAATATTAACCAACGAGTAACTGTAAACTGTCAAAGAATTATATTTGGAAAGTACATATGTACTTTGTTCCATCGGCCACTCTCCTTTCGAATACATTTCCGCAGAGAGTGAAGAACGCACGCTAAGCAAACATATTCAAAACGTCAGTAAAACTTATCTATTTCCTTCAAAACTTCTCAAACTTGGCAAATTAAATATAGTATTAAACCGTTTGAGGGTCGATTTCAGTGCTTTGAATGCCCATCTTTTTTTATAGTCATCTTTGTGATTCTCCAATTTGTAACCTGGTTACCAGTCTGAAACTTAAGTTCATTTTGTGCTGCAGTGTCCACTTTTAAAGATCATAGATAAACTCTCTTGACAAGTGGTACAGCTATTCTTAGAACCGATGATACAGGTGTATCTCTTTTGAATATTTGCTTTAGTCTTAGAAGGCACCATTCCATTAGTTCGCTACTCTGCCAGCTTCAAATGGTACTAGCTGCTCAATTATGAATACAGTAGGACAGTATGTTGTCAACACATTCAGTTTTAAGAAGTTTTCATTTGGCGGCGACACTGATGATATGGTTTGAGAGATAAGTGCGTACGACTTAGTACACATTCAGAGATTATGGTTATGTTAGTATGGATTCCCACGTTAAATTTTTACTCTTCCTTTCTTTTTTGTTGGTATATCTTTGTGTGTGTGTGTGTGTGTGTGTGTGTGTGTGTGTGTGTGTGTGTGTGTGTGTGTGTTTCTTTGATTGTTTGCTTTTTGGCTTCTGGTAACCTTCATGTTTTTATGGATCACTTGAGTGCACTCCAGTGCAACGGTACGTGTACTGCGCACACTGTGTTGGTGTATGTGTATCTTGTATAATACTCTACATACATACATATATATATATATATATATATATATATATATATATATATATATATATATATATATATATATATATATATATATATATACATATATATGTATATTTCGTTATTGTATGTCATGATTACAAATGCATGTTTGTTTGTATCTGTCCAAGGAGAAGAGTTTAGGTCAGCCATTGGCAATTTTTCTGATCCCCATTGAAAAAGTAGTTCGTAAAAAAAATCGTAGTCCAAAAGTTACATGATTACCTGTTGCAAAGTAAGCAGCGTCGCCTTTAGGTCTTATCAGATCCTGAAAGTATTCCTTACCTTGTAAAGATTTAGAATGTATACAACTCATTTTTGCGTCCTATTGTGGAGGACGTGGCCCGTGTCACTGAACACGGCTTGGTGAGACGTCAAGACACATTTGAATGTGTTCAATATTACATTGCTCTGTGTGCATCTGATGCCATGGACTCCTCCAACCAAGCCAAGGTAATAAAATGCCCTGAGTGTCCGAACCTGGAAGCATGACGTAAATATTTGAAATTTAAATTCCGCGTATTCAGCTAATTTGTACAAAATAAAATGCTACAAATTTAGTTCGTGGCCCAATGGATGCAGCCCTAGCAAAAACTTATAAATTGAAGTTGGATTCACACTTCTATCCCTAATATTTTTTAAGATATTTAATGTTTATATTTTGTGTATTCACTAAAACTGCACAAGTTCAAATTTTACAATTTTGGTTCATGGTTCATGGGAGGCGCCGATAGCACAAACATGCCAGCAGATTGCAGTTGGATTACCATCTGTTTTTACAAAAGTTTTGAAGATATTCAACATGTTTATCTTTTATGTGTTCCCAAAACAGCATAATTGAAAATGCAACGACCGTGTTTTCATGCTCCATCGGATTGGCAGGGGTCATAAATTTGCATGCGCCACATCAAATTTCGTATCTACCCATAATTCTTTTGAAGAATGAAACTTATAACATTTTAATTGAAGAATGAAACTTCTAACAATTTAATTGTCCCTCATTTGCCTCATTTTGAACTTTCTCACCATTCAGGGTATAGTGCACAAATTCATTACAGATGCAGTATTTCCATCAATGGAGAATGAATGGATACGTAAAAAACATACAAACCATGAACTCCACGAAAGACCGAATGTTTGTCTTTACACTCAGACATAAAAAATGAATATATATATATATATATATATATATATATATATATATATATATATATATATATATATATATATATATATATATATATATATATATATATATATATATATATATATATATATATATATATATATATATATCGAATGTGGTTCTGTACTGGGGACGGAGAAGGCAAAGTCAATGAAAAAGGTCACCCCCTCCAAAGAAAAAAAAAGTAGAAATAAAGTGTGCAGAATCAATAAACCCGCTCCCAAATGGAGAGAGCTCTTTTTTTTTTTCAAATGTGTGTGTGTGTGTGTGTGTGTGTGTGTGTGTGTGTGTGTGTGTGTTTTGGGACGTAGGTCATTTCAATGATAGGCCTATACTTGTCATTCACCCCCTCTTCCAAGAAAAAAGTAAGATAGCACTTAACAGATGCAATAGCCCTTTCTGCCGTGTACTGGATGCTAAACAATCGAACGCAGTGAGGGATGGAAGGATGGAGAAATGGAACAGACTAGCAGAGAGAGAGAGAGAGAGAGAGAGAGAGAGAGAGAGAGAGAGAGAGAGAGAGAGAGAGAGAGAGAGAGAGAGAGAGAGAGAGAGAGAGATATGGTCATTTTGTGCACGCTGAAATGAAACATTTTTATTTTCTCTACAAGTACACTAAAAACCTTCTCCCTACACCCGGACTCCTATTGGTTCAAGAGCAAGCTTATTTTCAGCGGTAATCTCTACACACTAAGAATATGGGACGCCTGACGCGTGCCAAAGTTATCATGATGCGTAAAATTCATATAATAATCCCTGTTGTAGTCTCCCAGAGGTCTAATCCAACGGATAGTTTTTGAACATTCTGGAAAGTGTTCAAGTAACGACATACAGTAGGTAGTAACTGCTCGGCCTGGGCTACAGTACACCTATAGGCCTACCTTAGACCATATTCCATGAGTTTCCAGTTATGTACCAAACTGTTAAAGTTCAAAATTCAACTAGGTATTGACTTCAAAATTGTACCGTAACCGTAAGCTCTGGACCATGGTAACACTCATATTTTGTGCATAGAAAATAGGCCTGACTCTTAGGACTGATCATTCAAATCTTCTAATTTAAAGACGTTGATTGGTTTATAGTAATTCTTATAGGCCTTATTTACATGTGGATTAGGGGCACTCAAAACCATTTATAAATAAATTATAAGCAAGCATTAGGCCTAGATTAATGTAGCCTAGAGGTAACCCAACGTCAGAACAAAATTTGGGTCAACTGTCATCCTGAGGTGTGAGTTCACTTTAAGTTTAGATTTTATGTGCCTATGTATAATTCAGGTCTAATAAAATTCAGTGCTGTCCAACTTGTTCAGTGTAGCAAATTCTTTAAAATTGTCACTTTTGCTTTGAACAGGTATTTGCGTCTGTTTAGCTCTGCTGTAGACCCATCATTCATGGTCTTGTCCTAAGTTGATATAGGGTTATAGCCGGTAACTTATATGGGCCCGCTATCAAGACCTTTGTGACTGATTTCATTTTAAGTAGGCCTAAATTTAAAAACTATTCGAATATTCAGTTTACTTTTAAGTTTAATGGGGGCGTGGGGATAGGAGTCCCTGGGGAGTAGTCCAGTGCATATTATAATAGATAAAATGCCTACAAAAATAAAAATCACACAATCCTACATCACACATTTTTAGAAAAAAGTCACCATCACATGTTACACACATAAAATTCACAATCACATGTAGGGGCAGCTTTAAATGACACAAAATTTTAAAGCCTGATCACAAATCTCAACCCCTGCCCCCTCATTATGTTGTTGTGATTTTTTAATAACCTTTAGCTCACAAGGGTTTTAGTGATGGGAACATGCACATTCAAGCCACGTGCGCGTATTTTGACATCACCTGTTAAAATTTCCCGCTCAAAACTTGAGATTGACACACGTCGTGTCAAGACGTCGCCATATTGTCAAAGCAGAGGCCTGTTCAGTTCCACAAATCATTTAAATGTGGATATAATTAATGGAATGTGGGCAGTCTATGTTTATGTTTTCTCATGCTATTGCCACTACTAATTGAAATGTCACAAGTGGACTGTATTTGTATTTTTGAATGTTCCTCCGTGGGACTACTGGCGCCGCTTTTTAATGGCACAGCCCAGTTTCAGGCAGCTGAAACGAGATCCGAGAGAGAGAGAGTCGTTTATAGTTGCAGGATCTGAGACCAAAGCAAACGTTGTAGGCCTAATCGTTGCATTTTGTAGAAAAACTTGACTGAAGTTCAAACAGTTTTGGGAATTGGACACAGCATATCAAAGTAGCCTTGGCATCACCTTTCCATCAAGTCTGTAGAATTTAATCAGTCTTGATGTAGTTGAGCGCATTAAAAATGAGGGTGTTAAATTTTTAACACATCCACATCTGAACTAAGATAAACCCGTGTGTTAAGTGATTCCTGTTCAAATTTTAACATCTGTTCATAAAATCATTAAACTAAACATGAGAGTGTTCAATTTTTGACACAACCACATCTGAACTAAGCGGGAACTAAGTTACACTCACGTGTTCGTGCATCGTGTTCAACTTTTAACACGTGTTCATCAAATTATCATACGGATTAACACACCCATGTCGACAGTTGAATGTGTCAAATTCATTTTATCAATTTAACAATTTTAACACGACCGCGTTCATCAAATTATCACATGGGTTATTGAATTAACATATCCATGTCTAAAAATTAAATGTGTTCGCTAAGTAAATGCAAAGTCATTAAGTGTGTAATTTTGCACACTAGCTGTTTCTGTGTTGTCAAGGTTGACACCCGACGATCAAAATAATACCAAGAGGTTAATCCATACATGGGTCAATATAATTTTCAAGACCATGGCTCTGTTCACGTGTAGTTCGGTGAATAAAGACATGGCCTATTAAACTTAATATTTTAACTCTAAGGTGTCAAGATGGAATAAAACAGACGGGCCCAGTTTGCCCTGTTAGCAGTTTGTGATTTTTTTCTGTCTAACAGTTTGCTTATTTGTTGGCATACCCGTACGGCCAAGTCTTGCTCTCATAGAATTACGGTTGAGTTTGTATTGGCTAAATGTATATATATACAGGCACTGGTGGCCACAAATTTTGATTGTTGCTCAATGTAGCTGCTACCATATTGCAGAGCAGCCTTACAATAACAACTCGAAACAAATGCCAATGGAAATGGACCAAGGCACAGGACAAGAATTGTTTCAGTGTAGCTTGTGCTATTATTAATGTAATTGGCTTAAAGTGTTTCAAAACCATATTGTCCGAATTCACAAACATGATCCTAATTTTTCTATAGCTTGTAATATTGGTTACAGAGAAGTAAAACATCAGGAATGAACTGCTTATGTGGTCAAGCCCACAGTCATTGTATCATAATAGAGACTTGATTAATGTGGGTTGCTGTGCTGATAAATGACAGTATTGCATTGGAAAAAAAAGTTGTTTTCCTGGAGCTCGTTCGTACATGTATAGGAGTTATTACAGCTAGAGTTGTCTCGCGTTCAGAGTTAACTATGTTTATGGCATACCAGGCACCTGCAGTATGTTGTGCAAAACATTACCACATTTATATTTAAAAAAAGTATTGAAATAAATTTTGTTTTCTGTTAAGGGCATACCAGGCACATTCAGAATGTTTTGCAAAACTTTATCACCACAGTGATGTTAAAAAAAAGTATTGTAATAAATTTTGTTTTCTGTTCTATACAGCACAAATATACAAAAAAAAAAAAGAAAAAAAAAAAAAAAAAAAAAAAAAAACAACTCCGCCCGAAAATATGTAAGATTGTAATAGACAACCATGTATACCACAAACTACAAAGAACAAAACTGCAGTATTGGGCAGGTGGGAACTATTTAACCATTTGTACCTGAAGTGACCTTGACCATCACATGACCCAAAGGTCACGGAGTACATGTTTCGACACTGGACAAGCTGATTGTCAACCCAAATAAACTATACATGTACCAACACTACACAAGCTGATCGATCTCAAATTGTCCAAAAATTTAAACCTGTTACAAAATTAGAGTCTGGGAGGCCATTTACAACTTCAAAAATGCATATTGGAGTTGAAACATAAAACAGGAAGATCATGATGATCCTGTGCTCTGCTGACTGGAATCTGCTTCTGCAAGTGTAGACTTAATTAATCTATACATAAACTGTACTAATACTTATCAATAGTGGACTGAAGGTTTAATTATTACCAAGATATAAGCCAATATGTCAGTGTGAGCTTTGAAGGTCATTCAAAATCAAAATTAACAACACCAAAAGAAAACCCATAGGAACATTCCAAGTTATGTTCAAGAATAACCATGGGCCCAGGATCCACCATTGCAAAGATACAAGCCAATATGTCTGTTTGGCCTTCCAAAAGATCAAAATCAGCAACGTCATATGTACATTTCTAGTAGTGTTAATAGCAGCCATGGGCCTAAAATCCACACTTACCAAGATATAAGCCAATATATAAGACTTGTGGAGTCAGGAGGAAAAAGGCTTGAACTCTACTGAACATTGACTGTCAAAAGTTACATAGTTTTGCTTTGCCACCCCTTCACACATCTGATGAAGGTTTGTCCGAGCAAGTTCTATGTGCCTTAAAACAAAGAGTTCCATACACAATTTTTTTTTTTTACAATATCGCGACTGATGCAGCGTGCGAGTATAGTGGCAGCGCTCACCGACACATGGTTCAAAAGTATGATATTCCATAAACTCGTGAAAACGTAATACATACGTATCATTTTTGCAAACTTTCGTCTTCTTTAGTCATATAATAGCCCGCTAATTTTCAATACGAGTCTGTCAATTCATATATATATGCATATATATATGTATATATATATACATATATATATATGTATATATATATATATATATATATATATATATATATATATATATATATATATATATATATATATGTATATATATACACATATATATAGCGCAGTGTTATGAGAGAGCGGTCTTAAAAAGATATGCGGTCTCTCATTAGAGAGGTCTCTCAAGAGAGGTACCACTATATATATATATATATATATATATATATATATATATATATATATATATATAACTATATATATATATATATATATATATACGAAATACGATTGGATCAGCCTGAAGACCCTTTTGCCCAGTTTTATTACAAGGGTAAAAGTAAAATGACCCCTGGTAACCTTAATCATATATGTGAATATCACTGAATGTCGAACCCTATCAAGATTCTAATGAGATGCTCCAACAATGTAAGTTTTTGTTGGTAGCTCCATTTCTTACAAATTATTCTCTCCGCAAGTGAAAAAAAATCTCATGACCCCTGGTGACCTTTGTCAAGGTCGCTGAATGTCGCACTAACCCTATTTTTTAATAATATGCTTCTACAGTACAGGTTCCATGACAGTAGCTCAATTTCTGGATCTGCAAGAGTAACGGGGCGGGGCGGGGTGGGTGGGGGGGTAACGTATTCCCGCACGCGCAGACATGAAAAAAAAAAAAAAATGAAAATCCCGTCAGCCAGCAGAGCGAAGGGAGTTAAAATCTCAGGGCCACTAAGTCACCAAAATGTAAACTACATGATCCCAGGTGGCAATTCATTCAATATGGCAGCTATTAACAAAGAAAAGAAAGTTGGGGGGGGGGGGGGTTTGGCTCTTTTTTCCTTGTTGTGTGTGTGTGTGATTTTTCTGTTTTTTTCGTTTTTGTTTTTTTTGTTTTCGTTTGTTTTGCAAAAACGTTTAAAAATTATGAAATATAAATTGATTATTGCATTATCATGTTTTTCACAAACTTGGTACAGAACCAACTGGAAAACATTCATGTGCAAAATCAAATAGAAAAAAATATTGCATGATCATCATCTTCACATACATGGTACAGGCCCACTTAGGAAACAACTGTCTTAAAATCGAAGCATTCCACAAAACTATTTTGACAATATCACAATAGATGCATTATATTGCTACATGTCTGCACAATTGCAGTGCTACCGACACATTGTCCCAAAGTCTGATGTGCCATAGCTTCTCAAAATTAACATATCCTCATTATTTCTGCCATCTTGCGTCATCTTCAATCAGATTATATCATGACAACTGTTCGAACAATTCAATTTAGCCGTTCTGGAGATAAAGACAAAAATAGCATGGAAATAGGAAAACGTGCAGTGCTACATAATGATCAAACTGTGAACTGCATAACCTCAGGTAACTCTGTATGCAATATCAAAGCATTTGGTTTAGTGGTTTCTGAGAAGAAATTTCATTTTTTGAAAATTAAACAAAGTAAAGATATTCATCAAAAATAAGCAAATATTACATCATCATCTGCTTGTCAAACTTGGTAGAGAACCACCTATGAAACATCCATTTTCAAAATCAAAACATTCCCTGCAACGATTTTTTAGAAGTGGGGATATGTAAATAGTCTAACGGACGGATGCACAAGGATTTCATCAAAGCTTAAACTGAAAAAAAAGTCTTTTCTACCTTTAAGTAAAAAGAAAAACCCAAATACAGACTGCAAAACAAAGGGTGTTATTGAAGATAAACTCTAAATATTTTTACAAACCCCTTTTAAAATTATCACAGAATATTTTCTTAGAGAATAAGATGTGCTCACAATAAATACTAAAATCCGAAATACATATCTACATTTGAAAATACTATTTTCCTTTACGTAAAATTTCTATAAAATATAAAAAGTTAAATTGTAGAAAAAATTCAGATTCAACATCAGTCTTTCTCAATTCTACGGTCACTATGCTACATGCCTACCTACAAGCAAAAATTCCAGCCATAGTTAGCTCATAAAAAAGCGTTAAGAGAGCGGATTACCCTCGGCGTCAACGATCTTCTTTTTTTCTTCAACTCTGCAATTTAGACTTCGCAGTAGAATACTTTACATATAATTTCCATATTGATGTCTATGAAATGAAAGGGCAATTTTAGATGTGTTCTTGGGGCAAGTTCTGGTGACAGAGATCAATGTACGGTGCATCGCTGAGACGGCCATCAAATAAATACTTCAAAAGTTTCATAACAAGTGTAATGATTATGATAATGATAATGATAATGATAAAGATAATAATAATGATAATAATAATAATGATAATGATAAGGATAAGAATAAGAATAAGAATAAGAATAAGAATAAGAATAAGAATAAGAATAAGAATAAGAATAAGAATAAGAAGAAGAAGAAGAAGAAGAAGAAGAAGAAGAAGAAGAAGAAGAAGAAGAAGAAGAAGAAGAAGAAGAAGAAGAAGAAGAAGAAGAAGAAGAAGCTGGCTTTCAATAGGACTGTGGTCCACTATAATGTGCATCTCTCTCTGTCTCTCTCTCAAAAAAGGGTGAAGCGGCGTTGGATCCTTGTTGAGATATTCTTGTAACGTCCTCTCCTTGTGCACCACTCAGACGGCCTTGAAGATATATACTTTAAAATTTCATAAACAGTTTTTAAATACAAAAAGGACGCTGGTTTTGAATAGGAACCAGGTACACCATAAGTGCATCTCTGACAAAAATTTAGTGAAGCTGTGATCAATATTTGTTTGAGATATCGCGGTAATGTCGTCAGGATTGACGCCACTCAGACGGCTTTCAAATAAAAACATAAAAAAATTCACAAAAAGGTAAAAAATTATCAAAAGACGGTAGTTTTAAATAGAAACTTGGTTCCTTATAAGATACACTTCTAATAAAAATTTGACAAAACTGCGGTCAATATTTTTTGAGATATCGCAGTACCGTCGTCAGGGTTGACGCCACTTGGACGGCCTTCAAATAAATGCATTAAAATGTTCATAAAAAGTTTAGAAATAATCAGCGGAAGCTGGTTTTCAACAGGAACCTGGTCCATTATAAGGCGCTTCTGTGATGAAAATTTGGTACAGCTACGGTGAATATTTTTGAGATATCGCGGTAACGTCGACAAGACGGACGGACAACGCACGGGGCGACAATTCACTCCGGCACTTTATGTGTCTACGATACAAAGTAGTTTGACAGTACTGTAAACCTATATGCTGCGTGTTTACAATACTTATTATTGCTTCATTGGCAACTGCAACTGCTTACATGTAAGAGAAACAAAATTTACTTGTCAGCCATTACCCTTTCATCTGCAAGCAAATCAAACTTGATTTGTCACGTTACGAAAATGCATAAGTGCTTGGAAACCAAGTTTTTAAGACTGAAGGCCTTTCAACGTCATGGCAAAGGTCAAGGTCAAAGAGAATTTCCAGGATAATACCACATGTATCAATTGATTTACATCCATAATATATACATGTACAAAAACAGTGAAAAAAATAGTGTCAAACCAATAGAACAAGTCACAGGTGAAGGTCATGTGAAGGTAAAGGTCACTTCAAAGTCACAGTATGGAACACTTTTTTTGTCTTGTGCCATCTATTTGGAGGTAAGAGGTCATCCATTATTACTTTGAATGATCATTTTGAAATATGTTATCAGTGTGTGGTGAAAAAAGCAAGTATGGGGGTAGGGGGAGGGCTAAATGAATAACCATCAGCTGACCTAGACATTCATCACACTTGTAGCTCTGTGAACTTGGAGTAGGATCAAGGTCACCCATGTACTGAGTAAGTCTGACCTTTTTAGAAGAACACTAATATGTGCAACATCAAGGTCCCAGTTCAAGTAGTTCTCAATTTATAGTGACGAATAAAATTCATGTATGTTGCACTGTGACCCCAGAAACGCGGTCAATGTCACTCATGTACTGTCTAAGCATAACCTTCATAGAGAAACATTAACATGTGCAACATCAAGGTTCTAACTCAAAAACAGATCTCAAGTTATCAAGTGAACAGTAAATTTCGTGTCAGTCATCCTCTGACCTTGGGAATGAGGTCAACGTCCAAACATCACTGGAGCATGACCATTTGTACAAAATAGGTAGACACTTATGAAAGGTACATCCCTACCAAGTTTGGCACAAATCTGGCCAAAAATTATTTAAGTTATAACCATTACAGAGAAATTCCCATGTTAAACTTTCTTATAAAACTTTTAAAATGATTTTCGAAAAATATCATAAACAATCCAAAAATCACTGGAGCATAACCACTTGAACAAACTTGGTAGAGACCCACCCAAGGTATATTGCCACCAAGTTTGAAGTGAATCTGACTGACAGTTTCTTCGGGGAAGTAAAAAATGTGAATAACCATTAGAATGCCCATTGACTGGTATAGTTAGCAATAGAAAAGGTGCATTAACAGATCAATACCCGAATTGAAAAAAAAAAGTAAATTGTTAAAAATCAGGAATCCACAGCAGTGCTACCTAGTGAACAGCTTTGCTTGATCCTTTCATAAGGAACATATCCACAAAGTTTCAACTAAATCTGAGTAACAGTTCTGGACAAGTCACAAGTAACAAAAACACACAAAAAGAAAAAAATGGAAACAAGTGTTCTTTTAAAAACAGGTGTGCGTGCAAGGTTGCTTTTTTATCTTCTGCAAAATAAATGTAGTAATGAAAGTGAAAGATTGAGAAGATACTTCTACAGCTTTGCAGATACTTGTAGGTCTGCAGGTGCTACACATAGAAGAAACTTAATTTTGTCAGTTTGGCCACCAGATGGCGCTACTGTCTGCTTTAGCCCAATTGCGCATCCAAAAAATGAAGTATTGTAAATTATTTTATTTTACAACTGGACAGCGTTTAGTATCAATACGAAATGAAATGTTTCAGTTTTGGAGTAAAATTTTTGCTTTGTTACCTGCAAAACTGGAGATTTGCATTCAGATTTTCTTGAAATATTCACAAATTTATGTTTATCCTTCCATACTTCATGTTTGACATCCACATTCAAATGCTTTTTTGCTGCACGTCTTGCACGTGGGTCGTATACATTATTAACCACTCACACATGGGTTGTCACATGACCACTTCACCAGTTGCTGGAAACGTGAACCACATGCATGAACGGCTCTTTATGCGTTAATTAGTCAATTGAACTGTAATTCTGAATTTTTATTTTACAGAATTTTTGGTAATAAGTAAGTTTACACATAAATGGAATTATAAACCAGTTACCGCTGATGTTTACATGTTGTGCGTCATAGCGATTCCAAAATGGCCCTGAACACGACTTGAGCGATAATGCCTTCAAATGCAATCAGTTCATCTCTTTAAGCATGCACAAAACTTTAACAGCCAATGATAGTCTTGAACGCATGCGTGCTGCCTCAGGCGGCAGTCCACCCTAAAACAAAATGTGCGCCCTCAGTCGCACACAAAAATTGCAGCACCACTTGGTGAACAAATCAAGAGCTAGGAGTGTATAGGGGTGTTCTTATGTAATATCAAAGCTGTTGGGGGAGCGTGTTGTGGAGAAGATTTTTTGAGATGTCCAAAAAAAAAGAACAAAAAAATCATTAGAAATCCTAAACTCATTGGAGCGTGACCATTTGAACAAGCCTGGTAGAAACCCACCCAAGGTACATTGCCACCAAGGTTGGAGTCAATCTGGGTGACGGTTTCAGAGAAGTCGAAAATGTACATTAGCATTAGAATGCCCATTGGCTTACATAGTAATTAATAGGGAAGCTGTATTGACCGATAAGTACCCGAATTAAAAAAATCGTTAAAAATCAGAAATACACAGCAGTGCCACCTAACAACTTTGTTTGACCCTTCCGCAAGAAACATATCTACCAAGTTTCAGCTTAATCTGGTGACGATTCTGGAGAAGTCAAAAATAGCCCCCCCCCCCCCAAAAAAAAAATCGTAGCATGTTGAACAAATTCAGAACTAGGAGTCCCCGGGAGTGTCAAAGCAATTGGGTGAGCGGTGTCGGAGAAGAAGATTTTTTAAGATTTGGCGCCCCCCCCCCCAAAAAAATGAATTGAAAAATCCAAAATCAACGGAGCGTGGCCATTTGAACAACCTGGTAGAGACCCAACCAAGGCACATCTCCACCAAGTTTGACGTGAATCTGGCCAGTGGTTTTGAAAAAGCCGAAAATGTGAATTGTTGACGACAGACGGAGGACCATAAGATAAGCTCAGCTGACTGACTGGTCTGCTGAGCTAAAAACTATAGACGATAATGTCAGGTAAACCTAAACTTCTCCCGGACTATCAGGGATTGGACCACGAACAACGGAGGGATGAACAAGGGACAGAGACCGACCAAATAACCTCAGCAGACTGACAAGTCAGCTGAGGTAAAGCAAGATCTGCCAGAATTACATTTGGGATACAGGTAGGAGCCTAATATATCTTTTGGACAGCTGTGTCTAACTCCCATATGAAGCTATGTAACACATTAGGAAACCGGAACGTTTATGTGGAAGCCGGCTGTTACAACTGACCCGGCAGTGTAGAATTTGTTCTCGGGAGTGATGAAAGCCTCATTACATTTGCTGTAAGTTTTCATTTTGGCGTGAAGGACTTTAACTTTTGTGGTGTCACTTTTTAAAATAAAATATGTAACTGGTGTTGTACAGACACTTTTCATTGAAAACGTGAGAAAAAAAAGCGAGTCTATAGATAGAATCAAAAGTTATGTCTGTATTTAGGCCTGCCTGTCATAGCCGGGAAACACGTGCTCCAAGCGCTGTTTGTCGGCATTATGTCACAGCGCATGAATATGTGGGCCTAATTTGCCCTGTGTTTATAAAATTACCCATGGACAATATAACCGTCAAACAAACCAAGCGAAACAAACAGGCTGATACCTTCATATGATATTTGGCTGAAACAGGTAAATGGCTCTCATAGGTGTGAGGACAATAAACTTAGGAACTACTTACGGCAACCAGACCATTTTTTGGCTACAATGATGTGTTCAAACCGGGAGGCAGAAGACACAGTAGTCAGTAGACCATTAGATAGTATGGTGTGATACATAGGCCTACAGAGAGATGAGGGAAATATGATTAGGGAACGGCAGAATAAGGATCATAACTGTAAGGGTTTAAGGACAGGTAAGACACCAAAAAACAAATCCCACTTTAGTCAGTCATAGCTCAAAATGTATTTGCGTTAGGATAACATATCATATATGTGTGTACTCGTCATACTCCAAAGAATTAATATGTCCCGAAGGGAAGGATGGTAGCCCTTATTTGGGGCTCCCATGACTGGGAAATGCCTAAGCATCAGAGGCGGGAACACGGGCAGAGGGAAAAGTCTTTTTCGGCCACTGTTATCCATTGATTATAGCTGTATCATCCAGAAAAGCTGGAAAATACACTACAGACTGGATGATAACCCTGTCAATATCACCACAGTGCAAAGGTCGCTGAGAATTACTTTCCGCTTCCGCGCCCCATATTTTGAAAGTTTGCAAGGTCAAAGGTCAAACCTTTGCTTTGATCTGCATGCAACATAGATCACTGTGGACCTGCCGCTCTCCATTGGTGAAGAAATTCCGTGGCAAGTTATGTTTATTCCCAATTTTTAATGTGAATTGTTCTCATATGTGTGACTAAGTGCTGCAAGGAAGGAAACCGGCCCAGTAGCTTAGAGTGGAACAGACTGCGCAGTTGAGAGGCCAGCCGGGCGAGCTGTTTTTGGCACCAGTCAGCAGTCCCTGGTTCACGGGGAGCATAGCAAATCAGTGCATGTGTCTTGAAAGCATATTGTTGTGGCAATGTACAACAATCCATAACATAGGAGTAGAAGTTGGAATGGCATCTCTATCTATTATAGCTTTGAGGTTATTCAAGATTTAAAATTTCTAATGCTGCTACTTAGCACAATTTAGATTGCAACAACTTTGTTTGTTGGTTTTTTTTTTTTTTAGAATTTTGACATAAGCTGCATTAGCCCAAATATGTTAAAGGCACTTCAGCTGGTAACTACTCAGAACGTGTTTGGGAGCCTGTCCCAGAACATGTCCACCTGGGTAGCGGCCCCATGTCTAAGCTAAATACTCAGCAAATACAACCTCTCACAATAATGAATAAACATGAATGTGTCAAATGATGAATTAGCTTAATAAGTGAAGCTCTGCTTATAAATGCAGAGCTTCAATATGAATAAAGAATACCTGTCAAACCAAACATAATTACTAAAGTTGTCTGGTACAAGTTTGGATAACAATAATTTGACTTACCACTGAACTAGCATGTACCCTTTCTAGCTGGATGGTTCACCTCAGTTTAACAGCCTGCCAGTGTAGAACTGAAGTAGAAACAAATTGGGGCATTTTTTAAGTCCCGGTGATTATGAAATAAACAGTTACAGTCAGACCACCAATAAAAACAAGTTGTTCAGTGAATGTAATCCTGCGTCTGGGTCCCCACCCGCCGGTCTTCAGGCAACATAGTGTAGTCAGACCCCCTGGGACCCACAACAGGTGGTATTTCATTAAAGGTAAGATAACATGAGAAGAATGGGACATGGGGTTTTGTAAACCGGTCTTTCGATGTAGGGTGGTCTCTCGTTGGAAGGGTTTCTCAAGAAAGGAACAAATGTAAATGTGAACGTTCGAAATAATATAATTTTACAATAAAATTAATACATTACAAATTTTCAAAAAATGAAAACCATGTCTCAGAGTTGGAACCAGAGGGTGGTGATCACATGCCCATTGTGTTCGATGAGAATGAAATAGCGAGATGCAAGAGATGAACACAATCTGGGATGGATGTATGATAAAACACTGTCATTACAACAGCTGAGGCAAGGGGCGACGCTGCTGCTTTTGTGAGAAGATTAACCATAAGTGTGGCCATTTTTACTGATCCACTTACTAGCTAAACTGCTTGTAAATAATTTGCACGGACCAATCTTTAACAGTCAGAATTGGTATTCACTAGAAACAAAATCTTCCAATGCACTCTCTGCCTATCTTCATTGTCGTGACAACGTCACCTTGACTTAAGTTGTGGCAGCATTGATGCATATATAGGAGAAGTTAATTTCTATGTGTGGCTTCCTTTATAAGTTACCTGCTAAACACACCAGTCCCCTATATACACGCCAGTATTTCCACCAATTTTCAAGATTGTCGCTTTTGTGAAGCTCTGCAAGAAAAGTGTCGTACAGCATACCGAGAATAAATGGATACATATGAAAACATACAAACCAAGAACTCCATGGAAACTGGAATGTTTGTCTTTGCACCGAGACATAACAAATAAAAGAAATATCGAAAATGGTTTTGGGCTGGGGACAGTGAAGGCTAAGTTAATGAAAAAAGTCACCTCCTCCAAAAAGTAAAATAAAAGTTTGCAGAATCAATAAGCGTGCTCCCATATGTAGGGAGCTTAATTTTTTCGAATGTGTGTGAGGTTTGGGGGACAGGCCATTTCAATTATATTTGTCAAATGCCCCTATTCCAAGAAAAAAATGACACTGAACAGATGCCATAGCCCTTCCCCGCGTGTACTTGATGCTTAACAGTGCAACGGAGTGAGGAAGGAAGGATGTAGAAATGGAACTTATGTTAGCACACAGGCAGAACAAATGAAAGTAAAAGTGAAAAAAACAGACCAGCAGAGAGAGAGAGAGAAAAAAAATAGCAGCCTAATTAGTTTGTATACAAGAGAGAGAGAGAGAGAGAGAGAGAGAGAGAGAGAGAGAGAGAGAGAAAAGAGAGAGAGAGAGAGAAAATAGCAGCCTAATTAGTTTGTATACATCATGTTTCCCAGTTGTGGTGTGAGAAAAATGTGCATACATTTTTGTGACAAAACATAACTTGATGTGCTGATTATCTGCCGTAAGACTTGTGTGCAGTTATTTTCTAGTCCACGTTTCAGCTGTTCTGTGGTTCTGTCTTCAAGCTCATATTTTATAATGAATTCACGTTCACTTATAGAAGGAATGTAATTCATATAAGGACACCAAATAATCCTATACAATTGTGTTTATAGGTTATAGCTATTGTTGTATAAGAATTCATCTTAGAAACTGTCGATGTATATAATCAAGGACGATGGCAGTTTTGCAACTGAAATGCAGTTTGTAA
This sequence comes from Hermodice carunculata, assembly GCA_964020975.1. Taxonomy (NCBI): domain Eukaryota; kingdom Metazoa; phylum Annelida; class Polychaeta; order Eunicida; family Amphinomidae; genus Hermodice; species Hermodice carunculata. The sequence goes on from OZ026627.1 coordinate 53,801,158, forward strand.
TTACCTACAGCCCTGACACATTTAAAACCCATGGCTAGTTTTGGTACAAAACTAAGTGTTTTGCTGCTGTGAAATTCATAGCAACACACATGGTGATGACAACAAACTACACAACTATGCTGTTAGCCTCTCTCTCTCTCTCTCTCTCTCTCTCTCTCTCTCTCTCTCTCTCTCTCTCTCTCTCTCTCTCTCTCTCTCTCTCTCTCAATGATCCCTTGGCAAGACAGCGATGGTGCTGTCTGGTGAATACCATTTCTGACTGTTAAATGTTGGTCCGTGTAAATTATTTACAAGCGGTTTACCGAGTAAGCGGAGCAGTAAACATGACTATACTTATGGTTTAATCTTCTCATATAAGCACTGGCTTCGCCCCGTGCCTCAGCTGTTATAATGGCAGTGTTTCATCATACATACATACCAGATTGTGTTCATCTCTTGTATCTCGTTATTCTATTCTCATCGAAAACAATAGGCATGTATTCATCACTCTCTGGCTCCAATTTGGAAACATGGCTTTCATCCTTTTTAATTTGTAATGTATTAATTTCATTGTGAAATAATATTTCAAACGTTCGCATTTACATTTGTCCCTCTCTTGAGAAACCCCTCCAATGAGAGACCACACTGCAATGACAAACCGGTTTACGAAACCCCATGTCTTATTGTTCCCATGTTATAATAACTTTAATGAGAGACAACCTGGCTTGAAAGAGCGGCTTTTGTGGGTCCCATGGGGTGGTTTCTCTCCGTTTCCTTTCATACTGACTTCCCTGAGTTCCCATGCTCAATATAAGGGTTGTTTCAAAATTTTCCCGAAGAGCGAAAAAGTGTGAAAAGCCCCAAGATTGGTTGAAAGACGAAAGCAGTGAGTTCAAAAAGGGCAGGACCATGTATTGCAGGCGACACGTAATTTGCTATTGTCGTTTTTTTAACAACGCAAAAAAATGCTCTAACCATTCGGTGATTATAGACCTATAAAGATATAGCATTATCACTGATGATTAAATAGATGAATAATAATTAATAAATGAAAAAAAGAAATTCTTTATGACTGCTGTATTTGAAAAGGGAATTCATGTGCGTGGCAAACAACACTCAAGCGTTACGGATACTCACTCTGACATATTGTTTAAGAGCCAGTCAGCTATGTGGCATAATGGCTAGGAAGGTGTACGTTAGAAGTGTGCGTGGCGCGTTGGAATCAGCATGCGTTAGAATGCACAAGATGTCTTTTTCTTTTTTCACTTTTGGCTGACATTTATATATATATTTATTTATTTATTTATCTATCTATCTATCTATCTATCTATCTATCTATCTATCTATCTATCTATCTATCTATCTATCTATCTATCTATCTATCTATCTATCTATCTATCTATCTATCTATCTATCTATCTATCTATCTATCTATCTATCTGTCCGTCTATTTATTTATCTATTTATTTATTTATTTATTTATTTATTTATTTATCTATCTATCTATCTATCTATCTGTCTGTCTATTTATTTATTTATTTATTTATTTATTTTTTTCATTCATTTATTTACTTATTTATGTATGTAATTATGTATCTATTTATTTATTTATTTAGTTATTTATTCATTCATTCGTTTGTTTATTTATTTATTTATCTATTTATTTATTCATTTATTTTCTTTATCAATTAATTCATTTATTTATTTATTATAATAATTTATTTATTTATTTACAATTATCACACAAGAAATCTATTATTATACTATGGAGAACGCACCTTCAACAAAATGACGGTCATCCTTATTATATTTTTTTAGACCTATTTGCTGTGTTTTATTTTCCAAAAAGACTGGGTGTGCAGTAAATTATCATTATTATCATCATTTAATCATCATCATCATCATCATCATTGCTAGTAGTAGTATAAGCATTATTATTAGACTTGCATCCCATTTTCTCTTTAAATCATAATGAACTTAAAGTGTTGAAAAACGGATGTGTATGTTGTTATCAATATTAACTGAATTTTCATAGTAATTACATGATCTTCTTAGCTGTATGGTACAGCAGCGATTATAGCATCACGTCTAATGCTCTGCCAACTGACCGAAAGTGTCAAGAACCTGTGTATCACAATGGTTAAAGCGGATCTGTTATATTCGAAAGGTGACGGGTTCGAATCCATGTGTCTCACCTTATTAGAATATAATATACTTTAATAATACAAGTCATATTTAGCAGATCAAGCAAAAAGAAAGAAAGGAAGAAAGTAAAATCCAAGGTTTGACCCATAGTGGAAACAACAGATGCTCCACTGTATGTACGGGTTTAGAGTGTTGATCTTTGCATATTAATCACTACAGCAATATTGATTTATTTTGATATATTCTAAAACAACAACAACAACAACAACAACAACAACAACAACAACAACAACAACAACAACACAAAAAGAAAAAACTTAATTTAATGATTGAAAAAAATTGATATTTTTTCAGTAACTTTAGTAGTTTTTATGTGCAAAAATTTTCCATGGTTAAACCTGAAGCTACCTAGTTCTTGTGGGGCGTTTGTATCGTCAAATCGAATGTTTTGGGCATCTCATCCTGAAATTACAGCAAGTATTAGGACTTATCGGGTCCAATTCACATGTTCACTAACGCTGTCAGACACGCCTTACAAGCCGCCACATTCCTAGCAAGTGAGTTTTGCAAATTTTGTGATACACATATTAACCATACCTGGCTCATTTAAGAGTCTTTCCGTGGTGAATTCAAGACTGGGTGAGTATCTTGCTTGCCTCGGTGCAATAATAATGATAATAGGAAACCGTGTCATTATAAGGGATGAGTTTCATTGGACACTTAACATTATTTTAAACACGCTTTTGTTTGATAGTGCAAGAAAAGGGACTGAGAAATAAGCAAAACTTCAGGTAATTGTGCTCCCAAGCATCACATATCACGAAGCAATTAAATGCAAGAGGAAGTTCAGTTTTGTTTTACATAGAGCTGCAATACGGGATAAAAATTGAAGGCCTGTCATTCTCGAAAAAAATGTGAGTACCAGTCGATAATAGCACTTTTAATTGTAATAAAACAAAAATTCGGGAACCGTCATTCAACAAAAAGAAACAAAATAAATAAATGAACGGGTGGACGAACGAACAAACAAACAAACAAATAAATATATAAATAAATAGATAGATAGATAGATAGATAGATAGATAGATAGATAGATAGATAGATAGATAGATAGATAGACAGACTTACAGATAGACAGACAGACAGTCAGATAGATAGATATATAGACAGACTGACAGACAGACAGATAGACAGACAGACAGACAGACAGACAGACAGACAGATAGATAGATAGATAGATAGATAGATAGATAGATAGATAGATAGATAGATAGATAGATAGATAGATAGATAGATAAATGAATAAGTAAATAAATAAATAAGTAAATAGATAAACCAATATATAGATCTGCCATGACACGCTAAATTTTGTTTGATTAGTAAACAATAACATATAAATAAACTTAGTTAAACTGTGACGAGGGATTAAAAAACCCAAGTTCGATTTGTGCGTCCCCCAAAATTATATGTGCAAAATTATGTTTACACGTTAAGTTTCTTGATGCAGGTTTAAACTTATTTTATTACTTGAAAGAAAAAACGATTGCGGAGCAGGCAACACCTATATGAACCCATCTCGTCATGTTGAAATTTAAGTTAAAATCAGCTGTCCATATATATAAATACACACATATATATATATATATATATATATATATATATATATATATATATATATATATATATATATATATATATATATATATATATATATATATGTATGTATATATGTTTATATATATATAACTTATATGTTTGTTATATATATATATCACCTTGACATAAAAAAAAATAAATATAGGCCCCATAATGGAAAAAAGGACGACCACTAGATTCAAACTCACTACCTTCTGTTTCAAAGACTGTCTCTTTGAAACAGAAGGCAGAGAGTTCGAATCGTTCGTTCGTTCGTCCGTTCGTTCGTTTGTTCGTTCGTTTGTCCGTTCATTAATTTATTTTGTTTGTATTGAATGACGGTTCCCCAATTTTTGTTTTAGTAGTAGACACACGCTGCCAGTAGTTCCCCATGTTTGTGTATATTGTGTGGCTCGGATAAATCTACTGAAAACTAACATTGCTCGTTTACTTTTCTGTTTTCTCGCTCTGTCATGCAATTCATTGAAATTTCGTTCTTAGGCAAGCGGACTTATAAATGTTTGTCACTGGTGAAATACAAATAGCTGTACATGTCATAAGTGCTGAAGCTAAGTTATCTGCGAAATTATGGATAGGCGACTCCAGTGTTTGACAAACATTCAAGCAGGTACATGGGCATAAAAGTGGTGGGGCAGTATACTACGATCGATATCGGGATATAAATTGCATCATAATTAACATTAAGTTTACTGTACGTTTTTTAAAAACAATAATCAAGCAGGAATGTGCTTTTGGTAAATGTAGACATAAGCGACGTGCAAAAGTACATTCTTGTTGTTTCCTACAATGGGTGAAAATGAATGGTCCCATATCCTTTGACGTTTCTCGTTTCGTTTTGCTCTATTTCGCCATATGCACCCTTTCGCGCTCTCTTAAATGAGAACTATCAAGCAGCCCTAGTAAAGGAATACAGGTCTATGTATTCTTTCAGACTATTAAGTTTGTCGCTACAAGTTAACGTGTTAGTTGCCGTAATTATAATACAAGCAAAAATTGAATCTTAAGGTGGAAGGTCTGAAGCCACACCTTTGGATAACCTCAAATCACTTTTTCATACTTTTGGATAGCCTGATACTTAAACTACATGTTCCCAAAAACTCAGATGTGTGAACATAAAATTTATATGAGGTAACTGATCTCAAAACTTTTGTTTACAATGAAAAGTTTAAACAGTGCCGGGCACATGGCTTTGTTTGCATGGGCATGATAATGAACCATGTCATTGTTTGCACAGTCATTAGTCCATGACCCTTGGAAACCAATTGAGCTATTGACAAGGGTCGCTCATAGGAAACCATTAGCCATGGAGAGAAAGATGGGGCAGAACAGACTAATCACTACCACTGTTCTGATTGCTTTGAAATTCTCTATTGATGTAAAAACAGATTAGCACAATCCACTTACTGGTCCCCAAATATGGAAAGCCACATGTGAACCCATACCCAAACAAGCAAAGTGTGGTGTTCCCAAGTTAAAAAAGGTCGAGATTTAAGCCACAAAATATACTTTTGCTTAATGACAACATCACAGAGGTAAAGTTACAAGTTTATTTCACACAATAATTAAAACACAGGACAGAAGAAATGAGTATGTATCACATTAAAGCCATAAATGCGTGAGAATTGGCAACTTTTTCTTTTAATGCAATATTCTCGGAACTGTTATTTGCTCAACCTCTGCAATTTGTATCTCGCCTCACAACGTACAAATTGCCCTATCACTTTAAAATCAACAGACATGAAAAGAAAAATATCATATCCAGGATCAGTTCCCAGGATGTTTTTTTCTGACAACCCCTTCTATGACTTTTGGAGCAATTTATAGAAGGAAAATGAACAACCTGTCAGGACTAAATTAAAAATTTTATAACCTTTTATTTATGCTATATCAGGACTAACCATTGGATTCGATCCTGGACATTGATATATATTTTAAATTTCTTCTGATTTAAACTGGAAAAAAAATTGTGTGACTTCTGCGCAAAAAATGTGAAAATCCTACCAGGTCAGAAAGAATGCTATAAAATCTCCAAAAGTTCGAATGCTGCAAAAAAACTTTATAGATACAAATCTTTGGACATGTAGCATTCAGAAAATATAAAGGTTTAATGTACTTGCGAAAAAAATAAATGGGTAATTGCGATCCAAAGTTCCCAGTCTCACTGCGCACTAGCTTCACAGCTTCCACCTTAATAACACAGCCAATGAGCAATTGGCAAGAAAGCAGATACCTTAGCCGGATACCATTCTTCTTACCGGACGATAGTTATATTTTATCTGAAATCCAGTTGGTTCAAATACGGTAAGTTTGTGCTCCAGTTACTTCACAATACTCTTTAAACTAGATATTCAATTAAAATATGCAAGCACCTATTGGCAGATAAAATCTAAGGTTCAGGTAGCCATAACATCATAATCATTCCTTGTATTTAAAGAAGTGCAGTAGAATGATTAACTAGTTCTTAAAATAATTGGTTTTGGTATGTGCAACCCTTGGTAACCACAACGTCGACATGAATTTTTGCATTTAACGAAATGCGGAAGAATGCCAAATACTTTAAATGTTTCATTGGTCAACTTTTCAAGAGTAAGACCACTCACATTGAAATGACATAATGAAGAATTTTCAATGATAACCACTACAATAAAAACAGTCGAAATTTAATCCACATATATTACAAAATAAACTTTGTTAATACTTAAAATAGACAGCTGGTTCAGACAGGTGCAAGCCTGACGCTGCGTTTTATCGCATTATGCTGAGTTAGGGGAGAAAAGTTGACTGGTCGAGCAAATATTAGCACAAAGCTTTGGAACGACAGCACTTGAATGACGGTTATACAATAAACACGCTCATACACAACTAAAGCTAAGACACCAACAATCTTTTAATCAACCGAGATACACAAATAGCTTTTATCTTGTCTAAACCATCATCAATGAAGCATCCTTTACATGCAAAATAATCTAGCGAGCTATTTTTGAAATTTTCACACATTTATACACCCAGGGTGAGGACTCTGCCTTGTCATGGGTGGTGCCCACAGTTTAATTAAAGGGGTGGGGTCCAAACAGCGGGTCTGATCCCCCACCCCACCCCACCACACTACGTTGCCTGAAGACTGGGGGATGGGGACCCAGGTGCGAGATTACTCTCACCCAACTGCTCAAAACTAGGGAATTCCTAACAAGTACTGTAACGATGGACATCCTGCACCAGAAATGTAAAACAAATCCCATGATGACACGTACTCCTCACCAGGAAAGTCTCCAAACAATAAAAGTCTATTTTGTTGTCAACTGTGAGTTAATGTTTCAAAAGAATGAGTCAAGTGTGTGACATTTGAGTAAATGCTGTCAATTTTGAGTAATTTCTGACATTGAATAAATGTACACTTGGGCATGTCAGAAAGGAATGAAAGTCACACGCATTTAAGGACAGGTAAGACACCAAAAATAAATCCCACTTTAGTCAATCCTAGCTCAAAATGTATTTGCGTTAGGATAACATATCATATATGTGTGTACTCGTCATACTCCAAAGAATTTATATGTTCCGTATTTGGGTGTCTGTGATGTTAATTGTTGAATAAACATTTGAAAGTTGACCGCAAAGCGTCCATCCCATAAATGTGGATATAAGTCACTAATTATTTGGGATAAAATTATAATTACACTTGCATCTTGATCCTGACATATTGGCAACAAAAATCTATCCTGCGATATATTATGTTTGGTTTCGTTTTTCTGTTGTCCATCATCAAAGTTTGACGTTTCAATTTTCCCTTTGATTTTCAGGATGTTCATTTTCTTGATTCCACAGAAAAAGAAAGAAGCAAATTTTAGAAATTTGCCAAATCGTTTTTGCAGTTTAGACAATACAGAATCAAAAGCCGTTAGCCGGATTAAATTTCGCCCAGCTGTTTTCTTGGAATAACCATTCTTAGGCGGGGTTCTCGTCCTATTATCCTTTCAGAGAAAACAAGCGTCAAAGGCCTTTGATGTTGATCATTTGCCTCTGAAACAATACCATTTGCTCCAGTTGAGATGATATTTGTACAAAACACAGTCAACATCGTCCCTTAACATTTAGGCAGGTTGTCAATCAATTCTTGGCCAATCACATGAATAAAAGAGCCTTTGAAGTGCGGAAAACATTATAGTCAGGAAGCCAAGGCTGATTTTTTTGAGGAACCTTGACTGGACGGATTTATTTTTTTTCTCACTTGATTTTGCAACTTAAGATGTCATACAAACATAAACTGGCGGGTAAATTGGCTTTACCCTTGAGCATTTTCAAAAATTCAAGATGGCGGCCAATATGGCTGCCAAATGTATATTTTTAGCAAAGCAACACTTTTTTCAGTAAGCCTGTTTACCATTTTGGTGACATTTGGGTCGTTTTAGGGGTTTGTGATGATGCCTGACTCAAATGAAATACTTGTGAGACTGTCAGAGGTCAAGGTCAAGGTCATATGATAAGGTTAAAGGTATTTCTAGCTCAGAAAATGCTGTTAGCTTGCAAGATGGCAAATAACAACACACCATTCATGAATAAAAGTACAAGATGCTCGTTTATATTTTGTGCTGCATGTGACAAGAATATTTTGCACACAATGATGGATGAAAAGTTGGTAATTACAAATAATCAAGGTCCATTCAGATATCAAGACTACTGGTAGGTTACAGTCAGGAAGCCGTGGCTGATTTTTTGGAGGAACCTTGACTAGACAGATTTTTTTTCACTCTTGTTTTTGCAAATTAAGATGTCATACAAACATTAAATGGCAGGTAAATTGGTTTTACCCTTGAGCATTTTCAAAAATTCAAGATGGCGGCCAATATGGCTGCCGGTTATAGCTGCTCACAAGGATTCACTATTTTTGGTAATCTTTTGACCAAATTTGGTAACATTTAGCTCATAATACAAGTTTGGGCTGATGCCTAACTCAACTAAGACATTTTTAGGTCCTCAAAGGTCAAGGTCAAGTTCATACTGCAAGGTCAAGGGTACTTCTTTCCAAGGAATATGGGGTATATACCATGATTTTTCTTGTGTAGACGTATTTTCAGTTACTTCCATTTCTGATGTAGATTCAAGAACTAGTAGAAGTAGCCTGTAAGTGTAGCTGTAGCCTGTAGAACTAGCAGTAGTTTACTAATGGCACAAGAGTGTATCTTCAAACTGTGCTTGGCAGTGTCCAGCCAAGCAGAGGCTTTCTCAAAGAAAACCTGATGGTGCTGGGTTGGGCAATATTATACAAGCCAGTGTCCATTATGGCGACAATTTGCATGAATACTTACAGGAACAACTGGACTTGAATGAGCATCTGCAGGTGTTTTATCACCAGCACTGTATTTCAACATATCTGGCATGTGCACCATCTGGTTCCAAATCACTGCCTGTAGACCAAGCCCCTATTAAGCGTATGAGGCGATCTGATGTTCCATAATGGACACTGGCTTGAATAATATTGCCCAACCCAGCACCATCAGGTTTACTTTGAGAAAGCTTCTGCTTGGCTGAGCATTTGCCAAGCATGGATTTGAAGATACGCTCTTGTGCCATTTGTAAACTACTGGTAGTTCTACAGGCTACTGCTAGTTCTACAGGCTAGTGCTACGTCTACAGGCTACTGCTACACTTACAGGCTACTGCTTCTTGAATGTACATCAGAAATGGAAGTAAATGGAAATAAGTTTACACAAGAAAAATCATGGTAAGTACCCCATATTCCTTGGAAAGAAGTACCCTTGACCTTGCAGTATGAACTTGACCTTGACCTTTGAGGACCTTAAAATGTCCAAGTTGAGTTAGGCATCATCCCAAGCTTGTATTATGAGCTAAATGTTACCAAATTTGGTCAAAAGATTACCAAAAATAGTGAATCCTTGTGAGTAACCATGTCCGGCAGCCATATTGGCCGCCATCTTGAATTTTTGAAAAAGTTAAAGGGTTAAGCCAATTAACCCGCCATTAAATGCTTGTATGACAATCTTAAGTTGCAAGAACAAGAGTGAAAAAAAAATCTGTAAAGTCAAGGTTCCTCCAAAAAATCAGCCACGGCTTCCTGACTTTAACCTACCAGTAGTCTTGATATCTGAATGGACCTTGATTATTTGTAATTACCAACTTTTCATCCATCATTGTGTGCAAAATGTTCTTGTCACACCCAGCACAAAATATAAACGAACATTTTATACTTTTATTCATGAATGGTGTGTTGTTATTTGCCATCTTACGGGATAACAGCATTTTCTGAACTAGAAATACCTTTGACCTTACCATATGACCTTGACCTTGACATTTGACAGTCTCACAAGTATTTCATTTGAGTCAGGCATCATCACAAACCCATACAACGACCCAAATGTCACCAAAATGGTACACAGGCTTACTGAAAAAAGGGTTGCTATGCTAAAATATACGTTTGGCAGCCATATTGGCCGCCATCTTGAATATTTTAAAATGCTCAAGGGTAAATTTAATTTACCCGTCAGTTTTTGCTTATGTGTTATATTAGTTCACAGAATCAAGTGAGAAAAAAAATAAATCAGCCAAGTCAAGGTATACTGAGCTGGCTGCCTGACTATTATTCAGCGACCTGTCAAACAGCTACAGCGACAGTCTGGTTTCAAAGTGTGACGTCACGGAGGCGGCCCTTCGGGCCCCTTGACCTCAAGCCTGGCAACGAAAGTTGTGTTGCCTTGCTTCGTTGGGGCGGCCTACGGCCGCTCGTGGTCAGTGCACGGATGGCGGGTTTGGTCTTCCGCCCCCTACCTCTTCATCCCGTTTTGGGGGATAGTATTTTGTTGTATTTACTCCTATATATATACTTTATGTAGTTAGCTTGTTAGACTTGTCTGTACACTTTACTTGGTTAGTTTGTCATTATTTTGTAGTTATTTTCTCAATGAGTTTCATTTCTCTTTCCAACCTGAGTTTTGTAACGCTTTTTTTCTGTTTTCTTTGCTGTTCACATTTATGCTTATTTAGATGTGTTTATTTGTACTTTTATTTCCTCATCCCTGGGTTTCGATAAATTATTATTGTGTACGTGGGTATTGGTGTACAGCCACGTGACGGGCTGTTAAGTATGATTAACGGGCGGCATTGTTCCGTCTGGCGGCTGAAAACCAAAAGAATGACACATGGACGTTCGGATGTCCACATGCCTGTGTGGTTTTTGGCGTTTGTCTCATATTTCTACTTGAGTTAAAAGTTTGAAAATTTGACAACTAATAGAAAGGACATAAGGCTCTATGCCGACGATGTAACTTTGTACATCACCATTGACGATCCCACTGACTCTTCTGTCACCATAAATGATGATCTTAAACACATCGAGAATTGGTCTAAGCAATGGAGAGTTACATTCAAAAGCTCCAAAACCAAGTCAATGATTATTAGTAAGAAGCGACGGCCTCCACATCATCCCCATGCTCTATTTCAGGGTACTACACTTGAAGATGTACACAACACAAACATTTAGGTCTTATTATTAGTGCAGATTTGTTATGGTCACCTCATATAAATTATGTTGTCTGCAAAGCAAGGAAATTAATTGGAGTAATGAATTTTTGCAACATAAGCTCAGTAGACGCACATTAGAATTGATTTATTTTACCTACATTAGGCCTATAGTAGAGTATGGTGAAGTTGTGTGGGGAGGGTGCACGAAATTTGATGCAGACCTTCTAGAAGATGTTCAACTGGCTACAGCCCGCACAGTGACGAGCGCGTTTTGTCGAACAAGTCATGCATTCCTGTACAATGAAACTGGATGGGAGACTCTCTCTAAGCGTAGAGAAAAACACCGACTCATACTTCTTTATAAAATTATTAATGGACATACACCTGCATATTTACACGCTTTGATTCCGGAAAATGTATCCAACAGAAATGCATATAACGTGAGATCCAGACAGAACGTAAGATAGGTTCGTACTAAAACGAATACTTATAATAATTCTTTTTTTCCCGCAACGATTCGCCAATGGAACTTACTCCCATCCAGTGTTCGAAATTCTGAAGATTTAGATACTTTTAAGCGTAAATTGGATAGAGGGAAACCAGAGACAAATGAGTTGTTTTACATTGTTAATAGGAGAGCCAATATTTTACATGCAAGAATTAGGATGGGCTGCAGCCAGTTGAACCACGATATGCATACAATTGGTATGATAACTTCTCCTGCTTGTTCTTGTGGTGCCGAAATAGAAAATTCATTTCATTACTTTTTTGAGTGTACCAAATACACGACTGAGCGGAATGTATTGCACCATAATATCATAGTGTTGGCTCCTTTCACGCTACAAACTCTTATGTTTGGAAATCCCAAGTGTTCAAAGGCAGTAAACAAAATTATTTTTGACAGTACCCACACATATATCTTAAATTCTGGCAGATTCAACTGAGGCCTGTACGTTTCCCACCCAGGTTGACGAACAAGCTTTGCTTGTGACTCCTGGTGGTTCACGTGCGGGCCGGTGCTATTCATTTCACTTTCTTTTTTTTCCGCGGGCAGTATTCATGTGAACAGTGTTGGCTGGCCTCGACAGTATTGTATTCTGATAATGCTTACTTCTGTCTGTCCTGTAACTGCGATGTCTGATCTTTTTGTATGTATGTCCTTGTCGATGTTACGTCAATGTGGTGTCCTGTGGCCCGTCTTTACCTTTTGTACAGCATTTGTATTGTTATTTTATTTCTTTTTTTCACGAGAGGGATTTATATAGGCAGAGCCTGCTTCCCGATCGCTTTTTTGAATAAAAATATGTTTAAACCAAAGGACATTCATCTTGTGAAAACCGTTAAAATCTCGCAATCGGCCATGCAAAGGTTTTTGGTGTCTTACCTGTCCTTAAGACAAGAAAATGTATTAAAATATAATTTTTCTTAACCAGGTCCTAAGTACAATTAGGCAAACATGTAACTGCTTGCGACCGATAGCCCCTGGGGATTTAACCTGACAGAAAACTTGCTTGCCTAAAATGTCTGAAAGGTGAATATTAAAACACAATGAGGCAAGGAAATTAATTTAGGAGCAAAACAGGCGTGTCTAAAATCTCTCAAATTAATAAAGCCAAACTTTCTACCAATCTCTGGATATTTAACACGAAATTTGTAGAAATATTTGAGCAAAAGTACATCTTTGAATTGTCAGGGCAAACTTTCATTAGCTGCTTGTTTGTTTATAATTTTTTGACCCTTAGCCTTTTGAAAGGTGAGTTTTAAAGGAGATTTCTGTTGTGGTGACTTCGGACCTGCATGGTCACAAAGAGCACACCTTTTTTTTCAAAGAAAAAACACCCCCCCAAAAAAACAAACAAAACAAAAAACAACCCCCCCAAAACCCCACCCCCACCCCCCAAAACACACACACACACACACACACACACACACACACACACACACACACACACAAACGGGCAATGTACATGCTCAAACATTTCCCAATTCAGGGACCATGGAATGTTAGTATTTGAGATATAACAGCTGTTGCTGGTGTCCCCACCTGAACCTTACTGCTCAGTTACATGAAACTGATAGCAGACATGGGTCCTTGGCATGACTGAAATGTGAGTTATGGAATTATTAATTCTAACTGTTTACACAGCAACTGGATATGCATGTTCCTGTTGTGCGCTGGGTAAATAACATTGGAGACGCAAAAATAAATGTATGTAATTTAAATTTGACTTTCGTTTGTAACAGCCGGGTTTTGGCTGGATTGGTGCCTTCTTGTGTAGCTGAACCGCTGGACCAGTACAAATGCTGTGTGGTGGCGTTTTGCTGTGACATGCTGCTACTACCCGAGGAACTACTTAATGGCTATAATTGCCCCATGTCCCAATTATCTCTGGGCTTCCCTACTTTTTTAACATCACAAACACCGGGTATCAACAAGAGTAATTTGAAAATTTGCACTGTATGCATGATAATCCTGCTGATACAATTATGTTCTCAGTAAAAACCAAATGTGGATTTTTTTTCCCATTTCCCTACTGTCAATTGAACTGGCAAATTATTGTGTATGTCCACCAAGTGCATTTTTCTGTATCACTGACGCATCATCTTGAAATATTTGAACATCTGTCATTTTTAGCGCAAAAGTAAGCACATGGCACACTGTTGTGGTTATGCACTAATCCTATTAGTATACATAACTTCACACCTTGCATGACTTTAAATGCATAAAATACCTTACCGATTTCAGAATCAACATTGTAATGTCTAAGTTTCTGTTCTGGTATATTTATTGACCTCTTATAATTTATTATAAAACAAGGATTACTAAGTCCCTGTTTGCCAAGTTGGCACTTGCCAATGTCCCTTTAAAAAAAAAGATATATTGATTCAAACCTGGTATAAATTTAGCTTTTATGAGAAGAACAGTTCGACAAACTTAACGAAACAATATAGATTGAGGGTATGCCATGCTGGTTGCTTTTAATCCCCATATGCAGGTAAAAAATCAAAATATACAACATGTAATAGAACATAATGCAAAGCATGCAAATAATACCACCAAATAAATAATCACATTTCACACACTATAAATATTAACATAAAATAGTGGCCTGCTTTTTCCTTGTATAAACAGTTAAAACCTCTTGTTAGTAAAACGATGACATAGCAGAGAATTTAAATAGCTGCATCTTGATGGGTTTATATTTGCAGTGCAAACTTTTTTGGGGGGTGGGGTGGACGTGGAGCTAGGGCTGGGGGCTGGTCGACCTTTTTCAGCTGATGAACTGGTCCACTAACTCCCAGTGTTCACATTCCTTGACCACGTGGGCTGAAAGCATCTGTATGACAAGGATCATCCCTTTCAATGCTCTTTGATGAAACTATTAGTTAATATAATCAGAATGACATGCCCAATATCGCTAGTCTTTGTTAAGTACTTTTATCCTCAGTTTATTGTACGAGCCAACCATGTGATTTTGAGGGTTAAAAAAAACCTTGAAATAGAGAACGGTGAAATATTGATACACCCCTGTAAGGTGAAATCTTTTCCTTTTTTTCCTTTTGGACTCATCATGTAATGTTTTCTATTGATACCATTTAAATTCAGGAAGCTTAGTGTAAATGTGTTTTTGCTCTGAGAAAACTTTATGAGCTCTAATGTGAAAGGTCAGGTTACTTACAGCACAATGGACTGTCTGTGCTGGTTTAGAGGTCAGAGGCCTGCAGCTTGAGCAAAGAGCTGTGCTTCACATTGGAAGCTTTGACCTTAAGAAATGATGAGGGTGAGACCTACTATAGACATGAGGTTATCCACTGGTGTCTTTGAACATGTTTCTGCTGTTAGATTGGGCATTGCATATGTGTATGTACATTTTGTGAAATACAGTGCAAACTGCAGCTTCTAAGAAATACTTTTTGCCTGCATCAGTCACTAGGAATGGACCTGTTATCGATGTTCCTCCCTACTCTGTTCATGTGGACTCTCATTTTCAAAATGGTTTGGGGAGCTTTCCGGATTTTTAGGTCTCCTTCTTGCCCCACATTGTGGATGTTTTTGTAACATGTACAGCTTCTTTCATTTGGTACCACTAGGAGGATCTTCTAGTTTATTAAGAGTTTTTCCTCTGTCCCAATTGTCCAGAATTATGTGGAGCATATTGCTCAGTATGGTTTCGTTGGCACTAAAATTTGACAATATGATTAGGTTCTGTTTAGTGACTCCCACCTGCGGTACAGAACACCATCAACCAGGTCAAGCTGGTCCCATGACAAATATAACTGGCAAACAGCCCGATCCCCAGCAGCCATTTTATTTCTCAACAGCCCTTTTTTGGATTTCTTGAGTCACTCTGGCACTCTATCCAGATTCTGGTCAGACTCCTCCTAGAGACCTCTGATTATGTCTGTTTTTTTCCACCGGTCCACTTTGCCATACCCAGTACTACTTCTGGTATGGTACATTTTGCACTCATACCTCCACCTTCACCAGAACAGTTTTTATGGAACAGATTCGCTATATATATATCTTGCATACGAACACTACATCAAGAGCCTTAGCAGACACCTAAGCTTTCCAGTATTTTATTACACAAAAACTTTTGTTTAAGCTACGGTACACTGATATCTACCAAGCACTACCTGCAGTAACGTGCTGAGCAATATGCTACGCATGAGTGCTCTTGTTGCCCTCTTGTCATTCTGTACACCACTGATAGTTGTGGATGCAGCTTTATACACTTGCTTTGGCATCATAAGGACCACATAATCAACCAATGCAAAGAAAATCCTCCTATTGTGCTTCTTCCCACTGTGGTCACAACTGTAAAATGGTAGTTCACTAAGTATTTTACCCTTATCATAATACATACATGCCTTGCAGCAATATATTTCACTCATGAAAGGCTGACATAATTTCTATGTTGGGTCCTAAATGTAAAAGAAGACTAGAATAATCGTACAATACACTGGCATAAGTAGTAAAAGGCAGGAGACCCCATTAAGGCTACATTTAATGCTAGCATGAGGACCACCTACAGTACACTTATATACTGCATAACCTTGTTGATATGGCACCCACACATAACTACCTCCATTGAACCATTCATTTTTAAGAAGGGAGATTTGGTCGAGTGGTAATGTGTGTTTCTCATTTCAGCGAGGCGACTGGTGCCAAAGGTTGCAATTTCGAAAATGTATATTTTCGGCATGTCCTTGATGCTGGTGGGTTGAAGTCCCGGATTCTGGAAATAAATGCAGACTCAGTACACATACTGCATAACCAAGTTGTAATGCCACTTGCACAAAACTACTTCCATTGAACCAATCTTTTTTAAGAATAAGGATCTGGTTGAGTGGATGTGTGTATTTCCCATTTCAGCTGGCCCACTGATGCCTAAGCTTGCAAGTTCAAATCTCGCTTGTTCCAAACATAAAATATATACTTTCGGCATTTCCTTAATGCTGGTGGGTTTAAGTCCCGGATCCTGGAAATAAATGCAGGCTCAGTACATATATTGCATAACTGTGTTGATATGGCACTCGCACATAACTACCTCCATTGAACCACTTTCTTTTAAGAATGGGGATTTGGTCGAGTGGGTATATGCATTTCACATTTCAGCTAGGCGACAGGTGCCAGAGGTTGTACGTTCGAATCCCGCTGCTTCCAAACATAAAATTTATAATACGTTTGACATATCGAGTGCATAAAGGTGTTTTACCTATTAAACAAAAATAAGTTTATTACTGAAGTATTAACCCAGTTGGGCCTGACTGGCAAGCTCACAGCTGAGGAACACTGCAAACATAACAGTGATGGATGGAATGAGTATCCTGATATTAAGCAACAAAACATTTTTTCACATACATGGCAAAGCCATATTACTATGAGTATGAACTTTATTCAGAATGAAATCTGGCTTTTTTATGAGATATGTGTGATTTCATGTCTCGGACAGTTTCCGGTCCCCACAAAATTTCTTCTTACGATAAATATGCAGCTGTGTTTCTTGTATTGTGATTATGAATTTCAAACTTTGGTCTCATTTGAAGGTTATGAAAAACTTTGGTAGTTTATTATTGATACACTCGAAGGTAGTTTATTATTGACAAACTTGAATTGCAATTGTTGGTGGGGAAAGAGATCAACAAGTAAATTCAGAGTTTTGAAATTTGGCTCTGTGTGTGCGCTAAACTTACTGTTATTCATACTTTTTATACTTTTTTCTGAAGTAGTGCAATTCTGGTTCTTTTGTGACCCCAAATGTAGACAACCATGATGAAGGTGAGGGAGCACAAATGATTTTTATATTTTCGGTAGAATATTCTGTGTTAAAATTGTTTTAATATTTTTAAGATGCCAATGGTTTTAGATATCTTATATGAGATTTCATCAATGTGACATTTCCAATTTAAGTATTTGTCGATTTGTATGCCGAAGAAATTTACACTTTTAATTTTCATGTTGTTTATTTCTATTTAAGCAGCTGTTACCACTGCTTGTTGGTATGAAATTATATGAATTTTCTTTTCTTTTCATTAAGAGACTTTTTATTGAATTCTAACCATTTGCTAATTTTACAAAGTTTAAGGCTTATATTGAAAGATAATTCGTATGTAGTGTCAGATGTCAGCAACACTTGAAGAGTGCTAGATAGAGTTGTATCGTCAGCATACCTTAAAGAGTAAAAAGGGTGGAGGCCATGGGGAGGTCGTTTATATAAATTATGAATTAATAGTAAAGGCTCCAAAATACTGCCATGTGGAATTCCAGTAGTTTTTAAGATTTTGGATTTTGCATCAGTTTTTGCACATATTGCCTGCAATTGTTACATTGTTTTCAAGACGTTTTAATTCCAAATCATTAGCACCTTAATAATTCAGTTTCTAAAAAAGAATATTGTTTTCTAAAATGTCGCACATTTTAAAAAGGACCATGAATATACAGAGAAGAATGTCATGATTGTCCATGCTACTTGATATCCTATCAGTTATTTCAAGTTGCAAGCTCTGTGGAATGGAAGTCACGAAATCTACATTGATGGTTGTAGTACAGAAGATGTTCTTTGAAGTATCAATTTAATTGATTAAACATGATCTTTTCGAATATATTTGAAAAAACTTGGCAATAGGAATTTAAGTCTATAATTGTAAAAGAGACATTCATCACCCTTTTAAAAAGGGGAGTGACTTTAGTTATTTTAAGATCATCTTCAAAGACGCCAGTAGTAATGGCTCGATTGGATAGAAGAGTCAAAGCCTCAGTAGAATCGCTTTTTATTGTGTTGCAAGTTTGCAGGCTATTTTAGAGAAATATATATTGAAATGTCGGCAATTGTTATTTTATTATAACTTGTTTGCCCATTAATTTTAAAAGAATGTGGGAAATTACTTTGCTTTTTTGTTTTGTTTTGCAAAGTAATGCCTTTATTTTTTCCACATATTTTTATGTTACCTTTATGCTTGTCAAAGAAAATGTGAGAAGTTGTTTTTGGCTTGTTTAGTATTAATATTCTTTAGAATATTATTACAGGTGTGTAAGTTCGTTTTGCGCCTGTTATATCCTTCTGAATTGATCAGAATATTTTCAAATAAAATTCTTTGTACAGTTTGTCTCTGCTTGCTATAGATATCATTATACCCTGAGTTATCCAGCACGATTTTTTTGTGCTTATGTTTATTAAATTTGACCTTATTAATTCAAAAAAGAATTGTCCAGGGCATCTTTGCAAACATTCTTGACAGCGTATAATTTTCAGTTGGGTCACTGTTTGGATTTTTCTCCATTTTTGAATATATACTATATGTGCTAATATCCGTTAGAAAATTGCAAAAAGACTCTGAATTATTCTGCCTGACATGCATGTATTTTGGATTTGGTTTACAGCCATTACCACAATCTAGATATATAAAGTAAGGTATGTGATCAGAAATGTTTGATATTAAAATTCTTTTAGTGGGGAGGGGGATGGTTCAAGTTTGTTAATTTTAACAAAAAAATTATCAATTAATGTGTTGCATCTTTCAGATAGTTTTGTAGATAAGGTGATTGATAGAAAGTAGCTGAAAGATGTGATAGTGTCAAAATATGTGCATGAAAAAAAATTTTGTTTGATTTTCAGAATATAAATGTTAAAATCCCCAGTGATAATAACATGGCTATTTTTGCCATTTTAGTAAATTAAGTAAGGACGTTAATTCATTAATGCATGTATTATAATCATCAATTAGATCTCGAGGAGGTTTGTACACATTATGAAGTGTAATTTTCTTTTGGAGCAAGTTATCACTAATTTGAATGATCTGATCTACCCAGATTTCTGACTCTCTATAGATTGTTAAGGTTTTATTATTGTTACCATCCATCAGATATATAGCAAGACCACTATGGCCTAAACAAATGTAACCTTGTCTTATGGAATTATAACCTTCTTACTGAAAAAGAGACATATCTGTAGTGTCAGACTGTCAGGTTTCCTGAATACATATTGCATTGAACGGTCAGTTTCTGTTTGTTCATTAATCAATTAAGATTTTGATTGCGTCAAATTTCGAATTAAGACAGGCATACTTTAGGCTGAGTGTTTTTTGATTATCATTTGTTATCAATTTCAGAGTTTCAGTTAACTCTTGTAAGATTGGAGAGTATGGAGATACGTTTAAAATCTGAGGCTCTGTATTTAATTCATTGTTAGCTTCATGATCGTCTTTTGCTGAGAGTCTGTGTATAGGAGAGTTTGGTGCCAGCCCTCTTAATTGTGAAAAAATGCTCGGATCAGCCATCTCCAAAAGAATGAGTCTTACTGCTTACTTTGTAAGATGAAAAATAAATACCGAAAGAGCCACCGATGATCTGATTATCAGTGTCACTATTCGTAACTTTCATTGCAATGTTGTGGAAAACAAAGGTGTTGTTGGCTGCTGCTAGGAGTCCAGCGACTGAGAAGAAAACTAGGGTTTGCAACCATAAGTTCATAGATGAGAAGTTAGCGAAGGAAATCCAAGGTTCAACCTGTCTTACTGCACAAAAAACGTAACGAATTGGAAAATATGGAATATGTATCATGGAGAAAGAAATGAAACTCTGTTCAAACGACGTCATAATTGAGGGCCATCCTGAGATTTTGTGCAGGACTGCTCGGGGAACTATACTGCGAAGATGCAGATTGATTATATGACTGTAGATAGGACTATTCTTAGCAACCATAACTAAGGCCCAGAGGCAAAGAAGTTTATATCTCTGGCACAGCACAGAGTTCAGTACTTTCGATCATTCGGGTGTTCCAATAAATCAAATACAGGCGAGGTATGTTTGAAATCATCAACAGACACTGTCAAAGCATCAGTTCCTTTCAAAATTTTTATGAAAGTTAAGTCATTCATCGTCCACATGGTTTTTATCTTTTTTTCTTGTTTTCCTTTCCCTGCAAAATAAAATATTTTGGCCTGTTTGTTTCAAAGATCTTCGTTGATGTAGGTACTCAACATTGCGGCCTTGCTTGAGATTTTAAATGAAGTCTAAAGGTGTCTAAGAATGAACTAAATCAATCAATCTGAATGCTGAATGCCTCCGGATTTTCACTTTGCTTGTTTGATGGCTGACTGGTTTTGATCATTGATGGTGCATGTTTGCTTGTATTGTTGAAAACTTTTGTTTGCTTTGGTTTTTCATGACTGTCATAATTTTATATTCTCTTCCCACCATCTTATTATCTTTATATATTCAACGATTTATGTATTGCTTGGTGGATAATCATGTGTTGCGGTTATATCTGGTGACGCTCATGTTGATAGGCTTGCAAGATTTGGATGATTCTCAATTTGGACTGATTCAACCTTCATTGTTTATACAAAATGGCCTCACACTACTAAGTACCCTAGCCCCTTTTAAAATAAATAAAAAGAAAAACACTCTTTGGTATGATAGCCTAAGTCACTGGCTCTAAAATTGATCTTGGGGTTTATTAGGAGCTGGCAAACATCGCTTATTGCCACAAAATACTCTGGCTTCAAATGTGGTCGTCAGCCTAACCACTGCCCCTTGTTGACTACATGCAACTAGAGCTGACTGGAGTGCATCCTTGTCATTACAGTTAAGGTGACTATCTTCTGTCTACCACTTTCAAGATCTGCATCGCTTTCTCTCTCATTATCTATCTATCTATCTATCTATCTATCTATCTATCTATCTATCTATCTATCTATCTATCTATCTATCTATCTATCTATCTATCTATCTATCTATCTAAATGTCTGCCCGTCCGCCCTTCCGCCCGTCCGTCCATCTGTCTGTGTGTCTGTCTGTCTGACTGTCTGACTATCTGTTCATCCATCCATCCATCCATCTATATATGTTTATCCCTCTCTCTCTCCCTCCCCTCTCGCACTCTCTCTTTGCATATATATATGTATATATATGTTTATATATATATATGTATATATATGTTTATATATATATATATATATATATATATATATATATATATATATATATATATATATATATATGTGTGGTCTAAAATCAGTTAAGGATGGCAAGTGTGAAAACTTTATGTGACATATTTCGTTGTTTCGTGGGTAGAATGCTATTTTGTTCGAAATTGCTTGGTGTTTTCAGTTGAAAAGAGTACATTTTAACTTTTCATATGATACAAATTTGAACAGTTTTAGTACAAAATTACATTCCTACGATCCAAATACTGAAACTGTGTTTTGGAGTTATCACATGTCGTCATTTAGGATTTCAATTTCAGCGAATCACAGGTATTCACATATGTTTACATTTGGCCATATAAGAACTTTTTCACAATCGCCTATATGTTCAAATGAAAAAATGAAGTCAGTTTGGTTTAAACTCAAACAAACTTCTGGTGTTTGAAATGTTTCCATGTTGCCAATTTCGATGTTGCCTCCGTTAATGGTTATTAATCTAAACTACTGCTCAAGGAGAAGCTGGACAGTATGCATATGTTACCTTTTTCTCGCTGAATATGTATGTGGGGCCACAGGAAATACCGTTTAAATCTCCAGAGGGACAGGATTTTTTGCACCAGACAAAGAAAGACCTTTCTTGAATATATGGTGGAAACCAACAAAATGTTGTATATTCATATGAAACAGCTCTGTTAGAGGTGTTAAAATTTCCTCTGTTAGGCAGTACTATTTCTTGTATATACTTTGACTTCTAAAACTGGATGAAGAAAATTCTTGGTGCACAAACACACATTAGAATAGTACAGTGCAAAATAGATCAACATACGCTTATACTAAGAAGATTGTATATCAATTATTCAAGAACAAATATCTGAACAAATTTTCGTCTAAAAGAAATGGTCGTACAGGTCAAGCAAGGAGTATTACTTCTACTTTGTGGTGTGATATTAGTGTTTGTAGATCAGAACCATTTCACACTAAATAAGAAAAATAGAAAAGATACATTTGCAAACAAATTTCTCTTGTTGCAAAGAAACCACCTTATCAAGTTAATGAGTTCAGTAGATTTCCCTTGTTTGGGAACAGTTGGGGATATTCTGGTATGTATTGTGCTCAATGTGGATTTGTCAAATTTGCTTAAATGAAAATGCTACAACATTCGTTCATGGTTCATTGGATGGAGCCACATCATAAGCCCATAAATTAAAGTTGAAACAGTATCTCTATCTGCTGTGTATAATACTTTTTAAAGTATTCGAAATTTAAAGTTTGTGTATTTACTAAAATTGCATAAATTTAAATGCTGCACGTTTATTTCATGGTTCATTGGATGGGACTATATCATAAACCCATAGATTGAAATAAGACTTGGGTCTGTATGTATAGCACTTTTTCAGATATTCGAAATTTTAATTTTGTGTATTTGCCCAATTTGCATAAATCAAAATGCTAAAACCTTGGTTCATGGGTCATTGGATGTAGCTATCTCACAAACCTATAAATTGTATTTTGAACCACACCTCGTTCTTTTATATTTTTGAAGGTATTCAAGATTTACATTTTCAATGCCCCTAGTCAGCATCATTGGAAAATATAAAACCTTTGTTTACTGTCCATTAGATTGACAGGTGTCACAAACCCATATATGTATAAGTTGGAATTTTGTGTCTCTTGCTTTGGTTTGGAAGTTAGGTAGCCTATAAACTGTTAATTGCCCTAATTTGCAGAAATTTGCAGATCCGATTCTTCAAGATAGGGGGCAAAAGTTAATCACAGATCCAATGTTTCCACAAATGTTTACAGATGCCATTCCTGTGGTGTCAGAGGTAAACTCTAGACAGCAGAAATAAAAAAAAAGGAAACAAGGAAGAGAGGAAGTCGGGAAGAAAGAAAGAAAGACAGAAAGAAAGGAAGGAAAAAAGAAGAAAGGAAGGCTGGAATAAAGAAACAAAGAACTCCAAGGAAAACAGAATGTCTGGATTTGCACCTGGTCATAATTGCCGGAAAAATAGATCAATAAATAAAAGTAATTACTTTTTCATCTTTGTTATCTAGTATAAATTTTAAAAAATCCATTTTGAGAGAGTTTACATTGGCAAGATAGATTATTAATTAAAGCTAAGATAATTTACAGATATGAAATGTATTTCAGTTTATACAGATGTGCCATAGTGCTGGGGAAGGGGGTGACTGTGTTTTTTCTCGACAGTGGTTTCACTAAGTATATAGAAACAGAGTCTTTTTAATTTCTTTTTCGGAAACAATTTCAACTGTTTAAGAATGGAAATTACTGGATTAAGTTGATCAATTTGGGAATTTGGGACTAGAACCTGGCCACATTTGATCCTAAATTAGGCAAGGAGAAGCCCTTGGGAGTATGATGGTGCACTGATCTGTATAAAGTAGTATGAAATAAATTTAGTACAATGGAAATTAAAAAACATGGACTGAAGATTATGTGAGACATTTAAAAGGTAAGAGGGGTAAATGGTATATTCCTACATCTAATGGACATGTTTTTAGATTTGTAACAATTGAAATTATGCAAATTATAGGCATGGTAATATGTATATGTATATAGATACAGAGAATCTTACATGGCTGAGAGTGAGTTACTATTTTTCCCACCAAGAATGATCCCGAGTGAGAGAAAAATAATAACTCACTGTCTAGCCATGTAAGATTTTGTTTGTACTGTGTTTAAATAGGGATTCATTGCAAAAAAATATGCCCTAGGCTTACTTTCAACGCCGACCTGGTGTGCCGTGTTTGTTTACGTTTGTCGCAGTTATTCTACGTCACATGTGACGTACAATCAAACATGTACTTCACACATTTAATTTTGTCTGAATGCCAATGCATCACGTCGCTGATGCAGGTGCGTCACAATTAATTTGGAAACTATGTTTAGGTCATGTGATCGACAGTTAGTTAATATTTTTGAAATTCCCTGTAGAAAACGATAATTCGCCCTCGAGCACAGAATAATATATATTAATATATATGTATGTATGTGTGTGCATGAGGCTATTTTGGTCAGATGCCATCTGTATTTTACCTGTAATTTACACAGGAATGTGTGCATTAGTATGAGTATACATAATATGGACTAAATAAATAAACAAGTTTTTAGGAGTAGTTTTTAATTTATTTGTAGTCTGGGATTCAGTAATATATTATTTACGCTGTTCCATGCAGTCACCGTTGTTTTAAATATAATATATGCATTCTATTCTCTAATGCCAAAAAACCCATGATTGTGAACTACATACATATGCAGACATAAATCGCACATTGTTGTCTTTAGCTGAAGTCGACATGCTATAAATTCGGAAACGAGGTGACTCCTGGCTTTGAGTCGATCTGCCGGATGTATGTATATCGATTTGGGCATTTGTACAGATGTTGTATTCGAAAGATCAGGAACAAAAAACCTGCCCCAAATATGTTTAGTTGCATGTATATCGATTTGGTTGCTTGTGCGATGGTTGCAATTTCAAGATAGGAAGAAAAAAACCTACCCTAAAACATGGAAAATAGCATGCTGCCTGTAAAAACGAAAAAAAAAAAAAATCTGGTCGCACCAAAAAGCCCATGCCCCTCCAGTTGATAACAAATGGTCAGCTCCTAACCAAGAAAGGTTTAAACAATTCAAAAGGAATTATCAAATGCTTTCGTATTTGTACAAAACTTAAATTGTAAACAATTTTTGAACAGGCATTTGACTGATCAATTAAAAACTATAGACATATTTGAACAATTTATGGTCGTCATAATGACTAAGAGGAAAGATACATGATAAATTATAATCCTCGTCTATTAGAGTGTTTAAGTGCTCCTGTTACAGTCTATTTATGAAATACGTCAAGCATATACACAGCTATATTTGTCCAGGAGAAGAGATAATCCTAATTTACTTTTATTGAATAAATTTTATGCTATTGAGGACATGAAAATCTTCTTGAGTTTGACATGCTGCCATGTTACTTGCGCAAATGTGCCGCATGGATAACTTCAAAGATGGACTCTCCAAAAGCGTGTTTGATTTGTAAAAATGTTATTCATATGCTGAAATAAATGTCAGCAAAATTATTCGTACGACGTTGCAGATTCTTTTCAGGACTAGATAGAATTTTACATACAATTTGAGAACGCAATTATTCATCGACTCGCTTGTACTCTCACATCTAAATTACAGTATTTTAACTTGGGGACACAAAAGTAACAGAGTTGCTCAACTCCTAATAAATAAATAAATAAATAAATAAATAAATAAGTAAGTAAGTAAGTAAGTAAGTAAGTAAGTAAGTAAGTAAGTAAGTAAGTAAGTAAGTAAGTAAGTAAGTAAGTAAGTAAGTAAGTAAGTAAGTAAGTAAGTAAGTAAGTAAGTAAGTAAGTAAGTAAGTAAGTAAGTAAGTAAGTAAATAAATAAATAAATAAATAAATAAATAAAAATAAAAAATGTGCAAGAATATTAAACAAGAGCAGCTTTCTTTCACACACTGATCCAATATTTAAACACTTGAAAGCTCTGAAAGTAAGCGACATTTTCGTCCACAAGCAACTAAAGTTTACTTTCATTTCATAAATAATCAGTTACCGGAGTACTTTATAAGTTTCCAAATCAAAGCTGCATCTGAAACACATAATTATAATCAAACCTGCATCTGAAATACATAGTTATAACACACAAAAACGCTACTACATATTTAGAGAGCGAACAAATTTTGTGAACACAGTAGACTGTATTAGACATGAAATCATAGATAACATTAATAACACTCCCAATACTGTTTTGATAAAGTTTATACTCATTGCAAAACGGGATTCGCCTCTTATGCCAAACAATATTTTGTAAATAAACATACAGTTACGTGTATTATTGCAAATTGTTATGTTTGCAATGTTCAATAATTTCCGCTAATCTAATTTATTATAAAATGTCCTGACACTTAGAATTATCGAAATGTATAGACTTTTTTTTAACTTGGACATTTGTCGCAGGTATCTGGGTAATAAATTACCCGACAGTCGGGTACCGGGGTAGCAAAAGCAAATACAAGTCAATGCCCTACATGACAGGTATGTTTAAAATGGATGTTCTTCCCCTTCTACACATAACTTCCTTTGACGTCAGTTGAATTTGTTACCTGGGCACAACCGAAAGCACTTGTAAATGAAAAAAAAATCTACGAGCACACACACATGTATATATATATATATATATATATATATATATATATATATATATATATATATATATATATATATATATATATATATATATATATATATATGTATATATATATGTGTATATATATATGTGTGTATATATATACATATATACATATATATGTATTAATATATAAATAAACATATGTGTGTGTGTTGTCGGTCTGTCTGTCTGTATGTGTGGAATATAAAGGAAATTGCTTGATAGACTGCACCAAATACACGAATAATGGCGTGGTATTATATCAACCACGACCCAACATACACACAAAGACACGAAAATACAGATGAAAACGTATGAGCCATACAGAGAAACAAGTTACATGTATAAGGGCAACATCAATATTCAACAGCAGCCACAAAACTATTTAAAGGGAGATTAATAAAATAAGATATAACCTTATTTTACGTCAGTGAGAGCACAAATAACGTCAGCTAATTGTGCTTTTGCCGACTAAAATAAAATATGACGACCACAGAAGTCATAATAAAGAGTTTATGTAAAAAATAGCATGTTATTTACAGAAGGTGCATCAACATCATCATGATCATCAACATCATCATCACATTAATTTGTAATAGTAGCCTACTGGCTCTTTCTCCAGCAGGTTCATTCCACACCTTTGCACCCATGTGTCTGCAGGATTGGGTCCGGTACTTTTCGATAATTGGACGACATATGTTTAGATTGTTATCATTTACTCTTCTATCAGAACATGATTCTTGAAATTCAAAATATTGACTTAGATATGATGGTGGTAATGTAAATGTAATTTTGTAAATTTCTATGACTATTTGTTTGAGGCTAGAAAGCTTGGCGTGTTAGGCACCTGGAATATTTTAGTGAAGTTTGGTTGTCTGTAACTAAGATGTATTGTTTCGTCCTTTGTACTGTGTTTCGCGTTAAAGTCACGCAGCCTAAATCCGGGTATTTTTTCCAACTGACCTGACTTTGTGTGCAATGGTCAACTGCATCTTGTTTTATGGCTTTGTTTTGTGGAACTTGATGGTCACACGTAAAAATAGATTACTATTCAAACAAAACAGAATGCTCAATGGATAACCGGGTGTTTTGTTTTTGTTTTGTATTGGTTTTAACAACAATCCATGCATCGAACACAATTTAATTGAAACCAGTTTATCAAGCACATTCGATTTTAAGTCAGAAAATTCGTAGTAAAACCATTGTTTTTCAACAAACAGAATAACAACGAAAGCTATTTTCATATACAAATAATGCATGGGAGCCCATCATCAGTCCTCGGAGATCAATAACACAATCGGCTGACGCCTCGTGTGTTATTGTCTGGTCATATTGATCTCCGAGGACTGGTAGCCTACAGTGACACATGGGCTCCCCTGCATCATTTGTTTTACAATATAAGCAACCATATAGTAGATCTGGAACAGGAAAAACGAACAACGGTGGATAGGCATTTACATCAGTAAAACAACAATTTTAACCATGTGACTGGCAAATATTCTCGCCTTTATGTTAAAAACTGAAGTGAAGTGGTCGTCTGCTAAAGGTGCCACTGAACTGCGTGTCATCTGCGCTATGCCAGTAATGCAAACGGCCATTGCTTACCACGCTACCTGACGTTGAAAATTGGAATGTTTACCATGTGTAATTCATTATGAGCACCATGTACTATTGATCTTTAACACATGACCTTTAAAGGCCCATCAGCCAATCAGTGCTCGTCTTTTCATCCAATTATAATAAGCTTATAATACAACAGGAAATAAAGCATAGTGCCAAATCAGATTAAATTTATACATTTTTAAAATATTACAGTACCATTTAGCAAGCCATTAAAGAACGCCCTTAGAAGCGCACCATCAGAGCTGGTCCAGGCTTACACACCTGAAAAAACAGAATTATTGCTTAGGATTAAGAGTGAGACGAGCGTCTGAGTGTATATATATTGAGTTGATACGGCGAAGGTCCTCACCAACTCAGCTCCGAAGGAAACACTTGACAGCACCACTGATCCAGCAACAATTGACAAAACTTGTACAATGAAGGTCCTCATCATACTCTCCATGAGTCTCGCCGTTGCCATGTGTAAGTTTTACAATTTCACTTTTTGTTGTAAAATGATGGGTTAGCCTTTTCACGGAATCACCTCAATAGCAAATGTCTCGAACACAAACATGCAACCAGTGATTTTCTTGATCTGTAACTAAAATATCTTTCCCATCAAAGGTCCCAAAATGTGGACGATCTCAATCCAGTGCGGCTTGTAAAACTACCTTACTATCTCATTTCAGCTACAAAGTTTCACTGACAAATACCCAGTCTAATAAACTCTCTTTCGTCTTTGTCAAACATTACGAAAGAGTTCAAGAAAAAGCAACAGTATTATGGCTTTGGATTGGTAGGATTTTCATTTTTTTTCTTTTGCTTAGTAATTAACTTACAGACACATTTCGGGGAAGGGATACATGCAGTATGTTTTTTGTGGTTGAGTTTTGAAGAGAACAGAAATATGTCCATTCAGTCTCTAAACAGACCAAAATGATTCAGTATTTTCAACTGAGCTGAGAATAAACCAAACAGAAAGAAACTACAGAGACACTCTTGCCTTTTGAGGCTACTCAAATATCTAAATCGAACACCACAATGAAAACAAAATATGAATGAGATAGTGTGAGAGTGGGTAATATATTTTCATTTATTTTGAGCCTTGCAATACATGGATTTTCTCCGCTACAGTGTCTAGCTAGCCAAGACCGGAAGCTGCCTTAGTAATTAGCTCTCCATGTATTTAGAGCACCAGAGCTACGTGACAATCTGTATCCAGTTTTTTTTATATCAGAATTTAACAGCTATTGGACTATGATCTCCCTTCCTAATTTGAGCGATGCCCAAACATGGCTTTTCGATGAATATGTAATTATCAGAGATTGCAAGTGTCCCTCATCATCAGGGACAGTCCCTGATATTATCTGACATTTTGACCACTTTACGTTGTTTGTCCCACATTGGAACTGGGTATTTTCTTATATAGCCTATGTTAAATATGCTCTGTCTCTGATGTTCCCACCTAAATGTGCCTGAAATGGCATTTTGAATGTTGGCATTCCTGAATTATGTATGGGCATTTTTTGAACACATCATGAGTCGAGTGCGCAGTGAATTATGCTTTTATAGAAATGACTATTCTATGTAGGGCCAGGACGTCAACTTTGTTTTTGTTTTAAATGTGGAACGTTTGTCTCCCTGACCGACTGACCATGGAGGTATTATCTCGTTAATACCTCCATGGTCTGATAGAGATCTCTGTTCCCCCCCCCCCCCCCAAATGCCATCGGTGGTATCTGAGCCATCTCGTCCGGAGGGCCATCCACTTGGCGAGCCCATTGCTAGGAGAAGGAATTTCGGACATTTGTACCACAGTATTTTTGCCTCAAGCTGAAAATTGTAACAAGTGATAAACGTGTTGAAAAGCATTTTTATGTTATTTTCTTTGCTTTGTCTTGTTTTGTGTGTGCAAAACATTGTGTGGCTCTCCCATATCAGTATGCGCTCTACCGCTCTGTAATAGTGGTAACTGCTTACACAGGTGATAATTGCATGCCCTTTAAACACCATTTTCATGAACTCCTCTAAATTTCGGATATCTTAACTGGTGAAATGGTATTCACATTGGAGACTCGTATTCATACATTGGTAAAATAAATGGTCAAAATCTTTTGGAAAGAGACGGGATTTTCTTTTCAGTTGGATTTGGGAGCCATCTCTTTATCATACTATCCTTGTTGGCTCGTTTCGCCACTGAATCTGTTCTGTCGTGGGGAAGAGGTTTTGAAGACACAGTAGCATCCAGACCTTTCTGGCTTTTGCATTTCCTGAATATGTTGCCATTTGAGGTGTATATACCATCTGACGAATACTCGATTTTGAGGGCAAATCAATTTGTTGTGATAAAGTACAGTAACCACTGTCTGGACCATCGAGTCAACTGTGCCCTACTTCCCAGTTCCAGTCTGTAACTTATTTTATTTTTTAATGTTACCGTAAACCAAGGACTCACCAATAGGAAAACAGAGTTACAGATCATAATAATGACTTTATGGCTTCTGGAAGGTACTAAGACCTCCAAAGACCAAAGTGCTCGCCAGCAAGCAGCCCAGTCTCTACACTAATAAAACAACGCCTTTGTTTCCGCTCACTTGCTCAACAAAATAACAAAATTAGCAAGGGCGAAAGGTAATTAATTAATTATTCCAATACTAGGCAACCAAGGTCCTTAAAACAGTGGCAGAAAAATGTATATATACATATATAAAATGTATCTGGATCCATTTAATACCACCAAAGTGTTTCACGTAAAATCATAAGTATACTTTCGGTTAAAATACCCACTTTCGCATATAAGAAGAGTGACTTATATTGCTCTTGCTCTGCTTGGACAGAGCAAGCAAATGGTCTGAAAGTATTTATTTTCATTAAAAACAATAAGAGATTGGAATGAAAGCAGAATCTTAAGTTGATTCCTCCCCCATACCAACAAAATGATGAAATATCATACTTTATACCGATCACATACATATTTTCAGTTATACGTCAGATTGAACAAATATAATGTGGCCATATCTATATATAGTTGAATGCGTTTACGCTGGAAGGAGTGCACATTTATTTATTTATTTATTTATTTATTTTGTTCAAATGATTTGATCAGTTATTTGTTTATTTATTTATTCATTCATTCGATCATTTATTTATTTATTTATTTATTTATTTATTTATTTATTTATTTATTTATTTATTTATTTATTTATTCATTCACTTATTTATTCATTTACGTATACACTTACTTTTTCATTTATTTTGAAAAACATCAGAACATTTGGTATCGAAGATAAATCTTTCGACTCATTCATATAAAGTTCTTCTAAGTTAAGTTTGTTTTGGTCACCAAATAAAAGTTTCATATTCAAATTACGAATGGTAAATAGAAGACCAAATTACTGATACCTTATGGTGGACTAGTTTGGGTATTCGAGAACATAAGCAACCAGACAAAACTTGGTGAGTTAACTAGATGTAATCTAAATACATTGACAGTGAAAACTTCACTGTTGTGCACATGTGTTGAATTTGGTGTTTGCGGTTACCTGACATGTGAAGTGTACCTTTTAACGGAAAAGACTGGACTGCTCCAGATTCCCTTCAGATCAATTCTGTGGTGTTAAGGGATACGCCATTCACCCTATAATTCAAAAGTCCCTGCCATATTTGGAACACTACTACCCTCTGGTGGCAGAAACCGAAATGAGGCTGGGTGGAAACCAAATCAAGTACCCATTTACTTAGTCAGATGTGAAAATTATTGTCCACTTACAGTTTCCACAGAATTTGATGACTTTCCTGCAGACAGTAATTATTTGTGCTATATGTTGCCTTATTATTTTAGGTTTGTTGTTCCCCTGAACTAGGTTGCCATGTTGCACTGCTCACTCTCAGATGCAGTGTCTTGCGAGTGTAGACGTACGTGAATTGGTCAATTTCCACAGCTATTTGGATGTGTTATGCATCAATTGTGTCAATCGATACAAATTCTAGGAGCGTCCTGTATGTGCCCATGTTTTATGTAAGTCACAACCTCCATAATAATCTTTGTGTTTTGCTTTGTGTTGTTTTTGCCTTTTTCATGACAGGGACTCAGATATGGCAAAGCCCTTTTCGCTGAGTTTTATAATCTTTATGTGTGATAATTTGATGAGTATGTTGTTTAATAGAATAGTGAGAATACACGTATTCTATGTCGCTGTCATTCTGCTCAATATATACATTTGCAGAGGTAAGTTTAGACATTTTGTGGAGTAATGGACTATATGTGACTGATTAAAATAATAGCCTTTGGATAACTTGTATATATTATTTGGTTTTTATATCTTGTAGCCAAGACATGTCTGGAAGAGAGAAAGAACGCGATGAGCGTAAATCGCCTCGGTGTTTTTATCCCCAAATGCAATGCTGACGGTTCTTACAAGCCACTGCAGTGTCACGGTTCTGAGTAAGTACACTAACAGCAGAAAATAGAGATCCCCCCATTAGAGACATGGGTAATGGTAAAAATGGAATGACATTGTCAAGATATGTTTATGATGGTTGTTCGTCACCTTTCTCTTCTATTTCGTATAATTGGCTTCAGTTATGGACGTTTTAGTGACCACTGAAACTGCGATCTGACAGACGTCGACAGATGTGTTAAGCAAGCTAGGAACAGTTTAAAGATTCTTAGATCACCGGTATAAAAAGTTGTTTTTTTTTAATTTCACAGAAGCAAAGACCCTTGTTATGATAGACAATTTGTCAAATAAATAATTTTCTTTATGGTCATTACAAGTAGAATTATCGTTATCATGGTAATATTAAAAAGACATTAAGACCATGTTGGATGAGGAATTTGACTGAATGCAACTGTGCTGAATGAGATATCTGACTCATTAAGACTATGCTGGATCAGATATCGAACCCATTCAAGCCATTTTTTAACTGGCGCATTTTCTTGGGGAAGCTGACTTAAAGGCATGTACCCCCCATCCTGTCATCCTTTTTTTAACCAGGTGGTCAAAAATTTTAGCCTGGTCAAACCAAATGTCATGTACACCAAGGTTTCACATTCAATAATTTCTGCACAAAAGGGGCCAGGTTGTCTGTTGTTATTCTCTGGTAACGGGGAAATTGAGATGGAGGGATATGCTTCAATATACCAAAAATGCTACATTGGGCAGCATTAGGAACACTATGGTTTCACTTTCAGATGTTACTGTACCGATAAAGAAGGTCAAAAGATTGTGGGATACAGGATGGCTATATGGAAGCAGAGCGAGAATGCATGCAGTATGTATAACGTGTCTTTAACCCTTTCCCCCTTAAACTGGCCAAACCCAGCTAATGGTCAAATGTCGTCTGCCTCAGTGTTTTCAACTAATTTCAACAGTTATGAAAAACAATATTACTGAGAAATGTACATGTATATGAGAATTATCAAGATCACATGCTCCAGGTCAACAGCATTCCTCGGCATTGGTTGAGCACTGAGTGACCAACCGGTGTCAAGGAAAGCTGTTGACTCAGTCTTAATTCAAGGGGGAAAGGTTAATCTTTTTCAAAAGGACCGCAGGGTGTCTTTTTATGGTCTACCGAAGGACTGCACATGTGATTTAATAAGCTCTACCACAAAGCTGGTTCCGTCATTTGTTCTCTAACATATGGTAATAGATCCCAGCTATAAGATTTTTTCAAACAAAGATGTGAACAGAATGTTTGATGCTTGGCGTAAAGCTACCAGATCTTTATGGAAATTACCACGAAAAACACAATGTGAGCAATGACATATTTTGAGAGATGTTACGTATGTACAAACGTTTCTTACGTCAGAAACACAGAATTAGTCCAAAGTGAAAATCATGATTATCATAACATATGGAAATTATTTTGCAGGGTTCATGTTCACAAACAGGCGAATCATAAAACTTCCTCTTAGTCAAAAATAATGTGAACAGATATGATCATTGATGATGAATTTGAAGTGGAACAAAGCTAGCAAATTAAACCTGAGACACAGGGACAGCCAATGCTTTGATAATCTACGAGTTGTGCGACACCAGAGCCCGGCAACTCATGGCCATCATGGAGCCGGAACAGGATATTTTATGATTAAAAATTATGTACCCTTTAATTACTGTAGTTCTAGAAATTTTCTCGCGCGACTTAATTTTGCACTTTTCGCGCTGGTACTTGATGCGCGAAAATAAGATGCGCCAAAATTAATTGACTTAATGAAAGGTTATATGTGGACAAGCCATGATTCGCGAAATTTAAATACACAAATATTTTCTAATTTCCGGAAAAACAAGTTTGCGCGAAATTAACTACACGCGAAAATTTCTAGAACTACAGTATTAATTTTCATGCCTGGACTGATCCAGCCAGAGTCTGGACACTCCGATCTTACAGACCTCTAGTTTGGAAGTAAATGATAATCATATACATATTTTTATTTTGATGTGTTGCCGGTTTAATTGTAGTTTCTTCTCCACGTGCAAAAAACTGCTGTACCACATGTGAGAATAAAGATATATTTATAGAGCTGCACATGTGATTTACTTTGTTCTGTTACAGGACTGCACTGACACTTTACACTTCGTTATTTATCTCATAATTTTGGGTTGAGTATATACAACTGATTGTAAAATTTATATGGAGATGACTTATTTACAAATATATTACTTTGAAAGAGAAGGTCAGGGAGGAGATAAAAAATAAATAAGAATGCTGTTGCAACAAATATCAAAAGTGGAAGTAGTAGAGACTGATGAGTACAAAAAAGTGATGGCCACGCACTGTGGCAGGCCCGTGACCAGACTTTGGTTATGGGGTTATGGCACCTCCTAGCTGTAATCACAGAATTCTCCGTGAACGTGCCCAGGGCTGTTAAATACCATGCTAAGGTGTGCCCTCAAATGTTTATGAAAAAGTTTTCAAATTAGCTGAAAATTTAACTTATTCAAGTGCGTTAAATTTAGATTGAAGAAATTTTTTTTTTATTTATTTCAACCACTCATCTAACTGTCCGGTCATTATTTCTTTTAAGTCAAACTAATGAGCAGTTGACTTTGTATAAAATCTACGTACTCGATTTGTTTTTCAGAATGCGCCGCAGCAGAGGCCAAGTCCCAGAAAAAGGGAAAGACTTCCTGTAAGAGTGACGGGTCTTACTAGAAAGTTTAGTGCCTCGTTGCTTCTGTGCAGACGAGAATGGAGTGAAGAAGGCTGACCATCAAGAAGTTATAAAAGACAAGCTAGGTACTCTGAGTTGCTGAGCTATACTGGAGGAGAGATAGACCTTGCAGGTTCTGTTAAAACCTGAAGCCGATATATGCGTTGCCTTTGCTTGTCTCGTGAATGACAATAAAATATTGAATTATGCTTTTAGCTTATTGTTTTACTCACCAGAATATTGATGTATTATTTTTTTTATTATTGTAATTAACCTTCCTCAGTGGTTTTATAAGTTTTACAAATATCTAGGCCTGACGAATATTAACCATATATACAGCACCGTGATAGCACGGATTGATTGTTAGGTCACAGCTACAACATATACACCACATTTTCAATACGCAATTTTCTGCGAGGGATAGTGAAAGGAACAAGAAATTTTACAACAATCACAAAGATACAAATTTAATGACCTAAAGGTTTTCATGGTCTGGCTTTGAGGCAACTGACAAGATACAAATCATGCTCTTGCAAAATGTGCGTTGAAGATCTTTAGGATGACATAGCTTGTGCAAGTCGTTTGGTTTATTTCCAGAGTAAGCGTTACAAGCTTTAATAAAACCTTGAAGTTTCAAGTCTTAGTTTGGTCGGGGTTTCCCCATCTGGATCTTCTAACCATAAAATATCTTTGCAGTCTGCTGTTGAAGGATGGTCTTATTCTCCACATATTGAAAATATTTGATAGGTAAAGCCAACAGTCTAAGCCGAAAGTGTTTCAAGGAGACTGTGCTTATAATTGTAAATTTCCTATGTTAATGTATAAGTATAACTTAAGCTCTTTCAAAAATAGTTTTTCCGTCTAAATGGAAGACGGTTAATGTGACAACTGTCACTTAAGATAGCAGCACAGATGCCTGCTTGGAAAGACAGATGTAAAGATATACACCTCCCCATTAAAACGACCTACTTTAAAAGATAGAACATATAAAGTCGTCTTGGATGAAAATGGAATTCTAACATCCATACAATTTTCATGACAATTCGCACAAAACAATTAAAAGTACATCCCCTGATATTCCCCAATTGTCTGTTCTCAATCTAGATCCCAAAACCTATAATATAATATAGAATAATTCTTATATCAACAAAAAGGTTTTCATTTTCATTCGCAATTTGAAAATTAAAAAAATTATTCAAACCGACTTGGGACGTTAATAAGACTATTTTCAATGGAAACAAAAGAAAACAGATTTCCCATCCTTTTTTTATGATTGAAAATCAGATTTCCCATCCTTCTTTATGATTGAAAATAAAAAAAGAATCCAATAGAAGTGAAATGGCCGAAAAGTTAAATTTATATTTCACTGGCATTGGCCGGAAATTGGCTGCCAAAACTAATCGAAGGCACATACCTCTTTTTAGCAGTTAGCTTGAACAATAATGGGAAAGTACCTTAAATTTTACTAATACTTCCCCATCTGAAAAAGAAACAATCACAAGTACGCTTTAATTCATTTTACGATCAACTTGATATGACCGTGTTCCACATTTATATTTCTGTTAAACCCCCGCAGGGGATAAAACGTATTGAAGTACAGACCAAAAAAAGGTAACATAATATACACTTAGAATAAAATGTCAGATATAAGAGGAATGAAAAAGTGGGAAATTTGTGAAATATAGGTGTGCAATACCTTTTTCATTGTGAAAAAAGGAGCTTTGCATTTTAATGACTGGAGAGGTTATAGTGCCGCATTTGGTGTAAACGATCTCCAGATATGTATAGTGTCTGACGCTAGTTAACGCCTAAATCGGATCCTACAGGTCAAAATAATCACTGAAAGTTATCAGGTGCTTCAAATATTGCAATTGACACTAACATCTGTTCCCAAAAATAAGGTAGCTTTGAGTTGAACCAGATTTTATTTCTTCATAATAACTACTAATACCACACATTTTAAGATTTTTCTTTTCAAAATGATTTACTTGTCCATTAAAAAATCTAATCTTGCACACTTGTTGATCTTTGCATAATAATCACTCCAGCAATATTGATATATTTTGATATATTCTAAACCAAATAAAAAAAAAACAACAACACAAAAACAAAAAACTAAATTTAATGATTAAAAAATTGATAATTTATAGTACCTTTAGTAGTTTTTATGTGGAAAAATTTTCCATGGTTAGACCTCAAGCTACCTAGTTCTTGTGGGGCGTTGGTATCGTCAAATCGAATATTTTGTACATGTCATCCTGAAATCTCAGCAAGTATTAGGACCTTTCGGGTCCAATTCACGCGTTCACTAACCTGTCAGACACGCCTTACAAGGTGCCACATTCCTAGCAAGTGAATTCTGCAAATTTTGTGATACACATATTAACCATACTTGGCTGTTAAGAGTCTTTCTGTGTTGAATTCAAGATTGGGTAAGTATCTTGCTTGCCTCGGTGCAATAATAATGATAATAGGAAACCATGTCATTATAAGGGATGAGTTTCATTGGACCCTTCACATTATTATAAACATGTAGCGTGGGGGCACATGGAGTCCCGTGGGCTTTTGATGAAGATTTTATAAAACCTACTCAGAAATGTTAAATACATCTGAAATAACAAAAAAAAAAAAAAAAAAAAAAAAAAAACACACATGTTGGCACTTTGCCAACCTGTTAGATTCAAAATGGCCCCCATTTTTCAAAATGGCTGCCAAATTTCTAATTTTTGTCCAATTACAGGTCCCTTAAAGGTCCTTGCAGTATAAAGCACCTTATTTGGGTATTTATTTTCCTAACTCCCGGCTATAAAGTTGGATTTTTATCTTCAAATTAAATCTTAGTCAATTTAGGCTCATGTTTGTCTTAAAAGTATCAAATCGTTGGATCAAAAGAAGTAAACCGAACCGAGATAAATGACTTTATTTTGAAACAATATTATGACAGCAGTATATTACTACAATAAAGGGCATCATCACCTCCCTTACCAGGTTCAGACCTGTGTGACTGGGGGACCTATTTTAAATTATTATTATTCTCACCTTTATCATTGTCACGCTCATATTGTGAGTTTACATTGGAGGAGTATTATGAAACAAGTGTATTGCTATAATAAATGGCATCATCACCTCCATTATATAGTTCATATTCGTATGACTAGGATAATTTTTTTAACTATCATCATTGTCACTCTCATATTGTGAGTTAACATTGAAACAGTATTATGTATGACACATTAAAGTGTATTGCTACAATAAATGACATCATCACCTCCATTACCCAGTTCATATTTGTATGATTAGGATAACTATTATAACTATCATCGTTTTCATCTTCATCATTGTTACACTCGTATTGTGAGTGGACATTGAAACAGTATTATGACACATTAAAGTGTATTGCTACATTAAATGACATCGTCATCTCCATTACCAAGTTCATACTTGTGTGATTAAGCCATTTTAACTATCATCGTTCTCATCTTCATCATTGTCACTCTCATATTGTGAGTTGTGGTGTCCAGCTGGTGACTGTCCTACACAATGGAAGCTGGCCGTATCTGGGGATTGCCATATACAGTGGCAGTCTGCCATAGCAGTTGACTTGTTCATTTGGACGATGAAGATGAAAGCAGTTCATCATAATTCCAGAGTCATCAATATGTTGGATCTACTTTTGATACTTCATCCAAAATCTATCATTTATGCCAGTTGAGCCACAGGCAAGAAGTTCACCAAGATCAAACTGTAGTACACAAGTGATATGTGAACTTTTCTACATGTGCTGTACATGGCAATGACCAGTTAGTAGGATAAGCTGAGATGCACCTTGCATTATATTAGTTGGGATGAATGTGCTGGGTTGAGGGTGAGGGGAAACCTTACGACCAAATTTAGTGAATTTCATTTTCTAAACACATAAATTCTGACTACAAAAGTTTCCATTCTGTTAGATACTGCCCAGATTTGATATTTTTTCTAGTGGTTACCTGGGTGTTTAACCCACTCCGGCTGAGAATAGGCTAATAGAGTTGGTATGTTTTTACATTCGGCACATAAAGTGCTGGAGGGTATTGCCATCCCCTACATCGTCAGTCCATCGGTTCATCCGTCTTGTCAATGTTACCTTGATATTTAAAAAAATATTCACCATAGTTGTACCAAATTTTTATTGGAGATGCAACTTGTAATGAACCAGTTTGCTATTGAAAACTAGCATCCTGTTATTATTTCTAAACTTTTAATCAAACTTTTTAAAGAATTTATTTCAAGGCCGTCTGAGTGGCGCACAAGGGGACGATGTTACCATATTATCTTCAAAAATATTCACCATAGCTTTACTAAACCTTTGTCACAGCAGGACCTTATGATGGACCAGGTTCCTATCGAAAACAGGCTTCCTCTGATTATTTCTTAACTTTTTATGAAACTTTTAAAGGATTCATTTGAAGGCCGTCTGAGTGGCGTCAAACCTG
This sequence comes from Hermodice carunculata, assembly GCA_964020975.1. Classification (NCBI taxonomy): domain Eukaryota; kingdom Metazoa; phylum Annelida; class Polychaeta; order Eunicida; family Amphinomidae; genus Hermodice; species Hermodice carunculata. The sequence continues at coordinate 53,841,287 of OZ026627.1, forward strand.
ACGATGCTACCGCGATATCAAACAATTTTGATCGCACCTTTACCAAATTTTTGTCAGGGATGCATCTTCTGATGGACCAGGTTCCTATAAAAAAACTAGCACCCTCTTGGTATTTATAAACTTTGTATGAAACTTTAAAGTATTTATTTCAAGACCGTCTGAGTGGCGCACAAGGAGACAGTGTTACCATAATATCTCAACGAGGATCTATCGCGGCTTTATCAAATTTTCATCAGGAATTGCTAAAAATAATGATAAATTGAATATTCACAGAAAAAATTGATGGTAATAGGTTTGGGGAGAGAAGAAAGTTTATGTATGTTTAGTTCTATGGTTGAATTTGTAATCATTGACCAAGAGCGTGAAATGAATCGATGCAGATTCAGATAATGTACAAAACCAAGGTATCTATGAACATTATAATTTTCTGTTGTCAATAAAAAAAATATAAAAAAGAAAGCAAATTTCATTAGTGATGCACATTATAAAGGACTATGTTCCTATTGAAAACCAGCTTCCTCTCATTATTTTGAAACTTGTTATAAAACGTTTGAAGTATTTATTTGATTCTCTCTGATCATGATTCAGATTCAGATTCTTTTATTCAACAATAAATTGAATACATTTCAATTGTTAGGTAATAATGACAGAAATATATATATCAGATTCAGATTCAGATTCATTTTATTCGACATATAGGTAAATACATTGTATACATTTTGGTAATTGCGCAAAAACATATATGACAAAAAACAAGATAGATAATAGTGAGAATGGAATTACCATACAGAAATTGTAGTCAGGATGACCTTGCTAAGGATGATAAACATCCGCTTCCGCAAGGGCCACCTAGGAAAAGTTGCCTTATATGTTACACCTAGTTTCAACAGAGATCCGGTCCATTACAAAGAAAATTAAAGACAAAAAACTCCGGCATTAATATACAAGATTTCAGAAATAATTATGAAGTGTTATTACATACGAAGCAGTCAACAATGGAGCAAGTTTCAGAATATTGGTTTATAAAATATGTTTTAATATATCTAGAGAATCCAAAGAAGGAGTGTGTGTGAATTTTTTCTGTTATGTGTGAAGGTGTATCAGAGAGTAATTTGGGGATATAGTGCCGTATGCACTTTTCGGTGGATACATGTTGGGGGTGGCATGGTGAGGAGTGCTGCGATATCTCGTGGAATATGGGTGAGTAACAGGTAAGGCTGAGAACATATTATTAAAGTAGCCAGGTAATTCGTTTTTGGTATATCTATAGTAAAATTTTAAAGCTTTCAGTTTAAACAAGTCAGGCATTTTTAAAACCTTTAGGTCCTTAAATAAGGGCTCAGTATGTGCATAATAATAACGTAGAACATATTAAACGAATAGCTGACTTCTGAAGTTTAAATATGCGATCATAGGAATAACCCCAAGCCAATATAGAATAATTAATATTTGGTAGAAACAGAGAATTGTAAATTAAAAGTAGTGTATTTATTGGAAGCAGATGATGTAGCCTTTTAAGTATTCCTATAATGCGAGCAGTTTTATTAGCAATCTTATTTATATGGGAATTCCAATTTAATTTTTCGTTGATTATCAGCCCCAAAAAATCAAACTCACTTGTTCTCTCTAATTGTGTGTCTTTTATTTTTAGATTAATATTCATGTTTAACCTACGTTGAGGAAAATAGAAAAGCATATATTTGGTTTTTGGTATATTTAGAGAAAATTTGTTTGCAGCAAGCCAGTGATATACCTTATTAAGTTCGAAGTTTATGCTGTTTGAGATATACCTGTTGTTTGACTGAGGTCCAAAATTGAAAGTACAAAGTAAATTTATGAGAGTTGTGTCATCAGCATAGAGTATTGACTCAAAGTTTTGGGTAGCTAGATAAAGATCATTAACACAGATTATGAAAAGAAGTGGCCCAAGGATAGATCCTTGTGGGACACCAGTTATGATACGTAATGGCTTGGAATGAACGTCACCTAGCTGAACATATTGGGTTCTATTGGTCAAGTAGCTTTTAATCCATTTTAGAGGTGTCTCAGAAACACCATAATATTTTAATTTGTACAAGAGAATTTCGTGATCCAACGTATCGATAGCTTTAGATGGGTCTAGAAAGATTGTTAGGGGTATTTCTCCATTATCGAGAATCTTATATATTCTATCAACAAATTTTAAAGTGGCTGTTTCAGTACTATGAAGCTGTTTGAAGCCATGTTGACTTCTGTAAAAAATATGGTGTGATGCAAAATGGTCATATAGTTGACGATAGACCACTTTTTCAAAAACTTTCGAAAGAGTTGGAAGTAGAGATATAGGCCTATAGTTATTTAGAATTTTTGCGTCATCCTTCTTATATATTGGTATTACTTTAGCGTTTTTAAGTTCATCCGGAAATATTCCAGTGGTAAGAGATTGGTTAATTATATGAGGCAATGGAGTCGCCAGTGAAGACTTAATCTTCTTTATAAGTCTCATCGACAGCTGATCATGTCCCGAGCTAGATTAAGGTTTAAACTTGTTTAATATGGATTCAACCTCAGCTGCAGAAGTATTTATGAAAGTGAAAATATTTTGCCACCGATGATTAAGGTATGTGCTGAAGTGAGGTAAGTTTTGCTGGTCTATATTGGCTGCCAGTTTTGGGCCAATGCCTGTAAAATGCATTAAATTTGTCTGCTATCTGACTCTTATTTGATTCCTTTCTGTCATCAATCATAAAAAAAGAGGGAAAATCATTTTTTCTTTTATTTACATTTAGAATCGTTTTTATAACATCCCATGTGTTTTTAGTGTCGTTTTTGAAATTTTCAAATTGGGAATGATAGGATTCCGTTTATTTTGTTGAATTGATCTGTTTATTATCTTATTATAAATTTTTAAATTTTGCTTTAAAGTCAGAAATTGCTGAGAATCAGTATGTGTGCTCTTTATTTGTTTGTAGAGATTGTCGCGAAATTTTATTGATCAGAGAATTCCACTTGTAATCCAAGGAGACTTTTTATGTTTATATTTGTTAAAACGGACGGTTTTGGTGGGTAGATATTTATCTTTGGAGTGATGTATTATTTTTACAAGTTTGTCGTAGTTGTGATTAGGGTCACAGTTTAAATCATTATCAAGAATTTGCATGAAGCTAGTATTATTTATAGCTTGCTGAAATTTTTGAATTGACGCAGGATCGTTTGTTTCGATTTGAACATATTTAGGTGGGGCTTGAAGGTTTATCTAATGGTCCAGGCATGTAAAATATGGTAGGTGATCGGATAAATTTGTGAAGATAATGCCAGATAGACATACCTTGTTACAGCGGGTTAAACTACAAAAGACATTGTCAATCAGAGTTGCATTTCGCTCAGAAAAACGAGTCGGTAAGGTTATTTTAGGCATAAAGTCGTTATTCATCATAATATTAAGGAAATCTGAATACTTCTCTCTGGTATTTGCTTTTAACAGGTCAATATTAAAGTCACCCACAATTAGTTTGTCTAATCTTTCCTGAGACAAAGTTGATAAAATTGGCGAAATGTCATTGATAAATGATTCTATGTGGTCGTTTAAGTCACGGGGTGGCCTGTATATGTTAGAAATTGTAATTTTTAGTTTCAAATTATTTTCAAATATGTCAACAAACTGACCCTCCCACAGAGTATTTGGAGAATAGAAATTTCTGATCGCATATTGATAATTTTGGTGTAGATATATTAATAACCCTCCATGTGAACTGCAAGTAGCCCCAAGAGAAATGGGGATGTAGTTGTTAAGTTCAAAAAGACTTGTGTCCGGATTAGATCCATCTAACCAAGTTTCTTGCAGACAGATGGCACTGAATTCAATGTTTTTATTTAGTAATTCATCAAGTAATGTTTTCAGCTTGTCAAATTTTGCATTTAAAGATTGGATGTTCAAACTTAAAACAGAAAATTCTGCGCAAAAGGTCTTTACATTAAAATTGCGTGTTCAAGTTCATCAGGATTATCAATTAGATTATTTAGATTGTTCCTAACAATGCCACTGAAATTTTGAAGTACGTTGTTCACAAGAATTTCTGAAGTCATTATAACAAATTATGTAAGTTTGCAACATTACTGAAAATGCTAAGGTTAGTATGCACTTTTGATTGGAAAAATTTGGTATCACTAACATGTGATTAAATACTTTGATTGAAAGTAAACCAATATAAATAATTGCCCATAGATACAGTGAACATGTTCATATAAACAAATGCAAAACAAAAAATAGGAGAAATAGTACATTATAACCACAGAGAACAGATAGTCAGTATGACCCAGCTACGGATGAAAACATCCGCTGTCGCATGGGCCACCTAAATAAATTTACTTGGTAGGTTAACACCTTGCTTCAGAACAAAGCACCACATGTGTGTTAGGACAGTTGAACTGACTCAGACAAAGATAACATAATAACATACAAATATACTTTATGAATCCTCATTACAAACAAAGCAATTTGGAATAGTACAGGTTTCACAGTATTGGTCTATGTAGAGTCTTTTAACATATTGAGAGAGAGAGAGAGAGAGAGAGAGAGATAGAGAGAGAGATAGAGAGAGAGAGAGAGAGAATGTTACCATAACGTCTCAAGAAGGATTCATCGCAGCTTCATCATATTTTTGGTGCAGGTACACCGTATTATGACACCTGCAAAATTTACAAAAAAATCAGAATTGGGGAAAAAATGTTGTGGGCGCTGAGGGTAATCCTTATTTAAACGCTATCTTCTTATTATGAGGTGGGCAAAAAACGTTTTGGGCGCCGAAGTTAATCCTTATCTGAACGCTATTTTCTTATTATGAGGTGGGCACTAAACACCGATTCCAAGCTTTGAAAAGCTGCAAATTCACGGGGCATGTTATCTCTGTTAAGCTCTCACCTATAATTGTTATTCAAAATGTTTTCTGTGGACAAAAGTTAATTAAAGACATGAAACGAGATGACTTTCTATATAGTGGGCCACTTTTAAGGCAATTAGAGGACTAAACCCCAGAATTAATGGGGTTAATCAAGAATATCTAGAGGCTTTGCTACTGTCATTGTGCAAAAAAAGTCTTTGCAAATAAATGTGCTTGGATTATGGTAAGAATGTGTTCAGTCTTTCAATATAAATGAAGACTCAGCAACCAATCTAAAAGCACTTGGGACACTATTTTTCCAAGCGATTAGCTCATGCAGATCCACCCATCAGCATGCCAGCACCATGCATCAGTCCTGGACCACCATTTTAGCTACTATACAGGGAATCATTCTGTCAGCACACCAATACTACCATACAGACCTGCAAAATACATTCAAACAACGGGTAAGTTATAACAGGGAACACTGATTTGAACTGATGATCTTAAATCAGATGAGGAAAAAGTATTGATCTAGACTAAAAGGGTAATGAGAGATACAGTTAAATATCAACAAGTTTTGATGCATAGATTATATGCATGCATTTTTTTCCATATCAGCCTTCTTGAAAGTTGGTTGGTAACAACTGGTGTTAAGTTTCAAGATTGAAAATAATGACACAATGTTGTTACATGGTTGGAGTATGATATGTAACTCTTAGATAATGTTAGTTGGAGCATATTGGTTCTTTATGTACAATGACATAGTGGCTTATGGGGGGGGGGAGTGGCAGTGGGGCAGCCATTTTGATGAAATTGTGGCTATCTTGAATTGTGATAACTACAGTGCTATACATACCCTCATTGATGCCAGTAACAACCAAAGCAAAGGCCAAATTTAAATCAATTATTTTAACGCTAAACATTTATAAGAAACATGGAAAATATCGATAACATTTTTCAGATATTTTAAATTTTGGTGTCTAATAATATCCATGCTTAAGGTAAAAGACATGAATAATGTTCTTGGATGACAAAAAGTTAAAATTTGATTCTTAGATCTATTAAATCGAACATTTCGGACACATTATGTAGTATAAAATATCATTATGTTTAGAGTTTGGCGTCCATTTTGAATCTAACAGGTTGGCAAAGTGCCAACATCGTTTTTTATGTTCTTAAGGGTATAAATAACATTTCTGAATAGGTGGCATAAAAACCTTCATCAAAATCCCACGGGACTTAAAATCATGATATATGCTCCCACACTAATGCTTTTGTTTGAAAGTCAAGGAAACGGATTGAGAAATAAGCAAAACTTCTGGTAATTCTGCTCCCAAGCATTACATACTACGAAATAATTGAACGCAATATGAAGTTCAGTTTTGTTTATTATAGAGCTGCAATACGGGCTAAAAAATTAAAGGCCTGTCATTCGCGAGAAAATGTAACTACCAGTCGATTACAGCACTTTTAATTGTAATAAAACAAAAATTGGGAAACCGTCATTCAATACAAACAAAAAAATTAAATAAATGAAGGGATAAACGAAAAACAAATCAATGAATGACTGAATGAATGAATAAATAAATAAATAAATAAAAAAATAAATAAATAAATAAATTAATTAATTAATAAATTAATAAAAGAATAAATAAATAAATAGCGAAAGAAAAAAAGAAATAAAATAAATAAATCAATAAATAAATGATAAAACGAATTTACAGATCTGCCATGAAACGCTAAATTTTGTATAGTTAGTAAACAATAACAGATAAATAAACTTAGTTAAACTGTCATGAAGGATTAAAAAACCGAAGTTAGACTTGCGGGTCCTCCAAAATTGTATATGCAAAATTATGTTTACATGTCAAGTTTCTTGTTGCAGGTATAAACTTTTTTTATTTCTTGAAAGGAAAAACGATTAGGAAGTAGGGAACACCTATATGAACCCCTCTTGTGATGTTGAAATTTAAGTTAAAATTTATAATATAAATATATATACATATATGACCTTGACAGCAAAAAAAAAATAAAAATAAAATAAAAATAAATATAGGCCATATAATGGAAAAAGGACGACCACTAGATTCCAACTCACTGCCTTCCATTTCAAAGACACATGCTCTACTACTATGCTGCCAGTAGCTCCACATGTTTATGCATATGGTGTGGCTCGGATAAATCTACTAAAAACTAACACTGCTCGTTTACTTATAAGTTTTCTCGCTCTGCCATGCAATTTGTTGAAATTTCGTTTCACGCAAGCTGACTTATAAATGTCTGTCACTGGCGAAATATAAATAGCTGTACATGTCATAAGTAGTAAAGCTTAAGTATGAGCGAAATTATGGAAAGGTGACTCCAGTGTTTGACAAACATTCAAGCAGGTACATGGGCATGAAAGTGGTGGGGCAGTATACTACGATCGAGATCGGGATATAAATTGCATCATAATTAACATTAAGTTTACTGTACGTTTTTTAAAAACAATAATCAAGCAGGAATATGCTTTTGGTAAATGTAGACATCAGCGAAGTGCAAAAGTACATTCTTCTTGTTTCCTACAATGGGTGAAAATGAATGGTCCAATATCCTTTGACATTTCTCGTTTCGTTTTGCTCTATTTCGCCATATGCATCCTTTCTCGCTTTTTTAAATGAGAACAGTGAAGCAGACCTAGTAAAGGAATACCTGTGCATTCTTTCAGACTATCAAGTTTGTCACTACAAGTTAACGTGTTAGTTGCCGCAATTATAATACAAGCAAAAATTGAATCTCAATAACACAGCCAATGAGCAGTTGGCAAGAAAGCAGAGATACCTTAGCCGGATACCATTTCTACCTGACAATAGTTCTATCTTATTTGAAATCCAGTTGTTTCAAATACGGTAAGTTTGTGCACCAGTTACTTCACAATACTGTTTAAACTAGATATTCAAGTAAAATATACAAGCACCTGTTGGCAGATAAAATCTAAGGTTCAGGTAACCAGAAGGTCATATTCATTCCTTGCATAAAACGAAGTGCAGCAGAATGATTAATAAGTTCTTAAAATAATTTGTTTGGGCATGTGCAAGCCTTGGAAACCACAATGTCAATATGATTTTTCGCATTTAACAAAATGCGGAAGAATGCAAAATAATTCTTGTGCATTTACACCTCACTCATTCCAAAGCAAAAACAACGTTTTTTTTATGTGGCATGTATAAGGTCAGTGAAGGTTGGCACCTCCACAACAACTTTCCTTCTTATTAAACCTATTTACAATATATACTTACCTCTGCAATTTAATAATTATTTGATTTACCAATACAATGGGGGTCTTTTGCGCCCTTCCCCCCTGAGCACAATTTTTGTACAGTGATAACTTACTCTAAACCCACACTAAAAACCCAGTGGGAAAAGAGTAAGGAAGTTACAATGCCTAGGTTACGAGTCCTGGGGGATATGACGGCAATGGCTGACGAGCTCCCTTAAGGGGACGCTCCATACATTATTGTTTCCATGTCTGTATGTGTTTTTCAGAGACTCCCACAGTAGTCGTGACCTAAGTGTCCATTTGGATCTACTTTATTTCGATCTACTGTTGGGTGAGGGCAGAATGCCAAACTACCACCCTTGAAACCAAGCAAACTCTATGGCCCTAAGGGAGCAAGTGAGGGCTAGCATGCCGTACTACCACTTGCTGTACATTGGCACACCCGCATCCATTATATCTGCAGCGTCAGTGTCACTTACCCAAACAGGCTACCATACAATGAACCACTCTTTGGGTGAGGGCTACGAGGCCACTCTGCCACCCATTGGCTGCCAGCGTCACTACCTCTTACCAATGTTGCCTATATTGGTGCTATTGCCCTTAGTGATGGCTACAACGGCCCATATAACAATCGGCCGAAAGCGTCACTCCCACTTATAAATGCCGATTGGGGCTATTCTTTGGGTGAGGGCAGAATGGCCACACTACCACCCTTTAGATTAACAGCATCCCTGCCGCTGACTAACAGAGATAAGGGTATTATCCCCTTTTGCCATCTGCCTAAGCCTAATATATACACACTAAGCCTAATGCTGGTCTATTGACAAGTATTTTCTGGGTGAGGGCACAATGGCCACACTGCCACCTGCTTGATTAACAGCGTCCCTACCGCTGATTAACACAGATGAAGGCATTGTCCCTTCCCATCTGCTGTTACTACTTACCACGCACAAAGTTACCAGTTCTATGTACAACTGGGGCTGTTGCTCCCTAAAATGTTTATTACAGAATCATTGAAAGTACAAGCTGGTTACTGCCACTGCCACCTAGACTAAACTTGAAATTACATGCATAATAACACACACATATGTATCTATTACAAAACCATCCACTGTCCCTGAAAACAATAGAATGAAATAATGCAGCTGGTCAATCACATCTTCACTGCCCACTTTCCTGTAAAAGAATGAGGAAACTTGCTGTTACACTTTCAAGCTCTGTGAAACGTAAATGCACTCACACCTATGATTGGCGGGTGGCATGTGTAAACGATGTGGGATGTATAAGGCTAGTGAAGGTTGGCTCTTCCATGACTTTTCCTTTTTATTGAACCTATTTACAATGTATGCTTACCTCTGTGATACAATCATTATTTGATTTACCAATACCATGGGGGCCCCATGGACCCTAACTAGCCAATCTGACTTCACAGAACAGAATAATACACACAACTATGGATGGGAGAGTCTCTGACTGACTCCCATATGAATTATACTCACTATCTGCTGTGGTTTCGGGACAGCTGATGACTGACTCCCATATTATACCATAAACCCTATCTGTCCTCCCTTTGGGACAGCCTCTGACTGAATCCCATAGGAATTATAATCACTATCTGCCCTGCCTTCGGGACAACCTCTGACTGACTACCAGGCTTAACTTGGGACAGCCGATGACTGACTCCCATATAAAACCATAAGTCCTGTCTGTCCTACCTTGAGGACAGCCTATGACTGACACCCGTTAGCTGTGTGAAGGTACTCTGAATTAACCATTACCTTCTTTGTTGTGACTTTTTATTTATAGTTGGGGGTAAGCTATGATTGACTCCATGTTTGGCCATTGTGGAATAGCCTATGTGTCCCTTAGTGAATCTTACTTAATATGCTATTATTGTGCCGTGGGACAGCACGTGCCTGACTCCCGATTTGCCATATCTCCTATCCTGTATGTAAATTGACTGTCGGGGGGGGGGGGGGGGGGGGACCTCAAAACAGCCTATGACTGACTCCCTGCTGTTGCTTTGAGTTAGAAATATGCTCTTGATAGCCTCATGTATTTCAGGAAGGCATCTGTCTGCCAACGGCCCATGTTCCGAATCTGTGTATCAGAACACCCTGTAGTGGCTGCCTCTATGGCAGCTCCTATGCGAAAACTATGCCCTTTATAGTACCTTGGATTTAGGCCACAGAATTCTACCACATCCTTGAGAATGACCATAACCTGTTTACAGTACACAAAGTTCTATCCTGCAGTATTAACAGTGGACCACGGGAGTAACCCCTTACCTTCAAATAATTCAGTGTCAAGCAGACTGGGCAATATTGCTCTTTATCTAAAGCTCTTATTCATATCGACTGGGGTCCTTGCTTGGCACTGTGTTTAAATTTATGCAATGCCACTACCATCTCGTATTTCCCTTTCTGATCCCTGGTAATTGCCATGTCCGAGAGGGCAAGCACCTGCTGGGCTCAGCCTCTAGGTTGTGTGACAAATTCTCCTACTCTCAGGAGGGCATGGAATACTAACAAAAACATGGCAGCTGCCATTACTTGCTCATAATGGGATGTGATAACTGATGACAAGCTTTCGATCATCTTTTGGAGAATGGGTAAAGTTATTGGCAACCAAACATCTTGTAAAGTGCCACTCCTTGAAACTACTTCATAAGGCTTGTTTTACTCATTTGACTCTTCATTTACCTCACCTCTAGACTGAAAATACTCTTTCTTGGTACTCACTGGTTTCACTGTTAACCCTTTAACAGCTGCTCTAACTCAGGGTCCCCACTTTAGGGATTCATATACCAAAATTACAAATATTGTACGAGTGAGTAGTGCCAAGAAGATAATCATTCCCAAGGATATGTGATGTCCCGAATCGCTTAAAATACTGTCTTCATCTGGTTCAATTAGTGGAGCTAAATGCACTCTAGATACTGGCTTAAGCACCTCAATTATAAACTTTTGTAAATTTTTTAAGGGCGTCCCCTTCGGGAATTAGTTCTTGAATTTTTATGGGTGGTATATTTTGAATTTGTAGACTGCTGATCGAAAGGTAGCTAATTTGTTTGGTTATACTGGGTAGTGTCCATTCAACTCCACTAATACTACATTGTGGTCTTACTCTTACTATATAAGTTCAAGCAGCTAATGTCATGGATTGTTGTGGTCCAGAAATACATCTCATAGTGACTGATTATCCCCAAGTCACCAAAGTGTATTCACCTGAAGCGATTTCCTCAGCCTGGGTTAAAGCTTTACTTTTCATAAGTGCTACCTTACATGTATGTCTTAGCTTTTTCTTTCCTGACAGAATTGCCCGTGTACAGGACCAAACCTCCGGTTGATATATGGGGCCTGTCCTACACACAATAGGGCTCCATCCAGTACAGGTTTTCGGATGGAATATCTCTCCAGTCTGTGGGTTTAATCCTACATCAGTATGTTTCACTAATACCTGGATAGCTAATCCAGTTGTATTATATGGTAAGGGCCAGCTATGAAGGTTATACCACCAATAACAGTTTTCCTTGACTAAGGGTAACTTAACACGGTACATTAGCATGCGGCCATCTCATATAGGCGTTACTCTCTCATGTTCCTGGTACCATTGAATGGGTGTCACTGGTCTTCTTGAGGGTATTTGAATCTTATTGAAGAGTTCTAGCAGTTGGTTTGGAGGTAATAACTCCTTGGTTGGTCTACCTAAGTCTAAAGATGCTTTCTGCCTATAAAACTTGTCTAAGGTCCTTAAGTAATCAATAGTTCTGCAAAAGCAGTAACTGCCTGTTCAAAATTATGCATTAACCACAATGTTTGCAGAAACCTTCAAGTGGCTGTCGTATAATTCCTCATCCCTTCATATTGTGTCCTTAAGACAGTAGAAAGATATTGTTCAATCATCTGTATCCGTCTTCTGTCCGCATCAGCTTCTTGATAAGTGTGGTTCAATACAGTTACCATTTGATTAAATCGATGAACCATTTTCTTCTGTTCTTGTCTCGTTGATGAAATAATCCATTTGATCTGTGTTGTGTCTTTGTCTGTTGCTAGTCCAAACAAGGCATGTGCGATTTCTCCAAAAATGTTCAGAGGTCCTCTCTTCTTCCTTCCTGTTCGGTTTGGGATTTTCAGATCTGTCATAGTGATTCTGTTGTCCATCTGTGTTAATAAGGCCATCTTTTTGTCAAGTCGTTTAGTCCCTTGCTTCTAGTCTGAAACTGGTGTGTTGTTTGAAGCAGGCTTTTTATATTTGTATATTGGTAATGAATATTGTCCATCCTCTGTGGTCTGTCTTACATCACCAGAATTGTCCATTTGGCAACTTGTATCTTGAGTTGACATCTTCCTGTAATCAGCACTCCATCTGGTAACAAATGTATATTGGCTCCTGCCATCACAGTGGCAATAGCTACTAAAGTAACCATTATCAGGGCTCCTTTGGTTGGTCTTGGCATGGTCTCTTCACTGGTCTATCCACTGGTTGTCTTAGTTGCGTCAACAGCTTCTTTTGGAATCTGGTATTATATGGGTGTGCGAACTCCTCAAATGTAGGAAGGGGTTGAATGTGGTCCGGCTCAGCCTCAGGTTCAACTTCTGGCTCTTCTATGGATTGTCCATTCTCTGAGTCAGGTTCAGCTGGTTTCTCCTTTGTCTGTTCAGCTCGCTGGTCTAGCAAGAACTGAAGTGTTGGTTGTGTCACAGCTGACTGTCTAGAATTAGGGACTGGTCTAGGCCGGCTGTCCTCCCATGCAAGGTTTGGGTCAATCAGTTTAAACTTGTTCCTAAGTACAATTTTGGTTTTTCCTATCTGTTGGTGACGTTTTCAACATACGGGTCCTCACAGGTGGATGACTGCATGTTCCGGCTCCCATTTAGAGGTCAGAGTTAACCAATCTTGGGCTTTGAGTATTACAGTATCTCCTATTTGTACCTCCACAGCATTGGCTTTCTAGTTTATTCTCTGTCTATTGAATTCTCTTGATCTTTCAAGACATTGTCTATCCTTACTCAGTGCCTCTGCTAGGTCACTTAGCCTTCCTTGTAAGGCAAGAGTATCCTTATTTGCACTCAGTACTTTAGTTGAAGGTAATCTGCCTCTTCTGCCATACATAAAGAAAAATGGTGTGTAACCTTTAATAGTACTAACACTATTCCTATAGGCTAGTAAAGCATTGGCAAGCTGTTCTGCCCAATTTCTTACATCATTGTTGACTAATCTGGCTATCATTTCTTTAAATGTTCTATTGAATCGTTCTATCTTTCCATTTGTCTGAGGATTATATCTTGTAGTTCTTCTATAATCTACTCCTAATTCTGATAAATGTGTTCTGAAAGATTTTGCATTAAATCCTTGTCCTTGATCTGTGAATATAATTTCTGGAATTCCATGTTGTGGAAAGAAGTCTTTTGCTAGAGCTTCCTCTACTACTTGTGCGGATTTGGTGGGCATAGGATAACTTTCTGCCCAACCTGACAAATGATTGATAATATTCAGACAGTATCAATTTCCTTTGTCGGCTATTCCAACCGGTCCTATCAAATCCATTCCTATGATCTGCATTGGATGGACAGGAATTGGCATTTCTCCCATCTTCACTCTATCTGGCTTTGGCACATGTACATGATGTACATGATCTGGAGTTTTCTTCTACTTTGGCAAGTCTGGCCTCCAATCTGTCTTGGGTCTTCGCACAGGACTGCATGACCTTCAGTAGTTGATCCATTCGGTATTTTTCACTTGGCCCACTTCCATTGGTTCTTAATTTCTCTGGCATTCCTCTCCAAGCCTCTGTAGAATTCTAATCTGGCTTCTTGTCTTTCCACATAGGCGATTGCTTCATCTAGGGTCGCTGGTCATGCTTCCACCACTATCTTCTCAGCTTAGTCAGAGCTATACAATGCTTTGGTGTAAGCTCTAATTATGGTTCTCTTGGCATCTGGACTTCTGGTTACAGGGTAGGCTTTCACTGCAGCTTCTCTAAATCTTCTGTTGAAGGCCCCCAAGCTCCCATAGGAAGATTGAGCGATCTTCTCCACTTCACTTTTCAGGCGTTCATCTTTGTTTACAGACAGGAAAGCTTTTCTGACTTGCTCTCATAGATCAGCCCAAGGTGTTTGAATTCTGTTGGTTTAAAGTCTGAGGAATCTTTCGACTGCTTTCTTTAGTGGTCCGGTTATGGTCCTGGTCGCCATCTGTAGGGTGGCTCCTTCCATGGGTGGACTTATCGGAATGGTCATCTCTGCTTCCTCGATCCATTCTCTCGCTTTAGCAGGTATGTTGCCATCACATTTACGTATCGTTTTTACCAAGTTCTTTAGTTTCAGTTTGTGTTTCTCCTCTGTGTATCTTTGGTCCATATTCTGGTTCAGGTTGTCAAACCTATCTGCAATGCTGCCCGTTAGGACTTTAAACTGTCTAGCATCCATCTCGCTTAGCTGTTTCTCTTCTTGCTGCTTCTCTAGCTCTTCTTGCAACTTTCTGTTTTAGGCAATGGACTATTCTTTCCCAATATCTTTGTTGTCGTCCACCCTGATGCCCTATTTCTCTTTCTTCTCTTCGTCAAGCAAGGAATCTCTCTTGACTTTAACCACAATTCTGTGATTTTTATTTTAGCAATTCCACACAGCTTCATTTCTTTTGATTCTTTTGGCGTCCTCTTTGGTGCTGTTTCCTCTTCTTTGTCATCGCTGCTTATAATTATGAACTGTGGTGTTGGTGGTTGAATTTCTTCCGTCTCAGATTCACTGGATATTAGGATGTAGTCCATTGGATACCTTTTTCACGTCCTGGAAGCTTGGTTCTGACAATCCTGGAATCTTCTCCCTTTGAATCCGGGTGCCTTCTTGATGTTGTCTTCTGAATCCTGGTGTCTTCTTCTTTTGATCCTGGAGGTCTTCTTCTCGATCCTGGCAAGCTTGCCAAATATGTTAAGTGCCACTCGTCAAAACTACTTTGTAAGGCTTGTTTTACGAATCTGACTATTATGTCCATTTGGTCTCAGAAGTTTGTGGCATCTCTAGACACACTTCATGTGTGTTCCCAGGTCCGGCTGAGTGTTTGGTATCTGAGACTTGTAGGAAGATAAACTCCAGATTCATATGTCTATGGCAAATGTTTTACTCTGCATATATACACAGAACATTGATGGGTACATCAAGATGGGCCGTCAAGTCCTGGTTGGATTGGTTCTTGCCTGGCTTGTCCTATAGTCCAAGTTGTGTCCCTCTCTGTGGCAAGTTCTTGTATCGAACTTTCCGTCTGTACTGAGGGTGCTATATTTGTACCCTCCGAAATGTGAGATTTCATCATCTTCTCATTAAAAGTGTTAGTGACAGTATTTTCCTGTCATTAATCCTACTGTGTGTAGGAGTAGACATTTCAGAGACTGTGTTCAGTGCCCTCTATTCTATTTCCTAACAACTAAATCCATTCCACCAGAAATGACCTTTAAGGGTCAACTTTCAAGTACAATAAGTTTAAATATAATTCAATATGTTTAACCATGATTTTTATACCAAATTGTTTCTTGTTATACATAGAATCCAAATATTGTATTCTCCTGACTCAAAGTGGTTCATTGTAGTAAATATAGTAGAATTTGTTACAACTCATGTTACACATTATCCATTCATCTTCATAAATCTTTGTTGAATGAAATAATTGCAGAAGTGGAACTTCCGTCATTGATAACTACACAGCTGCATCACTAATTAACAGTGTTCAGCGTGTTTGGTTGTCAAGTTGTGATAACCACTTCCGCACTCAATTTGGTATATGTGATGTATGTACATCTTGTTGACTCTTTGCAGATATGAACGCTTTTTTTTACTTTTTGTCTTCCCTTAAAGATTCCCTAAAAATTCCTTAAAGGTGGTAATCTTTACAATCTGGTGCTTCCAGTTCATTGTGAATTCCTGCTACTATCTTTGTGACAAGGTAATGATGGGTAAGGTCATCAAACCCCTTGAGTTTGTGCCAGAAACCTAGGGCTGATTAAATTTAGGCAACTGATGAGGGGGCTATTTTTTGTAATCCAATGCCACAATAAACTGGACTAACTCTGTAAAAGGTATGGGCCATTGGGCTGGCTTGCCCAGAACATCTTTACAAAATTCTGATACTGGGCCCAGGCTCTCCTGTATGCTGACCATGTACTGCTGATCAAAGATGCTTTTAAGAGTCGTCGAGCACACCGTGTAAGTTGTCGGCGAGCACTACACTTGGGACCATAACTGGGCTGGGTTCTGCGCTTGGATGAAGCCTTCAGAAGAGCTGCATGTCTCCTCGCGATAGAGTCTCCACCGAACCATTTTGATGAGTGGAGACATAAAAGGCCTGAAAAATGACATTTGGCTCTAAGCATTTTGATGCTAACAACTGCCATAAGTGCATATTTTTTTTGTCGGAACTCGACTGTTTATTTATTGCTACCATTGAAGCCATGTTGTCTGTCATGAACAAGACTTGCTTGTTTTGCCACTGCTGGCCCCAAACATAGACAGCTGCTACAATCGGCAGAAATTCGAGTGCCATGATATTGAGTTTCAACAAGGCATGTGACCAGACACCCCAGAAAAAAACTGATTTTTGTGGGTGGCCCCAAATCCCCATGATCCTGAGACATCTGCATAGAGCAAAAGTTGGTCAGATGTTAATCAACCTTTGTTGTTGACTCATTGACTTTCCATTAAACTTTGTCAGAAAACTGAGCCATACGTTCAGATTGTGTTTAGTTTCTTTTGATATCCTGATGTGGTGAAATGGTTTAGAAACTTTCATAGTTTGTTCTATTAACCTTCCAAGGAAGGCTTGACCCAGCAGAACCACCTGACAAGCCCTTGTACTGATTGAATGTCCCTGAGGCATTCAGACTTCTTTGCTACTAAACAGTTAATTTCTGACCGACATTTCTTAAGCTTATCTAATGGTAAACGTGCCTCCTTGACAGCAGTGTCTAATTCTACACCTAGAAATGTTATCACCTTTGAGCACGTACAGTCTTACCCAGTGCTGCTGGCACCCCTACCTGTTTGCATAAGGCTACAAATTTTGACAAGTTTCTGTGACAGGATTCTTTAGACTTGGCAACAAGTAGAAAATTATCAAGTACTTTCACGATATTTGTAATCCCAAATTTTGTTTCGCCTATCCACTTCAATGTTGTACTGAAGGCTTCAAACAGGAAACAGCTGGATGAGCTACCCATTGGGAGACATGTGTCATAATAAAATTTATTCTGCCATTGTATGCCTAGCAGGGGGTTATCTGCTCTTTGTACTGGGATGTTTCTGAAAGCTTCCTGAATGTCAAATTTTGCGAGATATACCAGATCACCTGTATCAACTATTGCCTGTACCGCCTCTTGCACTGTTGCATATGTGACCGAGGCCATTTCGGTTATTATGAAATCATTCACTGAATTCCCCTTGGGATGTGAAAGGTGGTGGATCATCCGAAAAGTATTAGGGTGCTGCTTAGGGCCTATCCCTATAGGTGACACATGGATATAGTCAGGGAATGGGGGTGTCTTGAAAGGGCCTATGATTCGACCTAATTTTATCTCATTCTGAAGCTTCTGGGTGACTACTTCTGGGAATTCAAAAGCTGATTTTAAATATTTTGGGACTGCAGCTTAAGACCTGTGGAGAGAACCTAGCCTAAACCCTTCTCTAAAACCTTTAACTTACATGTTTTGCTTGCTTGTGTGGTACCCTTCTAAATACCTGTCCAAAACTGCGGCTCTAATGGGTGTGGTTACCCCTGGGCCACATGTAACGACCGTTTCCTTGGCCTCCAGGTGCACTACGGGTTGGGTAGGCATCCCCCAGTTCTCAAATTCTGACTTCCTGTTGAAAGCCTCCCAGAAGGGGGAGTCATCCCTATGTCTTTCCCGGGGACAAAGAAACTGGTCACCCCAGCCCCTGAAGTGCCCCTCTGCACTCTGGATAGCTTACTCTGTCTCTCCTCAGCAACTGGCATACCACTACTTTTTTCGTGAACCGTTACTGAACTAAAAGTACATTGCTAAGGCCAGTATCTGCATGGCCAAATGCTCTGGGCCCTTCCTAAATGTCCTGCTACAAAGGTCATTACCTCCAACTGAACTACTGCTCCCACGTACTGTTTTTTTGCCGTTCAATGGAATCAACCTGGACTCACCTCTTCTGAGTGTGTGTAAATGGCCTGTGATCCTACTTACCTTCGAACCCCGACCCCATAAATCTACCTCCACTTGGCTTTCAAACAGGATGAAGTCAGTGGTCATTTCATACTGATCACTGTAGTAAGAAAAATCTTATAACCTCCTAATGTAGCTATGTCCCAAAACCAGTACCGGTGTAGTGTGTGGTGTAGGGGATGCCATCTTCACTTAGTTTGGTCAACGGTTATTAGTGACAAAGTTCAAAGGTGAACCTGTGTATACTATGACCCAATGTGGCAACGGGCTATTACCATGTATCAATAAATAAACATCGTAGTCCTTACCTCTTGACAGATGGGTTCGCCGATCAAAATGCCACCATACGTTTCCTGATGCTAAATTCAAATGCTCCTGGGGAACTTCCCCTTGCTTGAGACCGATGAACTGGAAAATTCGTGCAACCAAAAATCTACAACTTCCTACTATTTGGACAACACGAAGAAAAAAACAGCCATACTACACCGATCCTGCCTTCCTGTAAGAAACACACAAAAACGACTACAAAACAAACTATTAAAATTCAAGCAAATTCAAACTTAAAATTCAAAGCCATCCAAATACTTCCAGCTGGTCAATCACGTCTTCACTGTCCAATTTCCTGTAAAAGAATGAGGGCAGTTGCTGTACCACTATCAAGCCCTGCGAAACGTTAAAGCACTTACGCCTGTGATTGGCGGGCCTCATGTGTAAATGCAAGCTAAGACGTGATTTGGTAACTTGCCCACATGGTGAGGCAAAGGCCAACTCAATGGTATGGGACAGGCCAATAATTACAAGTGCGGTGCTGCATAAGTACATTTGTGCAATGCGCACAAATTACTTAAATGTTTCATTGGTCAACTTTTAAAGACTGGTGCAAGTCCTGACGCTGCCAACTCGAGCAAATATTGACACGAGACCACTCACATTGTAATGACATAATGAAGAATTTTCAATGATACCCATTACAATAAAAAAAGTCGAAATTAAATCCACATATATAACAAAATAAACTTTGTTAATTCTTAAAATGGACAGATTGGTTACCTAGTTCAGACAGGTGCAAGCATGACGCTGCGTTTCTTTACATTATGCTCAGTTAGGGGAGGAAAGTTTACTGGTTTAGCAAATATTGGCACAAGGCTTTGGAACAACAGTACTTGATTGACCGTTATACAATAAACATGCTCATACACATTTAAAGCTAAGACACCAACAATCTTTTAATCAACTGAGCTACACAAATGCTTTTATCTTGTGTAAACCACCATCGATGAAGAGTCCTTTACATAAAAAATAGTCTAGTGAGCTATTTTTGAATTATTCTCATATTTATACATCCAGGGTGAGGACCCTGCCTTGTCACGGGTGGTGACCATAGTTTAAGTAAAGGGGTGGGGTCCAAACACCGGGTCTGATTCCACCCACCGGACTACACTTCGTTGCCTGAGGACTTATGGGTCGGGACCCAGGTGCGAGATTACTCTCACCCAACTGCTCAAAACTATATAATTCCTAGCAAGTACTGTAACAATGGACATCGTGCACCAGAAATGTAAAACAAACCCCATGATGTCAACTACTCCTCACCATGAAAGTCTCCAAAGAATAAAGCTCTATTTTGTTGTCAACTCTGAGTTAAGGGTTCAAAAGAATGACTCAAGTGTGTGTCATTTCAGTAAATACTGTCAATTTTGAGCTATCTCTGACATTGAATAAATGTGCACTTAGGCATGTCAGAAAGGAATGAAAGTCATACTCATTTAAGACAAGGAAATGTATTAAAAATAAGAGTTTTTTTAACCAGGTCCTGAGTACAATTAGGCAAATATGTAACTATCATAGGCCACTGCTTGCAACCGATAGCCCCTGGGGATTTACCCTGACAGAAAAATTGCTTGCCTAAAATGAAAGGTAAATATTTAAACACAGTGATGCAAAGAAATTAATTAAGTAGCAAAACATGCGAGTCTCAAATTAATAAAGCCAAATTTTCTACCAATCGCTGGATGTTTACCACAAAATTTGTACAAATATTTGACAAAAGTACATCTCTGAATCGTCATAGCAAACTTTATTTGCTGCTTGTTTGTTTGTAATTTTTGGCCCTTTTCTGATTGTCCTTTTCCCCCCTGTTTGTTGGGGGTGAGTAGGGGCAGTGTCACGGAAGGGACTGGAGGTTTCTTGAAAAGGGAATTTCAAAAAAGATTCCTGTTGTGGTGACTTTGGACCTGCATGGTCACAAAGAGCACACCCTTTAAAAACAAACAAACAAACAAACAAACAAACGAACAAACAAACAAAAAACAAAAAAACAAAAAAAGAACAAAAAAAAAACAAAACAAAAAAAAAAACAACAAAAAAATAACAAAAAAACAAAACAAAACAAAAAAAAAAAAAACAACAAAAAACCAAAAAAAAAAAAAAAAACAAACAAACAAACCCCCCCTCCCCAAAAAACCCCATGGGCAATGTATATATTCAAACATTTCCCTATTCAGGGACAATGGAATGATAGTATTTGAGATATTACTGCTGTTTCTGATGTCCGCACCTGAAATTTACTGCTCAGTTACATGAAACTCATAGCAGAAATAGGTCCTGGGCATGACTGAAATGCGAGTTATGATGTTATTAATTATAACTGTTTACACAACAACTTGATGTGCAGTTCCTGCTGTGTGCTGGGTAAATAACATTGGACACAAAAAAGTAATGCATGTGGTTTAAATTTGACTTTAGTTTGTAACAGCTGGGTTTTGGCTGCATTGGTGCCTTCTTGTTTAGCTGAACCACTGGACCCGTGCAAATCTTAATTGCTATAATTGCCCCATGTCCCAATTATCTCTGGGCTTCCCTACTTTTCTAACATAACAAACAGTGGGTATCAACAAGAATAATTTGAAAATTGCACTGTATGCATGATAATCCTGCTGACACAATTATGCTTCAAGTAAAAACCGAATGTGGATTTTTTCCCAATTCCTTACTGTCAAATTGAACTGGCAAATTTTTGTGTATGTCCACCAGGTGCATTTGTTGTATCACTGAGGCATCATCTTGAAATATTTGAACACCTGTCATTTTTAGCACAGAAGTAAGCACATGGCACACTGTTGTGGTTATGCACCGACAGAGACTCCAACCGACACCTTCATACAAACTGGAGATTCTCCCTCCTAGAGCACTATTGAAACTGGAGATATGATGGAGCACAGCGACTGTGCTGGAGGATGGGTGTGGGAGGGCAACACCCACTCCTGAGTTGAGAAAATTGTTTAAAAAAGGAGTTCAAATGGTGTGTTTTGATGAATTTACCTCATCCATTTTTTTATCTGGGCAGGAGAAAACATATTCTTAGCAAAAGAACGAGAGAATTTGGAAACAAGACAAAAAAATGGGAGATCTCCTGCTGAAAACGGGAGGGTTGGAGTCTCTGCACTTATCTAATAAGTCCACATGACGTCACACCTTGCATGACTTTACTTGCATGAAATACCTTACCAATTTCAGAATGAACATTCTAATGTCTTAGTTTCTGTCTTATTTATTGACCTCTAATAATCTAATATAAAACAAGGATTACCAAGTCCCTATTAGCCAAGTTGCCACTTGCCAATGTCCCTTTAAAAATAAAGATATATTTATGTAAACCTTGTACAAATTTAGCTTTCATGAGAAGAACAGTTCGACAAGTTCAACGAGACATTATAGATTGAGGGTATGCCATGCTGGTTGCTTTTAATCCACATGCAGCGGAGACTTCAAAATATACAACATGTAATAGAACATATTACAAAGCATGTAAATAATACCACCAACTGCATAATCACATTTCGCACGCTATAAAATTTAACATAAAATAGTGGCCTGCTTTTTCCTTGTATAAACATTAAAAACCTCTTGTAAGTAAAACGATGAGTATGTATTCAATGGTCCACAGCTTTATAAAATTGTTATGGGAGATGAGATAGCAGATAATATCACTAGTTGCATCTTGATGGGTAGCTATTTGCAGTGCAAACTTTTTTTTGGGGGGGGGGGGCGGGGGGATGCAGGGTTGGAGGTGGAGCCAGAGCTGGGACTGGTGGACCTTTCTTAGCTGATGAACCAGCCCACTAGCTGCCAGTGTTCACATGCCTTGACCACGTCAGATGAAAGCACCTGGATGACAAGGATTATCCCTTTCACTGCTCTTTGATCAAACCATTAATCAATCTAATCAGAATGACATGCCCAATATCGCTTGTCCTTGTTAAATACTTTTATCCTCAGTCTATTGTACTAGCCAACCAGGTGATATTGAGAGGTAAAAAGAACCCTGAATAGAGTATGGTGAAATATTGATACACCCCTGTAAGGTGAAATCTTTTTTTTGGACCCATGATGCAACGGTTCCTGTTGATACAACTTAAATTGAGGAAGCTTAGTGTAAATATTTTTTTGCTCTGAGAGAACTTTATGAGTTCTTATGTGAAAAGTCAGGTTACTTACAACACAATGAACCGTCTGTGCTAGTTTAGAGGTCAGAGGCCTGCAGATTGAGCAAAGAGCTGGGTTTCACATTGGAAGCTTTAACCTTAAGAAATGATGATGGTCACACATACTATAGAAATGAGGTTATCCACTAGTGTCTTTGCACATGTTTCTGCTGTTTGATTGGGCATTGCATATGTGTATGTACATTTGTGACAAACAGTGCAGTCTGGAGCTTCTAAGATATACTTTTCGCCTGCATCACTCACTAGGAATGGACCTGTAATTAATGTTGCTTCCAACTCTGTCCACAGGGACTCTTATTTTCTAAATGACTTGGGGAGCTTTCCGAATTTTTATGTTTCCTTCTTGCCCCACATTGTGGATGCTTTTGTAACATGTACAGCTTCTTTCATTTGATACTACTAAGAGGATCTTCTAGTTTAGAGTTTTCTTCTGTCCCAATTGTCCAGAATTATGTGGAGCATATTACACAGTATGGTTTCCTTGACACTAAAATTTAATTATATGACTAGGTGCTGCTTTGTGACTCCCGCCTTCGGTACAGAACACCATCTGCCAGGTCAAGCTGGTCCTATGAGAAACATAAGTCGCAAACAGCCAGATCCCCAGCAGCCATTTTATTTCTCAACAGCCCTATTTTGGATTTCTTGAGCCACTCTGGCACTGTTTCCAGGTCCTGTTCCAACTCCTCCTAGAGACCTCTGATTATGTCTGGGGGTTTTCCACCAGTCCACTTTGCCTACCCGGTACTACTTCTGTTATGGTATATTTTGCACTCATACCTCTACCTATACCAGGACAGTTTTTATGGAACAGATTCCTTATACATATATTTTATATGAACACTACATCAACAGCCTGAGGAGACACCTTTCCAGTATCTCATTACACAAGAGCTTTTGTTTAAGCTATGATACACTGATATCTACCAAGCACTACCTGCAGTAACATGCTGAGCAATATACTACACATGGGTGCTCTTGTTGCCCTCTTGTCATTCTGTACACCACTGACAGTCGTGGATGCAGCTTTGTCCATTGATTTGGCATCATAGGGACCACATAATCAACCAATGCAAAGAAAGTCCCCCTTTTGTGCTTCTTCCCAGTCTGGTCACAACTGCGAAATGGTAGCTAGTTTATCAAGTATTGTACCCTTTTCATAACACATACATACCTTGCAGTCATATATCTCACTCATGAAAGGCTGACATAATTTCTATGTTGGGTCCTAAATGTAAAAGAAGACTAGAATAATCGTATAGTACACTTATATACTGCATAACCTTGTTGATATGGCACCCACACATAACTACCTCCATTGAACCATTCCTTTTTAAGAATGGATATTTGGTCGAGTGGATATGTGCGTTTTTCATTTGAGCTAGGCGACTGGTGCCAAAGGTTGCAAGTTCGAAAATGTATATTTTCAGCATGTCCTTAATGCTGGTGGATTTAAGTCCCGGATGCTGGAAATAAATGCCGACTCAGTACAGATACTCCATAACCATGTAGATATGCCACTCACACAAAACTGCTTCCATTGAACCACTCTTTTTTAAGATTGGGGATTTGGTCGAGTGGATATGTGTATTTCCCATATCAACTGGGCAACTAATGCCTAAGGTTGCAAGTTCAAATCTCGCTTGTTCAAAATATAAAATACATATTTTGGCATTTCCTTAATCCTGGTGGATTGAAGTCCCGGATCCTGGAAATAAAGTACATATACTCAGTACATATACTGCATAACTGTGTTGACATGGCACTCGCATGTAACTACCTACATTGAACCATTCTTTTTTAAGAATGGGGATTAGGTCGAGTGGGTATGTGCATTTCCCATTTTAGCTAGGCGACAGGTGCCAGAGGTTGTAAGTTCGAATCCCGCTCCTTCGGAACATAAAATTTATAAAAAAGTTTGACATTTCGAGTGCATAAAAGTATTTTACCTATTAAGCAAAAATAAGTTAATTACTGAAATATTAACCTAGTTGGCCTGACTGGCAAGCTCACAGGTGAGGAACACTGCAAACACAACAGTGATAGATGGAATGAGTATCCTGATATTAAGCAAGAAAAAATTTTGTCACATACATGGTAAAGCCATATTACTATGAGTATGAATTTTATTCAGAATGAAATCTGACACTTATATAAAATATGTCTGATTGCATGTCTTAGACAGTTTTCTGACCCCATAAAATTTCTTCTTACCATAAATATGCAGTTCTGTTTCTTGTATTGTGATTATGAATTTCAAACGTTGGTCTCATTTAAAGGTTATGAAATATTTACGTAGTTTATTATTGATACACGTGAAGGTAGTTTATTATTGACAAACTTGAATTGCAATTGTTGGTGGGGAAAGAGATCAACAAGTAAATTTAGAGTTTTGAAATTTGGCTCTGTGTGTGTGCTAAACTTACTGTTGTTCATAATTTTCATACTTTTTTCTGAAGTAATGCAATGCTGGTTCTTTTATGACCCCAAATGTAGACAACCATGGTTAAGGTGAGAGAACACAAATGATTTTTATGTTTTTAGTAGAATATTCTGTGTTAAAATTCTCCATTTTTTTAAGATGCCAATGGTGTTAGATATCTTATATGAGATTTCATCAATGTGACAACTCCAATTTAAGTATTTGTTGATTTGTATGCCTAAGAAATTAAAGTCATTTACACTTTTAATTTTCATGTTGTTTATTTCTATTTTAGGAGTTGTTACCATTGCTTGTTGGCATGAAATTATATGAATTTGGTTTCTTTTCATTAAGAGACAATTTATTTAATTCTAACCATTTGCTAATTTTACAAAGTTTCAGGCTTATATTGAAAGATAATTCGTGTGTAGTGTCAGATGTGAGCAACACTTGAAGAGTGCTAAATAGAGTTGTATTGTCAGCACACCTTATAGAGTAAAAAGGGTGGAGGCCATGGGGAGGTCGTTTATGTAAATTATAAATCAATAATAAAGACTCCAAAATACTGCCATGTGGAATTCCAGTAGTCTTTAAGATTTTGGGTTTAGCAGCAATTTTTTGCACATATTGCTTGCAGTTTGTTACATTGTTTTCAAGACGTTTTAATTCCTAATCATTTGCACCGTAATAATTCAGTTTCTTAAAAAGAATATTGTGGTCTAGAGTGTCGAACACTATAAAAAGGACCATGAATATACAGAGAAGACTGTCACGATTATCCATGCTATTTGATATCCTATCAGCTATTTCAAGTTGCAAGCTCTGCGGAATGCAAGTAACGAAATCCACATTGATGGTTGTAGTATAGATGTTCTTTGAAGTATCAATTTAATTGATTAAACATGATCTTTTCGAATATTTTTGAAAAAAACTTGGCAATAGGAACTTAAGTCTGTAATTGTAAAAGAGACATTCATGTCCCTTTTAAAAAGGGGGAGTGACTTTAGTTGTTTTAACATTATCTTCAAAAAGGCCAGTTGCAATGGCTTGATTGAATAGAAGAGTCGAAGCCTCAGTAGTATCGTTTTTTATTGTGTTGCAAGTTTGGAGGCTATTTCAGAGAAATATTTACTGATATGTTGGCAATTGTTATTTTATCAGAAATGGTTTGCCCATTAATTTTGAAAGAATGTGGGAAATTATTTTGCTTTTTTTTTTTTTTTTTGTAAAGTACTGCCTTTATTATTTTCCACATATTTTTATGTTACCTTTATGCTTGTCAAAGAAAATGTGAGAAGTCGTTTTTGGCTTGTTTAGTATTAATATTCTTGAGAATATCATTACAGATGTGTAAGTTCGTTTTGTGCCTGCTATATCCTTCTGAATTGATCAGAATATTTTAAAATTCTTTGTACAGTTTGTCTCTGCTTGCTATAGATATCATTATACCCTGAGTTATCCAGCTGGATGGTTTTGTGCTTATGTTGATTAAATTTGACTTTTTTAAATGAGAAAAAAATATTGTCCGGGGCATCTTTGCAAACATTCTTAACAGCGTATAATTTTCAGTTGGGTCAGTGTTTGGATTTTACTCCATTTTTGAATATACACTATATGTGCTAATACCCGTTAGAAAATTGCTAAAAGACTCTGGATTATTCTGTCTGACATGCATGAATTTTGGATTTGGTTTACAGCCATTACCACAATCTAGATATATAAAGTAAGGTCAGAAATGTTTGATGTTGGAATTCTATTAGTGGGGGAGGGGGAGGTTCAAGTTTGTTAATTTTAACAAACATCTATCAATTAATGTCTCGCATCTTTCAGATAGTCTTGTAGATAAGGTGATTGATAGAAAGTAGCTGAAAGATGTGATAGTATCAAAATATGTGCATGAAACAAAATTGTTTGATTTTCAGAATATAAATGTTAAAATCCCCAGTGATATCAACGTGGCTAGTTTTGCCACTTCAGTAAGTTAGGTAAGGAAGTTTATTCATTAATGCATGTATTACAACCATCAATAAGCTCTCGAGGAGGTTTGTATACATTGCAAAGTGTAATTTTCTTTTGTAACAAGTTACCACTAATTTCATTGAACTGACCTTCCCAGATTTTTGACTCTCTATAGATTGTTAAGGTTTTATTATCGTAACTATCCCCAGATATATAGCAAGACCACTATGGCCTGAACAAATGTTACCTTGTCTTATAAAATCTTTCTTAATGAAAAAGAGACATATTTGTAGTGTCAGACCGTCAGGTTTCCTGAATACATACTGCATTGAACGGTCAGTTTCTGTTTGTTCATTGATCAATTTTGATCTTGGTTACGTCAAATTTCGAATTAAGACAGGCATACGTTAGGCTCAGTGTTGTTAATTATCATTTGTTTTCAAATTCAGAGTTTCAGTTAACTCTTGTAAGATTGGAGAGTATGGAGATACGTTTAGAATATTCGGCTCTGTATTTAATTCAGTGTTAGCTTCATGGTCGTCTATTGCTGAGAGTCTGTGTATGAGAGAGTTTGGAGCCAGCCTTCCAAATTGTGAAAAGTGCCCGGATCAGCCATCTCCAAAAGAATGAGCCTTACTGCTTACTTTTTAAGATGAAAAATAAATACCGAATAAGCCACTCATGATCTGATTACCAGAGTCACTATTCGTAATTTTCATTGCAATGTTGTGGAAAACAAAGTTGTTGTTGGCTGCTGTTACGAGTCCAGCGACTGACAAGAAAACTAGGGTTTGCAACCATAAGTTCATAGATGAGAAGTTAGCGAAGGAAATCCAAGGTTCAACCT
Organism: Hermodice carunculata; assembly: GCA_964020975.1. Lineage (NCBI taxonomy): Eukaryota > Metazoa > Annelida > Polychaeta > Eunicida > Amphinomidae > Hermodice > Hermodice carunculata. The sequence goes on from OZ026627.1 coordinate 53,869,324, forward strand.
GTCTTACTGTCGAAAAAACTTAGGAATTGGAAAATGTGGAATGTCTGATGGAGAAAGAAATGAAACTGTTTTCAAACGACGTCATAATTGAGCACCATACTGAGATTTTGTGCAGGATTGCTCGGGGAACTACACTGCGGAGATGTACATTGAGAAATGAAACTATTTTCAAACGACGTCATTATTAAGCGCCATTTTGAAAATTTGTGCAGGAGTGCTCCGGAAACTATACTGCAGAGATGCACATTGATTATTATGACTGTAGATAGGACTATTCTTAGCAACCATAAGTAAGGCCCAGATGCAAAGGAATTTATATCTCTGTTACAGCACTGAATTCAGTACTTTCTATCATTCGGGTTTGCCAATAAATCAAATACTGGCAAGGTATGTTTGAAATAATCAACACACACTGTCAAAACATTGGTGTCTTTCAGAATTTTTATGAAAGTCAAGTCATTCATCGTCCACATGATTTTCATCAATTTTTCCTGTTTTCCTTACCCTGCAAAATAAAATATTTTGGCCTGTTTGTTTCAAAGATCTTCGTTGATATAGGTACTCAACATTCCGGCCTTGCTTGATTTTTTAAATGAAGTCTAACAGGCGTTATATTCTCATTGCAGTGGTCTTTTACAGATTTCAGGATCTCGGATAAAATGGTGTCTTTCATAGCAGATCTAGTTTCGGGGCTGGAACAGGCCTGTTGGACAGCCACACCTATTTGGCCTGCTAAGATTGTATCGACATTTTCACTAGTATTTGCGTTAGATTTGCTTCTCTTCCGTGGTTTTTGTCTCTTGTGTTGTCAGCTACATTTTCCTTGACCAGAGTTTGACATGACATAGTTCTTTTGTTTTCAGTAACGGCAGTATCGCCATCAAACCAAGGATATCATATGAATTGGAGTTAGTAGAAGAATTAAAGGTGTCTAATAGTACAGAAAAACATGATCCATATTCATTAATTCCAAACCCAACAATGACAGCAAAAAGATTCAAGACTTGCCAAAGCATCAACATTTCTCTTCCAATACAAATGTGAAGAAACAAATTTCACTCCTGACTTTAGACAGGCAGTCACCCATAAAAGGCAATTGGAGGTTTTAAACCGGTCCTCTCAACCTTAGAAATATTCATCATTAACTGCAAACCCTACCCTAGTTCTTTTCCAAACTGTATAGACCTAACCACCCGAAACACAAATTTCATTACTTCTGCCAAAAATAAAAAGAGACTTGTTACAGTATTAGGCCTATCATCTTTTAGTTCGCCCAATCAAGCTGAATGCAGATATCTCTAGAATCGGAGTCAAGCCCGTTGTTGCAAGACATGAAAAACGTAGGAAAACCACGTGCGTTTGTTTATAATTCCACTCGTAGGCATAGCATGGCTTGTGACCGAAACTACAGCCAGAGAAATAAACGTAAAACGTCACGACTAAAACCTAAAACCTGTCCCAATACGGTCTGTTGATCTAGAGTCACCATTTCATTCTTAAATTGTGATTCAAACTCCAAGAAAGACAAGGAAAAAGACAGCCAAGAAGCAGAGCTGAATAGCAAGTCAACTGCCATTCTCGGCGTAGGAATACCAAATCAACAGATAGTATTATGCCACTTCAGCCAGCATGTCATGTATACGTGGATTTTAATTGCTTTTGCTAAGGTATGCACCGACTTTAAAAACATTGATTCCCGTCATTTACTTTTAATTCAAAATCCCACGAAACAGGGATATTCAAAAATGAAATTGAAGTAATCTTTTTTGAAGTTTTTGTGTAAAAACGAAAAATTATGAAATATATATGAGGAGGGTATCAAGTATTATATAGCTGATGTAATAACTATATAAAGCTAACTGTTGTTATACTACAAAAAATGCATGGATGAGGCATGATGTTTCTTAAATTTGAGAGTTGCTGGCATTAAATCAATATAAATTACTACTTACTTTAGTCAGCACCACTCTCAAGTCAGAAGGGACATATTTCCTTCATACTGCATTCCATATTCATTCACTAATATGAAAATGATGAGAAAATTGTTGGTATTTCTATCTCTGACATCCGGATTTTCACTTTGCTTGTTTGATGGCTGACTGGTTTTGATCACTGATGGTTTATGTTTGCTTGTATTGCTGAAAACTTTTGTTCGCTTCAATGAATAATGTATTGCTTGGTTGATAATCATGTCTTGTCGTTATATCTGGTGACGTTCATGTTGATAGGCTTGGAAGATTTGGATGATTCTCAATTTGGACTGATTTGCAACCTTCATTGTTAATACATAATGGCCTTATACTGCTAAGTCCCCTGGCCCCTTTTAAAATAGATAAAAGAAACACTGTTGAGTATGGTAGTCTAACCTGCGCGCTCTGAAATTGATCTTGGGGTTTGTTGGGAGCCGGCAAACAACACTTATTGCCACAAAATACACTGGCTTCAAATGTGGTGGTCGGCCTAACCACTGCCCCTTGTTGACTCCATGAAACTAGAGCTGACTAGATTGCATCCTTGTTATTAGAGTTAAGGTGACTATTTTCTGTCTACCACTTTCAAGATCTGCATTGCTCTCTCTCTCTCATCCTCTATCCATCCATCCATCTATCTATCTATCTATCTATCTATCTATCTATCTATCTATCTATCTATCTATCTATCTATCTATCTATCTATCTATCTATCTATCTTTCTATATCTGCCTGTCTGTCTGTCTGTCTGTCAGACTGTCTGTCCCTCTGTTCATCCATCCATGCATGCATGCATCCATCTATCTGTGTCTCTATCCATCTCTCTCCCTCCCCTCTCGCACTCTCTCTCCACATATATATATATATATGGTCTGAAATCAGTTAAGGATGGCATGTGTGAAAACTTTATGTGACTTATTTCGTTGTTTCGTGGGTAGAATGCCATTTTGTTCGAAATTGCTTGGTGTTTTCAGTTGAAAAGAGTATATTCTAACTTTTCATATGATACAAATTTGAGCAGTTTTAGTACAAAATTACATTCCTATGATCCAAATACTGAAACTGTGTTTTGGAGTTATCACATGTTGTCATTTAGGGTTTCAATTTCAGGGAATCACACGTATTCACCTACGTTTTTAATTTGGCCATATAAGAACTTTTTCACAATCGCCTTTTGTGTTCAAATGAAAAAAAAAATGAAGTCAGTTTGGTTTTAACTCAAACAAACGTCTGGGGTTTAAAATGTTTTCATATTGCCAATTTTGATTTTGCCTCCGTTTATGGTTATTAAACTAAACTACTGCCCATGGAGAAGCTTGTCAGTATGCATATGTTACCTTTTTCTCGCTGAATATGTATGTGGGGCCACAGGAAATACCGTTTAAATCTCCAGAGGGACAGGATTTTTTGCACCAGACAAAGAAAGACCTTTCTTGAATATATGGTGGAAACCAACAAAATGTTGTATATTCATATGAAACAGCTCTGTTAGAGTTGTTAAAATTTTCTCTGTGAGGTCGAAGTATTTCCTGTATATAATTTGACTTTCAAAACTGGATGAAGTATGTTCCTGGTGCACAAACACACATTAGAATAGTACAGTGTAAAACAGATCAATATACGCTTTTTCTAACAAGATTGTATATCAATTATTCAAGAACAAATATCTGAATAGGTTTTCTTCTCTAAGAAATGGTCATACAGGTCAAGTAAGGGGTATTACTTGTACATTGTGGTGTGATATTAGTGTTTGCAGATCAGAACCATTTCAAACTAAATAAGAAAACTAGAAAAGATACATTTGCAAACAAACTTCCCTGGTTGCAACGAAAGAATCGTATCTAGTAAATGAGTTCAGTAGATTTCTCTTGTTTGGGAACAGTTGGGGATATTCTGGTATGTATTGTGCTCAATGTGGATTTGTCATATTTGCTTAAATGGAAATCCTACAACATTTGTTCATGGTTCATTGGATGGAGCTATATCATAAGCCCAGAAATTGAAGTTGAAATAGCATCTCTATCTACTGAGTATAATACTTTTTAAAGTATTCCAAATTGAAAGTTTGTGTATTTACTAAACTTGCATAAATCAAAATGCTGCACTTTTATTTCATGGTTCATTGGACGCAGCTATTTCTATAATAGTTTTGAAGGTATTCAAGATTTACACTTTCAATGCCCCTGGTCAGCACAATTTGAAATTGTACAACTTTTGTTTACTGTCCATTGGATTGACAGGTGTCACAAACCTATATATGTGTAAGTTGGAATTTTGTGTCTCTCTGCTTTGATTTGGAAGCTAGGGACCCTTTAAACTGTTAATTACCCGTAATTTGCATAATTTGCATAATTTGCAGATCTGATTCTTCAGGATAGGGGGCACAAAATAATCACAGATCCAATATTTCCACAAATTTTCACAGATGCCATTCCTGTGGTGTCAAAGGTAAACGCCGGACAATGGAAAAAAAATAAAGAAACAAGGAAGAGAATAAGGCTGGAAGAAAGAAAGGAGAAAGAAAGAAAGACAGACAGAAAGGAAGGAAAAAAGAAGAAAGGAAGGCTGGAATAAAGAAACAAAGGACTCCAAGGAAAACAGAATATCTGGATTCGCAACTAGTCATAATTACCGGAAAAATTTGGGGATTCTGCATAAATTAGTTAACTAATATCAATTGGGACTACAACCTGGCCACATTTGATCCTAAATCAGACATGGGAAAGCATCTGGGAGGATGATGGTGTACTGATCTGTATAAAGTAGTATGAAATAAAATTCGTACAATGGAAATATAAAAAATATGGACTAAAGATCACGTCAGATATTTAGAAGGTAAGAGGGGTAAATGGTATATTCCTACATCTAATGGATATGTTTTCAGATTTGTAACAATTGAAATTATGCAAATTATAGGCATTTATATCTTTACTACCTTCAAATTAATATATATATATATATATATATAAATAAATATATATATACATATATAAAGACAGGATTCCAAAAGCTTAGCTGTAGGTTTGGGAGGATGGGCTATCTAATGGAGATGGTTTCAGATTTGTGGCAATAAAATTATGCCAGTTAGGGGCATTTGAAGAACTCAAATCTTTTACATCGTCAAAATTCATATATACAGAGACACGATCCCAAATGCTACCTAGGTTTGTGGGCATGGGTTATATCTGATGAGTCATCACAGATTTTCTTTTTTTCAAATAAAACACTTTATGTGAATTCTCTGTATTTTATCAGAATATCTCAAATTCTAAGGGATACTTTAGATAAACCAAGCTGCAACATGAAGTCCATAAGATGACACAAAACAGTAAAGGCATGGTAGGTGTAACAGTCCCCAGTGTTGGTATTTTCAGATTATCCACTAGTTTCCTTGACAAAAATACAAAAGTGAATACCTTGAAGTTAATATTGCCTTTCAGTGTGAAAATAAAAGAGGCCCCTGTTCAGGAGATTGACTATCAAATGTAGTAATTCTGAATGTGTATTGTATCAGAGAAATAATAAAATGCATTGCCACGTGTTGCACGGGTATCTCTACATGATTTTGTCCTCTTGGGCTCAGGTGTAGCCATAATGGAAAATTCATCTTCAGTGCCTGATTCTCCCCCCCCCCCCCCCGCCCCATAAGATTCCCAGTTGTGGAATCACCAGTGTCCTGCAATTTTGTCAATACCTCCTCATACACACCCTAGGACAAGGGTAACGGATCATCATTGAAATATCTGTATTCATCTTTACTCATCACACACACCATCTTCTCCAACAGGAAAGTTTCAATTCCAGACCTTTGAAACTGCAAACTGTTGTTCACACTTTGTTGGAATACTTCACCCTGTGTTTGCCATCTTAGATCATTCTCATCCAAGTTTTGATTTACTTTGATGAGCCTGAACACTTGACCAATATCCTCTGTGCTACAAGAGAGAATTGATGAGATGGGTTTAGCAGCTATTGTCTCTATTGTATTGTTCACTCCGTCGGTAGTGACACGTGTTGCAATCTGTTCTTGCTATACACTCGGTGCTGATCAAATTGACGCAAAATTCAAATGGTTTGGGTTTGGGTTTGGGTTTGGAGGGTTCACCTCATATATTTATTGGCAATGTCCCTGGCGTATCTTCCATTGTCAGATTTCTGACTGTCAGCTATCTAATGCTTTGGCCATGCTCGTTCCTGTAGGTCTGCATTTGTTTAAATCTGTTCTTTGATCAGCGAGTTGCCAGTTGGTGGTTGCATGTTTGGATGACTGTCAATCTCAAGCAATCCAGAAGGTCTGGGGTAATATAAGGATAGACCTGTAAAGTAGTTAAAACTACACACCGTTAAACTTTTCATAATCTCCCTGGGACATGCAGGGAATCTCTGTGCCAATTGCATAACTAGAGGCATCTCATTTCCCTCTTTCATCTCAGAGAAGAAGTGCTCGGTGACAAGAGTTGTGATACTTGTCATTTCAAATGCTTTGTAGCTAGGATTCACTCTATGAATAAGTTCTTGGATGGAGCAAAGACATTCTAATTGCAACTTTATGTCCTTCTCGATTTGGGGTGTCAAGGCACCATCAACATATCCAAGAGCAGTATCTGTGACATTCACAGTATTTTCTACTGTGCAGATAACTGCCAGTTGCGTAGCTTCACACACAGCACCATTCTTACTTCCTTTCTTTAGCGAGCAACAGAGAATATTAATAAATAAATTTCTTTGTTATAGGATACAGTGCCATGTACTTGAGCGCATTCATCACTGGCATTTTTGCACAAGCCCGAATTTGTCATTTGACTATGGCTCACTTCCATTTTGGCACTCTTTGTACTTATTAACCCCTTCGATTGCAGATGATCCCAACAAAAGTTTGTTCTCACTGGCATATAAGCTGTACAGTTCTGGCAGTTGGACCTTTATCTCTGCTGTGAGTACAGCTTTGATAGGTCCGCCAGTTTTTATTAGTCTGTAAATATTCACACTTTGTGTGTAAAATGAAAGACACACAACTGTCTCTAGCCATCACATTCAAGAGCCAGGGCACACAGTTGGCGGAACTACAGCAAGCTCGCCCCTCACCTGTGCAACTTGGGTTCGATTCACTGCCGGAGAAGCAAGTGGAAAGACTTCCTACCACTCTGACTGTGCATGGTGGTTTTCTCCAAGTCCTTCGGTTTCCTCTACCAAACAAGTAGGTAGGGAAGTATACGTCACCATCTGTGCCATGGAGAGTGATTAATATAGGCTTGGCCTGTTTGGCAATCCGTGTAAAAGATATGGGTCCATACCTTATCCAAAACGACCGGGTTGTAAAGAGTGTTGCCAATGGACTTGCAATGAGTACAGCATGCATTAGTAATTTGCTCCAGTGTCTCCCTGCCCTAAATGATCTTCTCTCTATCATTAGATAACTGACTATTTCCATGAATCCATGTATATAATAGGTCTTGCAAGACGCTTTTTCTGAGCCTGTGACGAGGAAGCAGGTTTCTTTCCTGGAATGCTGCTCTAAGTTGGAATACTGTCATGGATTTGGGGTCAAAGACAGTATCCTCATTGAGGTCAACATATGATATCCTTTCTTTCTCTGGAATATATACTACACCCATATGGTAATTTGGGGCCAAGGAGTGAGGGGACAAAATTCATGAAAAGTATCTGCTATACAAAATGACTGGACTGCTATGTGCCATTTGAAATATAAATGTTCATGCTATATGACATATGATATATAAAATTATTTTCTTTGCTTTGTGCCATATAAAAATTTAGGGTCTCTGCTATGTGCTATGTGGAAGTTTATGCCCTTTGCCATGTGTTATTTAAAACCTGTATAAGCACCCAAAACTACCATCTGTGCGGATTTAAAAATGTAGTTCTAGAGTTGCCGCTAGGGGGTACTCTGATGGAACCTTTGAGCATGATGGCACTGCTGTGTGTGTAAAACTTAGTCCTTTGCAGTGAAAATCAAAGTAAAAACGACAGGAAAAGCGGTAGTTGCTACATCTTTTTGTGTTACATCCGTGACCGTTTCTGCGTTAATGCAGGTAACAAGTACAGTTGTCAAACTGGTCACCATTTTATGGTGGCATAAAAGTGCTGTGTCGGACATGAGTGTAAGCAACAAATCCTATAATGATGTACATATAAACGCATTTAAATGCCTTTGACAGATCATGGCCTGCCGTACGTCTGGTCTTCACAAACATATGTAAGTCTGCTATTGTTGCGTCTAACTTGAGTTATTGCATCTTCACTCATACAGCCACCCATTGTTCAAAATGTCTAGCTTTAGTAGTATCTGGGTGCCTAGCTCTGCACAAATGGATGCTGAACAAACTTAGGATATGAAGTCGAAATAGAACAACTGTTTTGAAGATGGATATTAAAGGTTATATTTTTCAAGTCCCCCTTAATTGGTATAATTCCAAATTCTATTTTTGTTCGTGGCTCACTAGATACGCCTACAGCGCAAATTTATGAATTCAAGTTAAAATAACACATCTGCTCAACAATTTATGGAGATCTTCAATACTTGAACTTTCTATGTGCCTCTAATTGGCATTAATTTAAATTCTAAAACATTTCGTTTTGGTTCATTACATGCACTTACGGCACAAATCTATGAATTGAAATTAGAATGGCACCTCTACCTGTAATAGTTTTGAAAATATATAAGGTTTGAATTTTGAAATGTCCCATATCCACACAATTTTCAAACGTTTTACCTTTATACTGTAACCACCATGTCCTTCAGACATTCAGTTACTAAGTTTGGCTTCACAAATTGTTTGCGATGACTGCAGTGCCAGCTGGTGGCAAATTCTGTAACTTACGTTCTGATTGAGATTAGTGCTGATTAATGCCGATAGGGGACGCACATGATCTTACTTTCGCCCATGTCAACATAAAAATTATAACTTCAGCACTGGAATTTTAATTAATTATAAAATTATTTTTGCTTTGGCTATAATAGGAATATTTCGACATCAAATAATCTAATTTAATTTTTGTTTGGAAAAAAAATAATGCACTACGTCATTACGTCACTCACGACGTTGAGATCGTTGAGTGGGACGCACACAGGGTTGGGAAGCAGAGCGGTGACAGCGCATTGATGTTTATGTTGTATTTCTAGGTCCTGGTTGTGTTGTCATAGGCTGTTCCTTCCTGTGAGAAGAACGCTGTCATCGGCTTCCTGCCCATCACTGGTTTGTGCCATACTTGGACACTCGAAGTGGATCAAGTCATCATCACCATCATCATTACCATCCAGTCGGATTATCACTCGCAGTGATACCGATTTTGTGTATATCATCATGTAATAAAGTGAAATTTAAATATGTTAATATTTATAATAGTCAGTCATGTTTTACCATGTTAGAAATGGGGAATATAATTGATTGTTCATAAATTAGTAAATTAATTTGATTCTAATTTAATTACATTTGGCCGAGTGCATGGTAAGACAAATTCCCTATTTTTAACACTATTTGATAATCTTGGTTTGGTGTAGTCCATGGTATATTGAACCTGGGGTATTTTTTTTCCAAAAGTAACTGCGACCAATTGAGGCTCACCACTTTTAGACCAAATAAGTTATTTTTCTCCTAACAGCAGTTACAATACTTAAAAAAACGAGACTTTTGGTATGGAAGTAAAATCATGCCAAGTTTGGAGTTTCTATGTGTAATAGGCTGTGAATAAAATCTCGGAGAAATCTGCAGAGAGAGAGAGAGAGAGAGAGAGAGAGAGAGAGAGAGAGAGAACAAGTAAAACAATAGGCCATTGTCTGGATAAAGTAGGCCTGACGTTGTAGAGATATATACAAACACGTCACTCTAATTTTTTAAACATTCCTTAAAAGTTACAAAATAGCAGGGAATATTAGTAGTATAATTGGTAGTGGTAGCACTAGTAGACGTAGTAGTAGTAGAAATACTACTACTACTACTACTACTACTACTACTACTGCTACTAATATTATTATTATTATTATCATTATTATTATTATTATTATTATTATTATTATTATTATTATTATTAATAATAATAATAATAATAATAATAATAATAATAATAGAGCAAATTTTCAAACTTGAAAACCCATTAGCATACATCCTACCCCAGGCGCAGGCCTGTTCTGTCTAGTTTTGCGAGGAAAATTACCTAAGTTGAAATAAATGATCATTTATGGTAGCATAAAACTTGCACAAAGGTAGGGCTCCTTTTCTTGTTACAGTCACTCACAAAAGGGGCCATCATCCATAAAGTTGCTTCTTATCGAATAAAACGGGACAGAAAATCAGACTGGAACTGGAACGCTGAAAATATTTTCTGATGTTTCTTTGATAAAATATAAATTCTAGCTCTTGTATTTTTGGCTTGGCTGGCGTATGTTTTTCAGCATTACGTGCAAATTAACTATTTAACTGGTCATCAGAAAGCGACAAAAACTTTGCCTCCGTTACCATGTTGCCTGGATTTGTTTTTTTGTTTTGTTGTTGTTGATGTTATCGAACCAGCAAAATCAAACCAACGTCATACATCAGTGCGCTGCATATTGTTATTTGCTTTATTCATAGCTTAAAACATTTGCGGCTTAGGTGTAAATATGGATTTAAATTTGAACTAAGGTTCAGAGTACGTTTTTATAGTTCATACATTGGAGGGGGGCGGGGGACGGAGGAGGCTTCAATTGTATTTACCTCAAAAATAGTGTGTGTGTATACTGTTATCACTACATTGTATCACTACGGGGGAAGGGGGGCGGGGGAGGGTAATTTGCGATTACCCTCATGAGAACATCCTGCATTGCAAAGACATTGATCATATATATATATATATATATATATATATATATATATATATATATATATATATATATATATATATATATATATATATATATACATATATATACATATATATATACATATATATATATATATATATATATATATATATATATATATATGTCCAGGATCGAATTCAGTGGTGAACTCTGAAAAAAATTCTGGTATCCGGTCATGATACATGATATTTTCTTTTGATGTCCGTTGATTTTTTTGTAATTGGACAATTCGTTTGTTTGTGAGGCCAGAGACAAATTGCATAGGTTGTGCAAAAAACAGTTCCGAGAAAATTGCGTGGAAAGAAGATGTCGCTAATTCTTATGTATTTCTGGCTGTAATATGACACATACTCACTTCTTATGCTCTGTGTTTTAATTATTGTATGGAATAAACTTGTAGCTTTACTTCTGTGATGTTGTCATTCCCAGCAAAACATATTTTGTGGATTAAACCTCGATTTTATTTTACTTGGCAACATCAGACGTAACCACACTTGGCTTGCTTGGGTGTGGGTTCATATGCAGCTTTCCATATTTGGGACCCATCAAGTGGATTGTGCTAATTTGTTTTTACATCAATAGAGAATTTCAAAGTAGTTGGTACAATGACAATGATTAGTCTGTACTGGCCCTTTCTTCTCTCAATGGCTAATGCTTTCCTTTCCCCTGTGAGTGACCCTTGTCAGTGGCTCACCTGGTTTACAGGGGTCATGGATTAATGACTGGGCAAACAATGACACGATTCATTATGCCCATGCAAAGAATGCCCATGTGGTCTGCAATGCAGAAACTGTTGAGTGTAAACAAAAGTTTTAAGCTCAATTACATCTCAAATAAATTTTTGCAACACATCTGAGTAATTGGGAGCATGTAGTTAAAGTATCAAACTATCCAAAAATATCAAAAAGGGGTATAGGTTATTCAAACGTGCTGGCTTCGGATCGTTCACCTTAAGTATGTGCAAATCTCTTTGATATTGCTTTATTCTATTACCTCCGTCACCGCATATATCTTAATATAAAACACGTGCCCGGGCTCTAACACCGTACATAGAGTAAAGAAAGCATTTATAATTTAACAACAGATATATGCTAGTTGATTTTGACTTTACAAATGCTTTCAAACAGATATATGCTAGTTTGAAAGTATTTGTAAAATCAAAACCCATTCCATGTATTATCTTATCAGTCAGATTCAAAGCAAACTAATAATGTCAGTTCTATTTTTCAAAGACCCCTCGTTTCAAAGATTTCATTCATGCCACTGACCAAGGATGATAGCTGGGGACAGAGTTTGATTTATTTCTTGTACGAAATGGTAACGGGATAACATGCAATTTGGCATATTTGGACACCTTCTGCCTCAGGGATGTATTATAAGTTTGGATATAAATATTGTGTGAAAACTACATAGCTGGTTTAGTCCTTCAGAGCAAAGGATGAAATTAAAAGTTATGTGTTTTCACAACATGTTATAAAAATATCAACCAAAGTGCAGGACCTAACTGATGATAGGTCATATATTATCTATCTATCTATCTATCTATCTATCTATCTATCTATCTATCTATCTATCTATCTATCTATCTATCTATCTATCTATCTATCTATCTATCTATCTATCTATCTATCTATCTATCTATCTATCTATCTATCTATCTATCTATCTATATATATATTTATATGTGTGTGTGTGTGTCTGAGTGTATGTATGTATGTATGTATGTATAAATATGTATATATTTATAGGTTTTCACATGGTTGTAGTTGTATCACCCCCTGTATCAGGCCCGAGCACCCGTATCGTCACGAGACTGAGGTGGAGTGACGATACAGATACAAAGGGCCTCAGGGGCAATACAGCTACAACCATGTGATAACCTTTATATTTCCATTCGGTGTAAATGATAGGCCTAGGCTATAGCATGCAGATCCTCAGTCCCAGGGTAGCCAGCCTCAACCAGGTATTGTCCAATAATTCTAAATTTGCACAAAAGAGAGCCCGGCTCATAGCCCTATCACCCCCCCCCCCCGGTTAGTGGGCAATACGTTCCTGTACGGCCAATCAGAGATCAGTGTTCTCACCGACCCCTGAATTATAAATTCATAAATATCAACCTTGTGGCATCCATCTTCAGGTTGATATTTATGAATTTATAATTAGGGTGTGTGTGAGAATCCTGTTCTTTGATTGGCTGTACAGGAACTGAATGCCTAGTAACCAGTTTAAGGGTGAAGAGAAAGCCCCCCCCCCCCATGTGCTAATTTTATCCTCATTTTGAGCTTCGTGCACCTTGCTCTGAAATACCAAACCTCATGCTCCCATACCAACCCAATAAACAATAAAGATAAACAGGGTTGTACACTGGATGGAAATACACACACACACACACACACACACACACATATATATATATATATATATATATATATATATATATATATAGATAGATAGATAGATAGATAGATAGATAGATAGATAGATAGATAGATAGATAGATATAGATATAGATAGATAGATAGATAGATAGAAAGATAGATAGATAGTGGATAGATAGATAGATAGATAGATAGATGGATAGATGGATAGATAGATAGATAGATAGATAGATAGATAGATAGATAGATAGATAGATAGATAGATAGATAGATAGATAGATAGATAGATAGATAGATAGATAGATAGATAGATAGATAGATAGATAGATAGATAGATAGATAGATAGATAGATAGATAGAATCTTACATGGCTGAGAGTGAGTTACTATTTTCCTCACCAAGAACGATCCCGAGTGAGGGAAAAATAATAACTCACTCTTTAGCCATGCCAGATTTTGTTAATTCTGTGTTTAAATAGATATTCATTGAAAAAAAATTATACCCTAGGCTTACTTTCAACGCCGACCTGGTGTGCCGTGTTTGTTCACATTTGTCGTAGTCATTCTAAGTCACATGTGACGTATAATAAAACATCTATCGGATCCAATTAAATTTTGTCTGAATGCCAATGCATCACGTCGCTGATGCAGGTACGTCACAATTAATTTGGAAACTATGTTTAGGTCATGTGATCGACAGTGAGTTGTTACTTTTGAAATTCATTCTAGAAAATGATAATTTGCTCTCGAGCACAGAATAATATATATTAATGTATATGTATGTATGTGTGTGTGTGTGTGTGTGTGTGTGTGTGTGTGTGTGTGTGCATGAGGCTATTTTGGTCAGATGCCATCTGTATTTTACCTGTAATGTACACAGGAATGTGTGTGTATGAGTATGAGTATACATAATATGGTAACTAAATAAAGAAACACATTTTTACAAGTAGTTTCTTTTAATTTTTAATTTATTTGTAGTCTAGGATTCAGTAATAAATGATTTGCGCAGTTCCATTCAGTCACCGTTGTTTTAAATATAATATAAGTATTCAATTCTCTTATGCCGAAAAATCCATGATTCTGAACCCCCTACATATGCAGACATGAATCGCACTTTGTTGACTTTAGCTCAAGTCGACATGCTATGGATTCGGAAAGTAGGTGACTCCTGGCTTTGAGTCGATCTGCCGGATGTATGTATATCGATTTGGGCATTTGTACAGATGTTGTCTTGGAAAGATTAGAAAAAAAAACCTGCCCCAAATATGTTTAGTTGCATGTATATCGATTTGGTCGCTAGTGCGATGGTTGCAATTTCAAGATAAGAAGAAAAAAAAACCTGCCCTAAAACATAGAAAATAGCATGCTGCCAGTAAAAACGAAAGTAAAAATATCTGGTCCCATTAAAAAACCCCTGTCCCTCCAGTTGATAACAAATGGTCAGCTCCTCACCAAGAAAGGTTTAAACAATTCAAAAGGAATTATCAAATGCTTCCATATTTGAACAAAACGTAAATTGTGAAAAGTTTTTGAACAGGCATTTGAATGATCAATTAAAAACTATAGACGTATTTGAACAATTTATGGCCGTCATAATGACTAATAGGAAATATACATGATAAATTATAATCCTCTTCTATAAGAGTGTTTAAGTGCTCCTGTCACAGTCTATTTATGAAATACGTCAAGCATATATACAGCTCTATTTGTCCAGGAGAAGAGATAATCCTAACTTTTATTCAATAAATTTTATGCTATTGAGGACAGGAAAAATCTTCTTGAGTTTGACATGTGCCATGTTAGTTGCGCTAATGTGCCGCATGGAAAATTTCAAAGGTAGACTCTTCAAAAACGTGTTGATATGTAAAAATGTTATTCATATGCTGAAATAAATGTCAGCAAAATTATTTGTACGATGTTGCAGATTCTTTTCAGGACTGGATAGAATTTTATATACAATTTGACAACGCACTAATTTATCGACTCGCTTGTACTCTAACATCTAAATTACCTTATTTTAACCTGGGGACACAAAAGTACCAGAGTTGCACAACTGAAAAAAAATGTGTAAGAATAGTAAACAAGAGCAGCTTTTTTGCACACACTTATCCAATATTTAAAACCTTTAAACTTCTGAAAGTAAGCGACATTTTCGTCCACCAGCAATTGAAGTTTTACTTTGATTTTATTAATAATCAGTTACGGGGTACTTTACAAATTTCCAAATCACACCTGCATCTGAAATACATAATTATAATCAAACCTGCATCTGAAATACATAGTTATAACACACGAAAACGTTACTACATATTTAGAGAAGGAACAAATCTTCTGAACACAGTAGATTGTATTAGACATGAAATCATAGAAAACATTAAAAACACACCTAATACAGTTTTGAATAAAGTTTATACTCATTGCAAAACCGGATTCGCCTCTTGTGCCAAACAATATTTTATACATAAACATACAGTTACGCGTGTTATTCCAAATTGTTATGTTTGCAATGCTCAATAACAATTTCCGCTAATCTATTTTTTCATAAAATGTCCTGACACTTAGAATTATCAAAATGTTAAAATGTCTTAGAATAATAAAGTAAAGATGATGCAATCATTCAATTTCAATTCTAAATCACTGAAAAAACAGTAACTTTATGTGTAAGGTGGCCCTCATGTCAGAGGCTTAAATAGCCTTTATTGGGGTCTCCAGACCATCCCTCAATTTATTTAACTTCACATATGAAATTGTGTCATATTTTCATCTTATTCTATTATATAATAGAGGTTATATGCAGCTACATATATATGTTTTTATGTTTTGGTCGAATCAAGGAATCTTGAATTAAATATCGTTCAGGCTTGTATTGCATACCTGTTTTAACGTGACTTATTCGCCAATTTTAAGTCATTCCTACAGCTGTTTGCCTCTCAGAGAATTCTGCCATACACAGAAGATCTACCACAGGACATCTGTCCTTAAAAAATGAGTATCACTCAGGCCTGCCAGCATGGTCGAAAATCTACAGCAAGGTTGAGTATATCACATGTAATATATCAAGATTCAAAGTCTTGTCATGATCTCCTCGTATTTAACAGGACCTTTGGAATTGAAAACGTAAAACGTAGCAATACCACCGCTGTTGGGATGAAATGAAGCAATAATGCCAATTATCTCTCTCCAATGTTCTTAGCCGGCGCCAACTTAAATGTAAAACCTCATGTTATTTGCAGCTTAGCGAAAAGAAAGTGTGCTCTATTCTCTCTGAACTACTGTGAATAACAATAAGGATGCCAGATTCATGTTGCTTGTGAAAAGACCTTTCTTTCAAGTACCAGCACAACTGTTGGTACATGGAATATTATAGTCCAGGTTAAAAGCTTTCCTTGGCGCGCTTGAGGCGCATTGTGCCCAAAACACTCCGAGGAAAGCTATTAACTCAACCCAAAATGTAGCATTGAGGGAGTTACGGAAACTGTTACCTTAGCTTTACACATTTGTTAAGGTAGTAAGTCATGTTTTAAAAGAACTTCAACGACCGTTTTCCCAGGTAACTCAGAGAACGTACACCTAGAACCTAGCAAAATATTACGATAACGATCACCAAGCAATGAAAAAAAAATCTATGAACACACACACATACATACACAAACACACACACGTGTGTGTGTGTGTGTGTGTGTGTGTGTGTGTGTGGAATAAAAAGGAAATTGCTTGATAGACTGCGCCAAATTCCCGAATAATGGCATGGTATTTTATTCATGACCTGACATACACAAACGAAAACCTGTTAGCCATACAGAAAAACAAGTTACATGTACAAGGGCAACATCAATATTCAACAGCAGCCACACAACTATTTAAAGGGAGATTAATCAAATAAGACATAACCTTATTTTCCGTCGGTGAGAGCACAAAGAACGTCAGCTAGGTTTGCTTTTGCCGACTAAAATAAAATATGACGATCACATAGTCAAAATAAAGAGATTATGTAAAAAGTAGCATCTTATTTACAGAAGGTGCATCAATATCATTACCATCAACATCATCATCATCATTGTAATGTAATAGTAGCCTACTGGCTCTTTCTCCAGCAAGTTCATTCCACACCTTTGCACCCATGTGTCTGCAGGATTGGGTCCGGTAACTTTCGACACTTCGACTACAAATTTCTAGATTCTTATTATTTTCTCTTCGATCGGAACATGATTCCTGAAATTCAAAATATTGATTTAGATATGATGGTGGTAATATATATGCAATTTCATATACTTCTTTGACTATTTGTTTGAGCCTAGAAAGCTTGCGTGTTAGGCACCTGGAATATTTTGTTAAAGATTGGTTGTCTGTAACTAAGATTTATTGTTTCCTCCCTTCCACTGTGTTTCGAGTTAAAGTCACGCCACTTTAATCCGGATATTTTTTCCAATTGACCTTACTCTGTGTGCAAAACATCACATAGTCAACTTCATCTTGTTTTATGGCTTTGTTTTGTGGAACTTGATTGTCTCACATAGAAATAGATTACTATTCGAACAAAACAAAATAAGCAATGGATAATCGGGTATTTTGTTTTTGTTTTCTATTGCTTTTTGCAACAATACATGCATCGAACACAATTTAATTGAAACCAGTTTGTCATGCACATTCGATTCTAAGTCCGAATATTCATAATAAAACCATTGTTTATCAACAAACAGAATAACAACGAAAGCTATTTCCATATACAAATAATGCACGAGAGCCCATCATTAGTCCTTGGAGATCAATAACACAATCGGCTTATCCCTCGTGTGTTATTGTCTGGTAATATTGATCTCCGAGGACTGGTAGCCTACAAGAACACATGGGCTCCCCTGCATCATTATTATTACAATATAAGTAACCATATAGTAGATCTGAAACGGGAAAAACGAACAATGGTGGATAGGCGTTGCCATCAGTAAAACAACAATTTTTACTGTGACGCTGGTAAATGTTCTCGCCTCTATGTTAAAAACTAAAATGAATTGGTCGTCTGCTAAAGGTACTGTTGAACTGCGCGTCATCTGCGCTATGCCATTAATGCAAAAGGCCATCGCTTACCACGCTACCTGACGTTGAAAATGGGAATCTCTACCATGTGTACTTCATTATGAGCACCATGTATTATTGATCTTTAACAAATGACCTGTAAAGGACCATCAGCCAATCAGTGCTCGTCTTTTCATCCTATTATAATAAGCTTATAATACAAATAGCAAATAAAACATAGTACCAAATCAGATTAAATTTATACATTTTAAAAATATTACAGTACCATTTAGCATGCCACTAAAGAACGCCCCTAGAAGCGCGCCATCAGAGTTGGTCCAGGCTTACACACATGAAAAAACAGAATTGTTGCTTAGGATTAAGAGTGAGACAAGGGTCTGAGTGTATATATATTGAGTTGATACGGCGAAGGTCCTCACCAACTCAGCCCAGAAGAAAACACCTGACAGCACCACTGATCCAGCAACAATTGACAAAACTTGCACAATGAAGGTCCTCATCATACTCTCCATGAGTCTCGCCGTTGTCATGTGTAAGTTTTACAATTTCACTTTTTGTTGTAAAATGACGGGTTAGCCTTTTCACGGAATAACCTGAGTAGCAAATGTCTCGAACACAAACATGCAACCAGGGATTTTCTTGATTTGTAACTAAAATATCTTTCTCATCAAAGGTACCAAAATGTGGACGATCCAAATCCGATGCGGCTCGTTAAACTACCTTACTATCTCATTTGGGCTATAAAGTTTCACTGTCAAATATCCAGTCCAATAAACTCTCTGTCGCCTTTGTCAAAATTACGAAAGAGTTGAAGAAAAAGCAACAACATTATGGCTTTGGATTGGTTGCATTTTCATTTTTTTTCTTGCTTAGTAATTAATTTACAGACACATTTCGGGGAAGGGACATGTGCACTATGTTTTTTGTGGTTGTGTTTTGAAGAGACCAGAAATATGTCCATTCAGTCTCTAAATAGACCAGAATAATTCAGTATTTTCAACTCACCTGAGAATGAACCAAACAGAAAGAAACTACAGAGGAACTCTTGCCTTTTGAGGCTACTCAAATATCTAAATCGAACACCACAGTGAAAACAAAATATGAATGAGATAGTGTGAGAGTAGGTAATATATTTTCATTTATTTTGAGCCTTGCAATACATGGATTTTCTCCGCCACAGTGTCTAGCTAGCCAGGAACGGAAGCTGCCTAAGCAATTAGCTCTCCATGTATTTACAGCAGCAAAGCTGCGTGATAATCTGTATCCAATTTTTTTTATCAGAATTTCACAGCTATTGGACTATGATCTCACTTCCTAATTTGAGCAATGCCCAAACATGGCTTTTGGATGGATATGTGATTATCACAGATGCCAACTGTCCCTCAGCATCAGGGACAGTCCCTGATATTAGCTGACATTTTGACCACTTTACGTTTTTTTTCTCTCGCATTGGAACTGGTTATTTTCTTATATAGCCTATGTTAAATATGCTCCGCCTCTGATGTTGCCACCTAAATGTGCCTGAAATACATTTTGAATGTTGGCATTTCTGAATTATGTATGGGTATTTTTTTAACACATTATGAGTCGAGTGTGCAGTGAATTATGCTTCCATAGAAATGACTTTTCTATGTAGGGCCAGGACATCAACTTTGTTTTTGTTTTATATGTGGAACGTTTGTCTCCCTGACGGACTGACCATGGAGGTATTATTTCGTTAATACCTCCATGGTCTGACAGAGAGCTCTGTTTCTCTCTAAAAAAATGCCATGGGTGGTAATTCAGCCATCTCATCCGGCAAGTCCACCCACTTGGCGAGCCCACTGCTGGGAGAAAAGAATTTCGGACATTTGTACCACAGTATTTTTGCCTCAAGCTTAAAGGTGTAACAGGTGATAAACGTGTTGAAAAACATTTTAATGTTATTTTCTTTGCTTTGTCTTGTTTTGTTTGTACAAAACATTGTAAGTATCTCCCATGTCACTATGCGCTCTACCGCTCTATAAAGGTGGTAACTTCTTACACAGGTGATAATTGCATGCCCTTTAGACACCGTTTTCACGCACCTCTCTAAATTTCGGATATCTTTAATGGCGTCATGGGTTCAAATTGGAGACTCGTATTCAGACATTGGTAAAAAAATGGTCAAAATCTTTTGGAAAGTGACGGGATTTTTTTTCAGTTGGATTTGGGAGCCATATCTTTATCATACTATCCTTGTTGGCTCGTTTCACCACTGAATCTGTTGTGTCGTAGGGAAGAGGTTTGAAGACACGATAGCATACAGACCTTTCTGGCTTTTGCATTTCCCGAATATGTTGCCATTTGAGGTGTATATACCATCTGACGAATACTCGACTTTGAGGGCAAATCAATTTGTTGTGTTAAAGTACAGTGACCACTGTGTGGACCATCGAGACAACAGACCGGAACTCGGGCCCTAGCTCCGAGTTCCGGTCTGTAACTTATTTTATTTTTTAATGGTACGGGAAACCAAGGACTCACCAGTAGGAAAACAGAGTTACAGATCGTAATATTGACATTATGGCTTCTGGAAGGTACTACGACCTCTAAAGACTAAAGTGCTCGCCAGCAAGCAGCACTGTGTCTACGTTTTATTTATTGGGCTAAATAAAACAACACATTTGTTTCCGCTCACGTGCTCAACAAAATAACAAAATTAGTATGGGTGAGAGTCAATTAATTAATTATTCCAGCACTAGGCAACCAAGGTCTTTAACACCCTGGCCTAAAAATGTATATATACATATAAAAAAATATCTGGATCCATTTAATACCACCAAAGTGTGTTACGTAAAATCATAAGTATACTTTCGGTTAAAATACCCACTACCGCATATCAGAAGAGTGACTTATGTTGCTCTTGCTCTCCTAGGACAGAACAAAGAAATGGTCTAAAAGTATTTTATTTGTTATTAAAACCAATAAGAGATTGAAATGCAAGCAAAAGGGTTCAGTTGATTCCTCCCCCATACAAAATAAATGATGAAATATCATACTTCATACCCACCACATACATATTTTCAGTTATACGTCAGATTGAACAAATATGATGTCACCATCTCTATATATAGTTGAATGCGTTAACGCTGGAAGGGTGCACATTTATTTATTTATTTAATTATTTATTTATATATTTATTTACTTATTTATTTATTTATTTATTTATTTATCTATTTATTTATTTATTCATTTATTTATTCATTCATTTATGTATTTATTTATTTATTTTGTTCAATTCATTCGATCGGTTATTTTTTATTTATTTATTCATTCATTCGATCATTTATTTTATTTATTTATTTATTTATTTACTTATTTATTTATTTATTTATTTATTCATTCACTTATTTATTCACTTACGTACATACGTATTTATTCATTTATTTTGAAAAACATCAGAACATCTGGAATCGAAGATAAATCTTTCGACTGATTAAAAAAACTTCTAAGTTAATGTTGTTTTGGTCACCAAATAAAAGTTTCATATTCAAAGTACGAATGGTAACTAGAAGACCAAAGTACTGATACCTTATGGTGGCCTAGTTTGGGTATTTGAGAACGTAAGCAATGAGGCAAAACTAGGTGAGTTAACTAGATGTAATCGAAACACATTAACAATGAAACAATTCACTGTTATGCACATATGGTGAATTTGGTGTTCGCGGTTACCTGACAGGTGAAGTGTACCTTTTAACGGAAAAGACTGGACTGCTCCAGAGTCCCTTCAGATCACTTCTGTGGCCTTAAGGGATATGCCTTACAACCTATTATTCAAAAGTCCCTTCCAAATTTGGAACACTACTACCCCCTGGTGGCAGAAACCGGAATGAGGCTGGGTGGAAACCAAACCAAGTCCCCATTTACTTTGTCAGATGTGAAAATTATTGTCCACTTACACTGCCCACGTGCACAGAATTTGAAGACTTTTCTGAAGACAGTAATTATTTGTGCTCCCTTGTTATTTTAGGTTTGTTGTTTCCCCTGGACTAGATTGCCATGTTGCACTTCTCATGCTCAGAAGCAGTGTCTTGCGGGTGTAGACGTACGTGAATTGGTTAATTTCCATAGCTATTTGGATGTGTTATGCATCAATTGTGTCAATCGATACAAATTCTAGGAGCGTCCTGTGTATGCCCGTGTTTTATATACGTCACCACCTCCATAATAATCTGTGTTTTGTGTCGTGTTGTTTTCGCCTTTTTCATAAAAGGGATTTGAATATGGCAAAGCCCTTTTTGCTGAGTTTTATAATCTTTACGTGTGATAATTTGATGAGTATGTTGTTTAATAGAATAGTGAGAATACACATATTCTATGTCCCTGTCATTTTGCTCAATATATACAGTTGCAGAGGTTACTTTAAGACATTTTGTGGAGTAATGTACTATATGTGACTGATTAAAATAATAACATTTGGATAAGTTGTATATATTATTTGGTTTTATATCTTCTAGCCAAGACATGTCTGGAAGAGAGAAAGAAGGCGATGAGTGAAATTCGCCCCGGTATTTTTATCCCCAAATGCAATGCTGACGGTTCTTACAAGCCACTGCAGTGTCACGGCTCTTTGTAAGTACACTAGCTGCAGAAAATAGAGATCCTACCATTAGAGACATGGGTAATGGTAAACATGGAATGACTTTGTCAAGATATGTTTATGATGGTTGTATATCACCTTTCTCTTTATTTAGTATAATTGACTTTAGTTGTTATGGGCGTTTTAGTGAAAACGAAACTGCAATTTGACAGACGTGGAAAGACGTGTTAAACAAGCTAGGAACAGTTTAAAGATTTCTAGATCACCGGTATAAAAAGTTGTTTTTTTAATTTCACAGAAGCAAGGACCCTTGTTATAATAGATAATTCGTCAAATAAATAATTTTCTTTATGGTCATTATAAGTAGAAATATCGTTATCATGGTAATACTAAAAAGCACACATTTGAAGAACCAAGCCAGATTCAACACGTGAAACTGTCATGAAGCACAAAGTATACAGATGACTCGGCTTACCTACACGAAAATCAAAGCATACTATTAACGATATGCTCTGGTATGTAGGGATAGTATTCCAAGTTACGCATAGCCATATCTTTTTTACTTGAATGCTGAATAAAACATCTGACTCATTAAGACCATGTTGGATGAGGAATTTGACTTATTACAACTGTGCTGGATGAGAAACCTGACTCATCAAGACTATGCTGGATCAGATATCGAACCAAATCAAGCCATTATTTGAACAGGCACATTGTCTTGGGGAAGGGAACTTAAGGGCATGTAACCCCCACCCCCCTCGCCCCTTTTTTAACCAAGCAGTCAAAAATTTTATCCTGGTCACACCAAATGTCATGTGTACCAAGGTTTCACATTCAATAATTTCTGCACGAAAGGGGCCAGGTTGTCTGTTGTTATTCTCTGGTAATGGGGAAATTGAGATGGAGGGATATGCTTCAAGATACCAAAAATGCTACATCAGGCAGCATTAGGAACACTATGGTTTTACTTTCAGATGTTACTGTTCCGATAAAGAAGGTCAGGAGATCAAGGAATACAAGAGGAAGCCCATCCAGGAGACGAGCGAGAGATTATGCAGTATGTATAACGTGTCTTTAAGTGTTTTCAACTAATTTCAACAGATATGAAAAACAATTTTACTGAGAAATGTACATGTGTATGACACTTATCAAGATCACATGCCCCAGGTCAACATCTTTCTTCGGCATTGGTTGAGCACTGCGTGACCAACCCGTGCAAAGGAAAGCTGTTGGATTAGTCTTAATTCAAAGGAGAAAGGGTTGATCTATTTCAAAAGGAACCCCTTTTTTGCGGTCTACCAAAGGACTACACTTGTGATTTATTAAGCTCTACCACAAAGCTGGTTCCGTAATTTACTCACTAACATTTGGTAACAGATCCCAGCAATGAGATTTTTTCGAACAAAGAGGTTGACAGAATGTTTGAGGCTTGGCGTAAAGCTATCAGATCTTTATAGAAATTACCACGAAAAACACAATGTGAACAATGACATATTTTGAGAGAGGTTACGTATGTACAGACGTTTGTTACGTCAGAAACACAGATTTAGTCCAAAGTGAAAACCATGATTATCAGAACATATGGAAAATATTTTGCGGGGTTCACGTTCACAAACGGCCGAATCATAAACCTTCCTCTTAGTCAAAAATAATGTTAACAGATATGATCATTGATGATGAATTTGAAGTGGAACAAAGCTACCAAGTTACAGCTGAGATACAGCGACAGCCAATGCTTTGATAATCTACGAGTTGTGCGACACCAGAGCCCGGCAACTCATGGCCATCTTGAAGCCGGAACAGGATATTTCTTTATTAAAAATCACGTAGCCTTTAATTACTGTAGTTCTAGAAATTTTCTCGCCCAAATTAATTTTGCCCTTACGCGATAGTACTTGATGCGCGAAAATAAGATGCGCCAAAATTAATTGACTTAATGAAAGGTTATATATAGACAAGCCATGATGAGCAAAATTTAAATATGCAAACATTTTCTAAATTCCGGAAAAACAAGTTTACGCGAAATTTACTACATGCGAACATTTCTAGAACTACAGTATTAATTTCCATGCCTTGAAAATAAAAAAATATATTTTATAATAATAATAATAATAATAATAATAATAATAATAATAATAATAATAATAATAATAATAATAATAATAATAATAATAATAATAATAATAATATTATTATTATTTTAATGTGTTGCTTGTCTAATTGTAGTTTCTTCTCCACATGCAAAAAGCTGCTGTACCACATGTTAGAATAAAGATATATTTATAGAGCTGCACATGTGATTTACTTTGTTCTGCTACAGGACTGCGCTGACACTTTACACTTCGTTATTTATCCCTTAATTTTGGGTTGAGTATAAACAACTGATAATAATATTTATATAGAGATGATTTTATTTACAAATATATCACTTTGAAAGAGAAGGTTAAGGAGGAGAGAAAAAATAAATAAGAATGCTGTTGCAACAAGTATCAACAGTGGAAGTGGTAGAGACTGATGTGTACAAAAAAGTGAAGGCCACGCACTGTGGCAGGCCCGTGACCAGACTTTGGTTATGGGGTTATGGCACCTCCTAGCTGTAATCACAGAATTCTGCGTGAACGCACCCAGGGCTGTTAAACACCATGCTAAAGTGTGCCCTCAAATGTTTATGACAGAGTTTTCAAATTAGATCAAAAAGTTAACTTATTCAAGTGCGTTAAATTTAGATTGAAGAAATTTTTGTTTATTTATTTCAACCATTGATCTAACTGTTCAGTCATTACTTCTTTCAAGTCAAACTAATGAGCAGTTGACTTTGTATAAAATCTACGTACTCTAATTGGTTTTTTAGAATGCGGCGCAGCAAAGGCCGAGTACCAGAAAAAGGGCCTCAGAGGAAAGATTTTTTATTGTAACAAAGATGGGTCTTACCAGAAAGTTCAGTGCCGTGGATCTATTTGCTTCTGTGCAGACGAGAATGGAGCCATGAAGGCTGACCATCAAGAAGTTCCTATTTACAAGTCAGGCACTCTGAAGTGCTGAGCTACACTAGAGGAGAGATAGACCTTGCAGGTTCTGTTAAAACCTGAAGGCGATATATGTGTTGCCTTTGCTTATCTCCTGAATGACAATAAATATTGAAGTATGCTTTCAGCTTTAGGTATTATTTTTCAGTATTGTAATTAACCTTCCCCAGTGGCTTTATAAATTTTACAAATATCTAGGCCTGACAAATATTAACCATATCTACAGCACCATGATAGCACGGATTGATTGTTAGGTCACAGCTACAACATATACACCACATTTTAAATACGCAATTTTCTACGAGGGATAGTGAAAGGAACAAGAACTTTTAGAACTATCACAAAGATACAATTGTATTGACCTAAAGCTTTTCATGGTCTGGCTTTGAGGCTCCTCACAAGATACAAATCGTGCTCTTGCAAAAAGTGTATTGAAGATCTTTAGGATAAGATAGCTTGTGTAAGTCGTTTGGTTTATTTCCAGAGTAAGCGTTCTAAGCTTTAACAAAGCTTTGAAGTTTCAATTCTTAGTTTGGTCTGGGTTTCCCCATCTGGATCTTCTAACCATGAAATATGTCTTTGCAGTCTGCTGTTGAAGGATGGTCTTATCCTCCACATACTGAAAATATTTGATAAGTAAGGCCAACAGTCTAAGCCGAAAAGTGTTTCAAGGAGACTGTGCTTATAATTGTAAATTTCCTATGTTAATGTATAAGTATAACTTAAGCTCTTTCAAAAATAATTTTTCCGTCTAAATGGAAGACGATTAATGTGACAACTATCACTAAAGATAACAGCACAGATGCCTGCTTGGAAAGACAGATGTAAAGATATACGCCTCCCCATTAAAAACGACCCACTTTAAAAGATAGAACATATAAAGTCGTTTTGGATGAAAATGGAATTTTAACATGCATACAATTTTCGCGACAATTCGCACAAAAAAAATTAAAAAGTACATCCCCTGATATTCACCAATTGTCTATTCTCAATCTAGATCCCAAAACCTATAATACAATACAAAATAATTATATCAACAAAAAGGTTTTCATTTTCATTTGCAATTTGAAAATTCAAAAAATGATTCAAACCGACTTGGGAAGTTAATAAGACTGTTTTTAATGGAAACAAAAGAGAACATATTTCCCATCCCTTTTTATGATTGAAAATCAGATTTCCCATCTTTATGATTGAAAATAAAAAAAGAATCCAATAGAAGTGAAATGGCCGAAAAGTTCAATTTATTTTCACCGGCATTGGCTGGAAATTGGCTGCCAAAAACTAATCGAAGGCACATACCTCTTTTTAGCAGTTAGCATGAACAATAATGGGAAAGTACCTTAAATGTTTCTAATTCTTCCCCCATCTGAAAAAGAAACAACCACAAACAACGTTAAACCTGAATCTAGCACTGGTCAATACAACTTTTCCATGAGATTTATAAAAAAAAAAAAGTCATCATTAGCAGAAACTGTATTTCTTATAATCATTAAAACTCATGTGACAAGTATTGGAGAGAGAGAGAGAGAGAGAGAGAGAGAGAGTGAGTGAGAGAGAGAGAGAGGCTAAGAGCCTAGTTGTGTAGTTTGTGTACATCATGTTTTCCAGTTGTATA
>OZ026627.1:53901766-54186766 GCA_964020975.1 Hermodice carunculata
ATTGATCAAGTCAGTGAAGGTTGGCACCTCCACAACAACTTTTCCTTTTTATTGAACCTATTTACAATATATACTTACCTCTGCAATTTAATAATTATTTGATTTACCAATACAATGGGGGTTTTTTGCGCCCTTCGCCTTGAACACAATTTTTGCACAGTGATAACTTACTCTAAACCCACACTAAAAACCCAGTGGGAAAAGAGTAAGGAAGTTACAATGCCTAGGTTACGAGTCCTGGGGGATATGAGGGCAATGCCTGACGAGCTCCCTTAAGGGGACGCTCCATACATTATTGTTTCCATGACTGTATGTGTTTTCTGAGACTCCCACGGTAGTCGCTACCTTAGTGTCCATTTGGATCTTCTTTATTTAGATCTACTGTTGGGTGAGGGCAGAAAGCCAGACTACCACCATTGAAACCAAGCAAACTCTATGGCCCTAAGGGAGCAAGTGAGGGCTAGCATGCCGCCCTACCACCTGCTGTACATTGGCACACCCGCATCCATTATGTCTACAGCATCAGGGTCGCTTACCCAAACAGGCTACTATACAATGAACCACTCTTTGGGTGAGGGCTACGAGGCCACTCTGCCACCCATTGGCTGCCAGCGTCACTACCCCTTACCAATGTTGCCCATATTGATGCTATCGCCCTTAGTGATGGCTACAACGGCCCATGTAACAATAGGCCAAAAGCGTCACTCCCACTTATAAATGCTGATTGGGGCTATTCTTTTGGGTGAGGGCAGAATGGCCACACTACCACCCTTTAGATTAACAGCATCCCTACTGCTGACTAACACAGATAAGGGTATTATCCCCTTTTGCCATCTGCCCAAACCTAATATATACACACTAAGCCTAATGCTGGTCTATTGACAACTATTTTCTGGGTGAGGGCACAATGGCCACATTGCCACCTGTTTGATTAACAGCGTCCGTACCGCTGATTAACACAGACGGCAGCATTGTCCCTTCCCATCTGCTGTTGCTACTTACCACGCACAAAGTTACCAGTTCTATGTACAACTGGGGCTGTTGCTCCATGAAAAGTTTATTAC
This sequence comes from Hermodice carunculata, assembly GCA_964020975.1. Lineage (NCBI taxonomy): Eukaryota > Metazoa > Annelida > Polychaeta > Eunicida > Amphinomidae > Hermodice > Hermodice carunculata. The sequence goes on from OZ026627.1 coordinate 53,902,831, forward strand.
AGAATCATTAAAAGTACAAGCTGGTCACTGCGACTGCCACCTAGACTAAACTTGAAATTACATGTATAATAACACACACATATGTATCTATTACAAAACCATCCACTGTCCCTGAAAACAATAGAATAGAAATAATGCAGCTGGTCAATCACATCTTCACTCCCCAATTTCCTGTAAAAGAATAAGGACACTTGCTGTTACACTATCAAGCCCTGCGAAACGTAAATGCACTCACACCTGTGATTGGTGGGCCGCATGTGTAAATGCAAGCTAAGACATGATTCGGTAACTCGCGCACATGGTGAGGCAAAGGCCAGCTGAATGGTATGGGAGAGGCCATTAATTACAAGTGCGGTGCTGCATAAATACATTTGTGCAATGTGCACAAATTACTTCTATGCATTTACACCTCATTCACTCCAAAAACATAAACACATTTCTTGATGTTGGATGTATAAGGCCAGTGAAGGTTGGCTCCTCCATGACAACTTTTCCTTTTTATTGAACCTATTTACAATATATGCTTACCTCTGCGATATAATCTTTATTTGATTTACCAATACCATGGGGGTCTTTCACGCCACCAGCCACATTCTGTGGCGACCCCCATGGACCCTGACTAGCCATTCTGACTTCACAGAACAGAATAATACACACAACCATGGATTGGACAGCCTCTGACTGACTCCCATATGAATTATACTCACCATCTGCTGTGCTTTCGGGACAGCTGATGACTGACACCTATATTGTACCATAAGCCCTATCTGTCCTCCCTTTGGGACAGCCTCTGAATGAATCCCATATGAATTATAATCACTATCTGCCCTGCCTTCGGGACAGCCTCTGACTGACTACCAGGCTTAACTTGGGACAGCCGATGACTGACTCCCATATAAAACCATAAGTCTTGTCTATCCTACCTTCAGGAGAGCCCATGACTGACTCCCACCAGCTGTGTCAAGGTACTCTCAAGTAACCATTACTTTCTTTGTTGTGACTTTTTATTTACAGTTGGGGCAACCTATGATTGACTCTATGTTTTGCCTTTGTGGAATAGCCTATGTGTCCCTCAGTGAATCTTACCTGTGTTTCAAACTGTGCAATTAGTATGCTATTATTGTGCCGTGGGACTGCATGTGCCTGACTCCCGATTTGCCATATCTCCTAACCTGTTTGTAGATTGACTGTCTGGGGGGACCTCAGGAGAGCCTATGACTGACTCCCTGCTGTTACTTTGAGGGGACTTCCCTGGCTAACCTGGGGTGGGGGGCTACACCCATTGGGATCCTAGCCTGTCATAATTTAGAAATATGCTGTTGATAGCCTTATGTATTTCAGGAAGGCTTCTGTCTGCCAACGGCCCATGTTCCGAATCTGTGTATCAGAACACCCTCTAGTGGCTGCCTCTGTGTCAGCTCCTATGCAAAAACTATGCCCTTTATAGTACTTTGGATTTAGGCTACAGAATTCTAGCACATCCTTGAGAATAACCATAACCTGTTTGCAGTACACAAAGTTCTATCCTGCAGTATGAACAGTGAACCACGGGAGTAACCCCTTATCTTCAAGTAATTCAGTGTCAAGCAGACTGGGCAATATTGCTCTTTATCTAAAGCTCTTATTCATATGGACTGGGGACCTTCCTTGGCACTGTGTTTAAATTCATGCAATACCACTACCATCTCGTATTTCCCTTTCTGATCCCTGGTAATTGACATGTCCGAGAGTGCAAGCACCTGCTGGGCTCGGTCTGTAGGTTGTGTGACAAATTCTCCTACTCTCAGGAGGGCATGGAATGCTAACGAAAACATGGCAGCTGCCATAACTTGCTCATAATGGGATGTGATAACTGATGACAAGCTTTCGATCATCTTTTGGAGAATGGGTAAAGTTATTGGCAACATTTTGTAAAGTGCCACTCCTTGCAACTACTTGGTAAGGCTTGTTTTACTCATTTGACATTTATGTCTCCTTGGTCTCAGATGTTTGTGGTATCTGTACACATACTTCATGTGTGTTCCCAGGTCTGGCTGAGCCTTTGGTATCTCAGACTTGTAAGAAGATAAGCTCCGGATTCATATCTCCATGGCAAATGGTCTATCTGCATGGTATATAGAGAACATTGACGTTTACATCAAGATGGGCCGTCGAGTCCTAGTTGGAATGGTTCTCGTGTGGCTTGTCCTACAGTCTCTCCAAGTTGTGTCCCTCTCTGTGGCACTTCTCATTAAAAGTGTTTGTGACAGTATTTTCCTGTCAGTAATTCTATATTTCCTGTCATTAATCCTTCTGTGGGAGGAGTAGACATTTCAGAGACTGCATTCAGTGCCCTCAATTCTATTTCCTAACAACTAAATCCATTCCACTGGAAATGACCTTTTAGGGTCAACTTTCAAGTACAATAAGTTCAAATATAATTTATTATTTTTAACCATGGTTTTTATACCAAATTGCTTCTTGTTATACATAGAATCCAAATATTGTATTCTCCCCACACAAAGTGGTTTATTGTAGTAAATATAGTAGAATTTGTTACAACTCATAGTACACATTATCCATTCATCTTCATAAATCTTTGTTTTCATTCATTAACATCGAAATGTGCTGAATGAAATAAGTGCGGAAGTGAAATTTCCGTCATGGATAACAGCACAGCTGCATCACTAATCAACAGTGTTCAGGGTGTTCGGTTGTCAAGTTGTGATAACCACTTCCTCACTCAATTTGGTACAAGTGATGTATGTACATTCTGTTGACGCTTTGCAGATATTAACTCTTTTATTGACTTTTTGTCTTCCCTTAAAGATTCCTTAAAGATGGTAATCTTTACATTCGTCCATTGTCTCAAGTAAAACGGTATATCAACTATATACCTTTACCTAAGTACAATCATATGACCATCAATAATAATTATAACATCGAGATTTATGAGCAGTGAGCTTGCCACCATATTTTTCACCATCAAGTACGGAAAGGTTTCTTAAGTAATGTACATCGAGTAATACAATACATGTAAATATATTTGTGAATATATACAATTAGATAAAAGTATTCATGGCCATCCTTCTACAATAGAAGCTTTGTTTGAAAGATGGTCCTGTCATAGGATCTTCTGGTGAGACTGTGTGTGCTTGTTAAGTCTCAGCTACATTTGTGCATTCCTCTTGTGCCATCGCAGATGGTCTTGTGGAGAAGAATGAACTAGAAGTCTCATTTTCTTCTTTTACCTCACCTCTGGACTGAAAATGCTCTTTCTTGGTACTCACTGGTTTCACTGTTAACTCTTTAACAGCTGCTCTAACTCGGGGTCCCCACTTTATGTATACATTTACCAAAATTACAAATATTGTTAGAGTAAGTAGTGCCAAAATCATAATCATTCCCAAGGATAACTGATGTCCCGAATCACTTAAAATACTGTCTTCGTCTGGTTCAACTAGTGGAGTTAAATGCACTCTAGATAACTGGCTTAAGCACCTTAATTTTAAACTTTTGTAATGTTTTTAAGGGCGTCCCCTTCGGGAATTAGTTCTTGAATTTTTATGGGTGGTATGTTTTGAATCTGTACAGTGCTGATCGAAAGGTGGCTAATTTGTTTGGTTATACTAGGTAGTGTCCATCCAGCTCCACTAATACTACATTGTGGTCTTACTCTTACTATATAAGTTCAAGCAGCTAATGTCATGGATTCTTGTGGTCCAGAAATACATCTCATAGTGACTGTTTCTCCCCAAGTCACCAAAATGTATTCATCTAAAGCGATTTCCTCAGCCTGGGTTGAAGCATTACTTTTCATAAGTGCTACCTCACATGTATGTCTTTGCTTCTTCATTCCTGACAGAATTGCCCGTGTACAGGACCAAACCTCTGGTTGATATATGGGGCCTGTCCTACACATAATAGGGCTCCATCCAGTACAGGTTTTCGGATGGAATATCTCTCCAGTCTGTGGGTTTAATCCTACATCAGTATGTTTCACTAATACCTGGATAGCTAATCCAGTGGTATTATATGGTAAGGGCCAGCTATGAAGGTTATACCACCAATAACAGTTTTCCTGGACTAAGGGTAACTTAACACGGTACATTAGCATGCGGCCATCTCATATAGGCGTTACTCTCTCATGTTCCTAGTACCATTGTATGGGTGTTACTGGTCTCCTTGGGGGTGTTTGAATCTTATTGAATAGTTCTAGCAGTTGGTTTGGAGGTAATAACTCCTTGGTTGGTCTACCTAACTCTAAAGATGCTTTCTGCCTATAAAACCTGTCCAAGGTCCTTAAGTAATTATTCAATAGTTCTTCAAAAAATGTAACTGCCTGTTCAAGATTATGCATTAACCATAATGTTTGCAGAAACCTTCAAGTGGCTGTCGTATGATTCCTCATCCCTTCGTATTGTGTCCATAAGACAGTAGAAAGATATTGTTCAATCATCTGTATCCATCGTCTGTCTGCATCAGCTTCTTGATAAGTGTGGTTCAATACAGTTACCATTTGATTAAGTCGATGAACTATTTTCTTCTGTACTTTTCTCGGTGATGAAATAATCCATTTGATCTGTGTTGTTTCTTTGTCCGTTGCTAGTCCAAACAAGGCATGTGCGATTTCTCCAAATATGTTCAGAGGTCCTCTTTTTCCTGTTCGGTTTGGGATTTTTGGATCTGTCATAGTGATTCTGTTGTCCATCTGTGTTAATAAGGCCATCTTTTCGTCCAGTCGTTTAGTCCCTTGCTTCTTGTCTGAATCTGGTATGGGTGTTGTTTGAAGCAGGCTTTTTATAGCTCCCGAAGGGAGCTTAACCGTTACGTGCGTACAGGAAACAAATTAATTCATGCTCCCTTATCTTGCTAGTGGATGGCCTGAATTGCTTGCGGCACGGAAGTTGTTTTTTGAAGGAAACAGGAAGCGGAAGTGCAGTCTAGAACCCATGAAAACTGAATCATTCTCCGGGACAGATTAACCCAAATGAAAGAACAAGTTCATTGTCGTGTACATAATTATTGATATTTTTCTCAAATTTTGGGATCATTAGTCCTTCTTCAGGGAATGACAGTTGATAAGCAAAGATAAACGCTCACCAGCCCCAGGCTTTGGCCTTGGCTGGCTCCCTGCCTCGCCGCTACGTCAATATAGCAGCGCTGCACGGAAAATATGAATCAGGCTGTAGGGAACTACACAAAACACAGTCATCGCAAAATATGAATCATGCTTGGAAAGACACCAAACACAGTAGGGCGACAAAGCGTCGAGTCAAAACGAGCATGCCTGCGATAGCAGGCTATGCGAGTCGTACTTTGCCTTCGGGAGCTTCCAGAGCCTGGCTGTTACATATTATTTGTATATTGATAATGAATATCGTCCATCCTCTGTGGTCTGTCTTACATCACTAGAATCGTCCATTTGGCAACTTGTATCTTGAGTTGACTTCTTCCTGTAATCAGCAATCCATCCGGTAACAAATGTATATTGGCTCCTTCCATCACAGTGGCAATAGTTACTAAAGTAACCATTATCAGTGCTCCATTGGTTGGTCTTGGCATGGTCTGTTCACTGGTCTATCCACTGGTTGTCTTAGTTGCGTCAACAGCTTCTTTTGGAATCTGGTATGATATGGGTGTGCAAAGTCCTGAAATATAGGAAGGGGTTGAGTGTGGTGCGGCTCAGCCTCAGGTTAATCTTATGACTCTTCTATGGGTTGCCCATTCTCTGAGTCTGGTTCATCTGGTTCCTCCTTTGTCTGTTCAGCTCGCTGGTCTGGCAAGAACTGAAGCGTTGGCTGTGGTACAGCTGACTTTCTAGAATTAGGGACTGGTCCAGGCCAGCTGTCCTCCCATGCAAGGTTTGGGTCAACCAGTTTAAACTTATTCCTACATACAAATTTGGTTTTTCCTGTCTGTTGTTGATGTATCCAACATGGGGGTCCTCACAGGCGGATGACTGCATATTGCGGCTCCCATTTAGAGGTCAGAGTTAACCGCTCTTGTGCTTTGAGGATTACAGTATCTCCTATTTGTACGTCCACAGCATTGGATTTCTGGTTATTCTCTGTCTATTGAATTCTCTTGATCTTTCAAGATATTATCTATCCTTACTCAGTGCCTCTGCTAGTCACTTAGTCTTCCTTGTAAGGCAAGAGTATCCTTATTTGCACTCAGTACTTTAGTTAAAGGTAATCTGCCTCTACTGTCATACATAAGGAAAATGGTGTGTAACCTTTAATAGTACTAACAGTATTCCTATAGACTAGTAAAGCATTAGCAAGCTGTTCTTCCCACTTTCTTGCATCATTGTTGACTAATCTGGCTATCATTTCTTTAAAAGTTCTATTGAATCGTTCTATCTTTCCATTTGTCTGAGGATTATATCTTGTAGTTCTTCTATAATCTACTCCTAATTCTGATAAATGTGTTCTGAAAGATTTTGCATTAAATCCTTGTCCTTGATCTGTGATTACAATTTCTGGAATTCCATATTGTGGAAAGAATTCTTTCACTGGAGCTTCCTCTACTACTTGTGCGGATTTGGTGGGATAGGATGACTTTCTGCCCGACCTGACAAATGATTAATAATATTCAGACAGTATCAATTTCCTTTGTCACTTATTTCAAATGGTCCTATCAAATCCATTCCTACGATCTGCATTGGATAGACAGGAATTGGCATTTCTCCCATCTTCACTGTATCTAGCTTTGGTACATGTACAAGACATGTGGGACATTTTCGTAATCTTTCTTTGATATCTTTCCTTATTCCCGGCCAGACATAGGCTCTTTGACCCTAGATAAGGTTTTATACAAAGCCATATGCCCTACGTCTTTATGACATCTATCTATCACTTTGTCTCTATAAGGATTTGGCAATACCAGTCTTGGGTAACTGGGCTCAGTCGGTGTTGGTTTCTTAATCCTTAAAGGGTAAGGTTATTTTTTGTCCCTGTGAAAATGGAAGTGACACTTTTCATTTAACACAGTACAAGGGGAACAGTTTTCATTGAAACATACCCAAAGTATATATCATTGTGATGGCTGCAGTGTGTAGATTCATCATGTGCTTAAAAAACTATCAGGCACGTGATTGGTTGCCATGGCAATCAGTGTAAGCACTCATAAATGGCAAAAACTCATTAAAAATGTTGCTGAATTAAACAACAAAGTATCCCCTCATTTTATGTGAAGCACATTTTCCTGCAAAAATGCATGGTACTTGGACAACTAGAGATATAAACTTGCAGTAAATGTTGAAAGGAAAACATTGGTCACATGACCTGTTTCCATAGCAACTGTCTAAATATTGCTTGTAGTTGGCTAAAAATAGGAAAAACTGGATTTTTACATTTCCAGAACCTGTAAGAGACAGCTATTCTGTATAACATGTACAGCCATTATATCAATTCATACATTATGTAACAACGCAGTAGTATCTTTATAAAAAATGCGTGTTTTTGGGCATTTTTAATCTTTTGCCATGGAAACAAATCTTGATTGAATCCAAAATCTTACATGCAAGGCCTTATACTGATATGTAAGTTGTAAATGTGGATGACATGTGCACATACAGTGTACATGCAATGGAATCATTTGTTTCAGTGAAATACAATTTTGGAGTTATAAATTACAATGAAGCCAAATAAGACATAACTGTGCTTAGGAATCCATCTTCATCACTTACTCTTGCAGCACCACTATTAAGACTGTGTTGCCGTGGCAACTGTAGGTAACGGTGCAGATGCCAAACAGCTGGATGACAAACTGGACACTGCCTGTGCAGCAGTATTCTAGGGGACATACTCCTGATGCAAAACATTTTGTTGGACTAATTTCCCTTCAATATACCATAACTATATATCATAAGATTCAGTATTACATCTGGCTCATAATGTGTCATTAATAACCTACTGGTCATGTGACTGGTTACCATGGCAACCAAAATAAACACTTGTATATGACAAAAAGGTTCCTTGAATTGTGATCGACAACAGGATAACCCCCCCCCCCCCCATTTTACTTGAAACCCCTTATTCCCCAGCATGGATCATACTTTTATAACTGGAATAGAAGCTTTCACTGTACATTGAACAGAACATATGGGTCATGATTTGTTCAACAGGAACAATTTAAATGTTAACCCTTTAAGTGCCAATTCTAGAATGAGTGAACAGCTTTCCTCAGTGCAGTTTGCAGGCAAAGTGCACTGAGGAAAGCTATTGACCTAGTCCATACTATTTACTGACTCCATTAACGTTAGGCTTGACATGCTGGTACATGTACTTGAATGGAAGGTTTTACACAACAGAATTTGAATACAATATCATAACATTGACAAATATGAACACACATATAGCCATGACTGACACTGATGGAGTTAAGGTATTTGAATATACTACAATTACTGCTAAATTTTAGTAGTAATTGTACTATTATGGTTATATAATTATTTAGTAAATATATATTTCAGAGCAATTGCCAGCTCTTCAGGTCCAGCATCAACTGTGCAAAGTCTAACATGAGTAGATGTAAAATTTGCATATAAATTGTGCACTCTTTTTGAGTACTCAGAAATCCCAGAGACCTTCACAATGGAAAATTCACAGTCAGCTGAAGTACGGAAGAAAAAAGTAGTGTTATGCCATTCACATGCTTCTTCATTGATCTTTTCATCCATTTATTCAAAAATCTCGACACTGAACTTACCTGCCAAACAGACCACACTCCATGAAGGAGACTATGAATATGGTTACTACATACACCCAAACTATGTAGGTGAGAAGGAGTATGTAAACATTATTTCCCTGTATGTTCTACGATGAACTGAAGGAATCCTAAACCATATTGAGTTCTATCTGTTCTCTGTAGAAAATATTACAAACCATATTTGCATTAACGTTTGCAATGATATGCAGGATCAACACTTCATTTTTTATATGAAAGTGAAAGCAACGTTTAAATCCAAATAACAGTATGGCTCTATCTGATATATATAATCAGAGGTTCTTCAAGACCCTAAAGCCAACTTTCAACGTGTCCATTGACAAAATGCTTTGCGATAAGTTCACAAATATTTTTGTGTCATATATAATTGATAATCATTTTTTCCATTAGAATGAACAAGTTATCATTTCCAAGACTGTGAGTGGAAGGGGTTCCAGCACAAACCATCATGGACATAAACCTGGCAAGTGATGCAAAAATCATTGGTTTTTCTCTTTGTTTGCTTTCCATCTGCAGTTTTGAGATAGCCACAAATTTTGCACCGCCTCCTGATCCCATTGTCCTTCTCTCTGGTAGATGGGTGTATACCAGAGATGCGTGCTACAACACTTGGGGGGAGTGGGTGGAGCCTGGGTCTGCCACCAGCTGTGTGACCAGCCATTGCTTGCATATAGGGCTCTGTAAGAGAGGACACAAGGGCTTCCCTATAAGCTTTATGGGACACCTGTTTTGCAGATAGGTAATTAAAAAGGATATACCCATTGCAAATGGCAATTTCAAGAAGGCCGAAGAATACTTTTTTCCACCACTTTAATGTTTTACGCCCAAGAGAGTAATATGTGAGAAGTTGAACAATTTTGTCTACACCTCCCATATGGGCATTGTAGTACACTATAACTGTTGGCTTCATGACATCATCTGTTGTGTTTTCATTTCGGCGTGGTGAAATAATGTCAACACCATTACCATGAATGGTGGAAATGGCACAAACATCTCTCTTGTCTTTCCACCGTACTGCTGTGATATTTTCTGCTGAAAACCGAAAGGCAGTATCCTCCCGCTTGAAGCCATCTTTTGCCTTTGGTTTCAGATCCTCTGGGAAGCCATATCGGTTGCTACGAACCATGCCACATGAAAGAATACCATTACCCAGTAGCTCCAAACTGAGGCAAGGCGACGTAAAATAATTGTCAGTGTACAATCTGTACCCCTTGCCATGGAAATCTGCAGTAAGATCATGGACAACACGTGATGCTAAACCAACCTCAGCCGTGTGTTCCTCTTTTCCAGTGTAAATTTGAAATCGACTACGGTATCCGTTTACACTGTCAGCCAAGACCCATATCTTGATCTCAAATTTCTTTGTTTTTTTGGGCATGTACTGCATGAAAGACACCCTACATTTGGTCCCTAACATTTGTTCATCTATGGATATGTGCATGCCTGGTACATATGCTAATTTGAAGTTTTCTGCAAGTTTGTTATGGATATATCTAATTTTCCACAGACGATCATTACTACTTGTGGCAGAGTTATCGCATACATGTAAATATCTAAGGATTTGTTTGTACCTTTTCTGTGTGAACATCTGGCCAAACCATGGTGTGTGCATCCAGGGCTTTGTTGACCAGTAATCATCCAAGACTGGTCTATGGTTGAGGCCTTGTGCAAAACACGCTCCAATAAAGGCATCAATACACAAATCAGTGACACTACTCCATGGCAAGGCAGAAGGATTTTCAGCTCTTTGTTCTTGTGCATACTTGTTTGTTTGTGTTTTTATGTGATGGACAATATCCTTGTCCCACAGTATCCTGAATGTACCAACCTCAGTTACTGGGTCAACAGATTTTGCCCACTCTGTGGGCCCACAAAATGCACTAAACTTATGTGTCTCTACAGTGACATTTTGGATAGATCTACAGTGGAGTTTTTCCAGTGAAACCGAGGCCGAGGCCTATATGTTGCAGCTCTCAGAATGCCTGTACCAGTTTCCTCCTCACTGGACTCATCGTCAGAGCTGCTGTTGTCTTACAGCTACAATAACAAGATAAAGTGATATAAACTTTTGTTCATTGAGCTTGTTGAACTTTGAAAAATCAACAAAGAGTTTGAAATGTTGAACAAAAAAAAAAAAAAAAAAAAGGTTCTTTCAAAATTAATACCAAAGTTCAACACATAACCCAGAACAAAAGTTCATGGAACCTTTATCTTGGATTTTTGAAAAAATAAAATACTGCCATTTTCAGGTTACAATTAGGATATACTTACTTGTCTTCAACAGGGTGGGGGTGGGGGGCTGGGGGATGAAAACACTTATTTCAATGTGCATGTGAAACATTTACTATATATTGTCTAAATCTCTTTATGAAAAGAGTAAACATTGACCATACGGTCATTAATAGTGGGTGATCATTCATCACATAATTTATTCATGCTGCAAAATTGTGATAATGTAACACAACACACAAAAAACTAAAACCAACAATTGACAAATTGAACAAACAAGAGATATGCACCCTGCCTGTTTTGTGTGTGTGCGTGTGTGTGTGTGTGTGTGTGTGTTTTTCTTTTTTTCACTATTCCACCCACATTTGTGGAATTTGCCACAAAAACTTTTATGATTCTATTGTCCCAGCTTAATATACCTACCATGAAGTGCATTTGTGATTACAAAACTAAGTGTTTTCAAATTCATGCTCATTTATCTTGTCCCACTATCAGAAATACATGCTTGGGTTCTTGAAGCTCCAACACAGGTTCTGCTGCAGACCCCTGATTATCATTTTGGCTGATATAGTGGGTGTTCAAAAATTACCAGCTGAACGTGTTATGGGACAAATAACAATACAAATTCACTTAAGAGTGAGAGGAAGGGAATAGGAAGGTATAGAGTTGTCTATTGGATTTTGCTTACTGATGATTCAGAGGTGTATGGAACAGCTGACTTTGTATGTAGAATAATTATGTCAACATGTTGATGAACTTATTTACCTACATTGACTTACATACAGCTTTTGGAAGTAGCAGGGCTGTGGCATTTCCCCGTGAGTAGAAAGGAGGAAACTGGCAGTCATTTGTGCGTATTGTACTGTGTAACTTTTCTTATTCCTCACATTAGGATTCCTTTGTCATGAGAATGCTACATCACTCACTGATAGTTTTGAGTAGTGGTGGATATTCTAAAAAATAATTTATACTGACTGGATTGAAATAAAAAAAAATAAACACTACTGACACACATGTAATCATCGCTTCTGAATCTGTACTATGATTCAGCATAATATAATCATTGCTTTGTGCTGTCTACACACACACACACAGACATGTATGTATGTATGTATGTATGTATGTATGTATGTATGTATGTATGTTATGTATATATATTTATATATGTATATATACTGATCATAGAAAATTATATTGTGCAATAGTGAAGGTGTGATGATGTGAATGGGTCAATATGGGCATGAATAGTGTTATTCTGATCAAAAGACCTTGCCACTTCATTAATGCAGAACTAACCTTATACTTACACTGTAGCTATAAACATGACTTATCAGTCAGTGGTTTTGGCAGCACCTAAGGATTTGATTTTTCTCTTTGGTGGGGGAAGGGGGAGAAGGTTAATAAGAGCACACTGAAATCAAGGCCTATCCAGCTATCTGGATATTTATAAGAATACAAGGCACATTCCCCTGGTTTTCAGACTAACATTGTTACATTGTTTAAACTGAGCACTACTGATGCCTGTATACTTGTGGCACAATCATGGTATTTTGCTGAAATAAAGTAAATGAGTTGGAAATCAAACCTGTAATGACACGAAAAAATATGGTATATTTTTGTTTCATGTTTCATTGCCACTTGTCCTTGTGCAAAGTACACCCCCCCCCCCCCAAAAAAAATAATCATGCCATATTCAACATGTCGGAAATGGAAGTGCCACAGAAATCATTTTATCATGGGGCCTTACATCATATTACACGCATTCACCAAATGCAGCTGGTCATTTTATGACACAGAATGCTGCTTTGTCATCTGAGAGAAACATAAATATTATCTTATGTATCAGCATTCACAGCTTGAAATCATACTGCTTGGGCTTTTGTGCAAAATCTCTACAATGATCATAATCATTCTTGTGTGCAGTTTACATAATACATAGACATACTGTTGGCAGATGCAATCATTTTACTAAAGTTGCCATAGTAAAGCTGTGATAAGGTAAATGGATCAATGAGGGCATTATAAATTTCATGATTCTGTTCCAAAAACCTTTGGACCTCATCCATGCAGATAAACTTTAGCTAGATATAAACTAAAGGTTAGTGTTTCAGGCAAAAACTTAGGGTAGGATTCTGATTTTGTGTGTTTATTTATTTATTCATTATTAATTATAGCACAATCAAATAAAGGCCTATCCAGCTGTCTGGACATTTATGTGAATACTGGACAAATTCCCCTTGTTTACACATTTACATTGTTTGTTTATATTGCTACAGATTCATGTATGTATTTGGTATATTTTGTTTATACAAAGTCAGTAATTCGCTTGAAAATTAAACCCAGAATATTTACACAAAATTACACTCTACCCTCAGTTCTTTGCCAGTTATACTTGTGCAAGTTACAAGCAAAACACACCCAAGAACATTGTTTTCAACTTTTAGGGAATGTCAAGGAGACAGAAGTAATTTTATCATGGGGCCTTTCATGTGAATTGACTAGATGCAGTGTTTTCTCATATAATGGTAAAAAATTTAACCTTGTGTTGTGTCAGCATTCAGTTTCAAATCACGCTGTATGGGCTTTTGTAAAATAACTAAAAAATAAATGAAAAGAAAAAAAAACTGAAAAATGTACATATCCATAACGGGGATATCCAGATGGGCCGTCAAGTCCTGGTTGGGATGGTTCTTGCCTGGCTTGTCCTATAGTCTCTCCAAGTTGTGTCCCTCTCTGTGGCAAGTTCTTGTATCGAACTTTCCCTCTTTACTGAGTGGGCTACATTTATACCCTCTGAAATGTGAGATTTCATCATCTCATTAAAAGTGTTAGTGACAGTATTTTCCTGTCAATAATTCTATATTTGCTGTCATTAATCGTACTGTGTGTAGGAGTAGACATTTCGGAGACTGCGTTCACAGCCCTCAATTCCATTTCCTAACAACTAAATCCATTCCATCGGAAATGACCTTTAAGGGGTCAACTTTCAAGTACAATAAGTTCAAATATAATTCAATATGTTTAACCATGATTTTTATACCAAATTGTTCCTTGTTATACATAGAATCCAAATATTGTATTCTCCCCACACAAAGTGGTTCATTGTAGTAAATATAGTAGAATTTGTTACAACTCATGGTACACATTATCCATTCATCTTCAAAAATCTTTGTTTCATTCATTAACATTGAAATAAGTTGAATGAAATAATTGCGGAAGTGGAACTTCCATCATTGATTACAGCACAGCTGCATCACTAATTAACAGTGTTCAGTGTGTTCGGTTGTCAAGTTATGATAACCACTTCCTCACTCAATTTGGTATATGTGATGTTTGTACATCCTGTTGACTCTTTGCAGATATTAACTCTTTTATTGACTTTTTGTCTTCCCGTAAAGATTCCATAAAAAATTCCTTAAAGGTAGTAATCTTTACAATCTGATTCTTGCCGTTTATTGTGAATTCCTGCTACTATCTTTGTAACAAGGTAGTGACGGGTAGGGTCAGCAAACCCCTTGAGTTTGTGCCAGAAACCTAGGGCTGATTAAATTTAGGCAACTTATGAGGGGGCTATTTTTTGTAATCCAATGCCACAATAAGCCGGACTAACTCTGTAAAAGGTATGGGCCATTGGGCTGGCTTGCCCAAAACGTCTTTACAAACATTCTGATAGTAAGCCCAGGCTCTCTTGTATGCTGACCATGTACTGCTTATGAAATATGCTTTTAAGAGGCATAGAGCACACCGTGTGAGTTGTGGAGGAGCACTGCACTTGGGACCATAACTGGGCTGGGTTTTGCGCTTGGATGAAGCCTTCAGAAGAGCTGCATGTCTTCTCGCGATAGAGCGTCCACCCAACAACTTTGATGAGTGGAGACATAAAAGGCCTGAACAATGACATTTAGCTCTAAGCATTTTAATGCTAACAACCGCCATAAGAGCATATTTTTTTTGCCTGAACTCGACTGTTTATTTATTGCTACCATTGAAGCCATCTTGTCATGAACAACACTTTCTTGTTTTGCCACTGTTGGCCCCCAAACATAGACTGCTGCTACAATTGGCAGAAATTCGAGTACCATGATATTGAGTTTCAACAAGGTACTTGACCAGACATCCCAGAAAAACTGATTTTTGTGTGTGGCCTCAAATCCCCATGACCCTGACACATCTGTATAGAGCAAAAGTTGGTCGGATGTTAACCAACCTCTGTCGTGAAATATTGACTTTCCATTAAACTTTGTCAGGAAACTAAGCCATAAGCTCATATTGTGTTTAGTTTCTTTTGATATCCTGATGTGGTGACATGGTTTAGAAGCTTTCATAGTTAGTTCTATTAACCTTATAAGGAAGGCTTGACCCGGCAGAACCACCTGACAAGCCCTTGTACTGATTGAATGTCCCTGAGGCATGCTGACTTCTTTGCTACTAAACTGTTAATCTCTGACTGACATTTCTTAAGCTTATCTAATGGTAAACACGCCCCCTGACAGCTGTGTCTAATTCTACACCTAGAAATGTTATCACCTTTGAAGGACCTACAGTCTTACCCAGTGCTGCTGGCACCCCCACCTGTTTGCATAAGGCTACAAATTTTGACAGGTTTCTGTGACAGGATTCTTTAGACTTGGTGACAAATAGAAAATCATCAAGTACTTTCATGATATTTGTAATCCCAAATTGTGTTTCAGCTATCCACTTCAATGCTGTGGTGAAGGCTTCAAACAGGAAACAGCTGGATGAGCTACCCATTGGGAGACATGTGTCATAATAAAATTTATTCTGCCATTGTATGCCTAGCAGGGGGTTATCTGCTCTATGTACTGGGATGTTTCTGAAAGCTTCCTGAATATCAAATTTTGCGGGATATTCCAGATCGCCTGTATCAACTATTGCCTGTACCGCCTCTTGCACTGTTGCATATGTGACTGAGGCCATTTCGATTATTATGAAATCATTTACTGAATTCCCCTCGGGATGTGAAAGGTGGTGGATCATCCGAAAAGTATTAGGCTGGTGCTTAGGGACTACCCCTATAGGTGATATATGGATGTAGTCAGGGAATGGGGGTGTCTTGAAGGGGCCTATGATTCGACCTAATTTTATCTCCTTCTGAAGCTTCTCGGTGACTACTTCTGGGAATACAAAAGCTGATTTTAAATATTTTGGGAAACCAGCTTGAGGCCTGTGGAGACAACCTAGCCTAAACCCTTCTCTAAAAGCTGTAACTTACAAGTTCTGCTTGCTTGTGTGGTACCCTTCTAAATACCTGTCCAAAACTGCGGCTCTAATGGGTGTGGTTACCCCTGGGCCACATGTAACGACCGTTTCCTTGGCCTCCAGGTGCACTACGGGTTGGGTAAGCATCCCCCCAGTTGTCAAATTCTGACTTCCTGTCGAAAGCCTACCAGAAGGGGGAGTCATCCCTATGTCTTTCCCAGGGACGACGCAATTGGTTACCCCAGCCCCTGAAGTGCCACTCTGTACTCTTGATAGCTTACTCTGTCTCTCCTCAGCAACTGGCATACCACTACCTTTCGTGAACCCTTACTGAAGTGCAAGTACTTTGCTAAGGCCAGTATCTGCGCGGCCAAATGCTCCGGGTCCTTCCTAAATGTCTTGCTACAAAGGTCATAACCCCCAACTGTACTGTTTTTTGCCAACGGAATCAACCTGGACTCACCTCTTCTGAGTGCCTGTAAATGGCCTGTGATCCTACTTACCATTGAGCCCCAACCCCATAAAAATCTACCTCCATTTGGCTTTCAAACAGGTTGAAATTAGGGGTCATGCCATACTGATCACTGTAGTATGTAAAATCTTATAACCTCCTAATGTAGCTATGTCCCAAAACCAGTACCGGTGTAGCGTGTGGTGTTGGGGACGCCATCTTGACTTAGTTTGGTCAACGGTTATTACCTACGAAGTTCAAAGGTGAACCTGTGTGTACTATGACCCAATGCCACACTGGGCTCTTACCATGTGTCAACAAATAAACAGCGTAGTCCTTAACTCTTGACTGGTGGGTTTGCTGATCAAAATGCCACAATGCGTTTTGTGATGTTAAATTCAAATGCTCCTGGGGAACTTCCCCTTGCTTTAGACTGATGAATTGGAAAATTCCAGGAACCAGAAATCTACACCTTCCTACTATTAGGACAACACAAAGAAAAAAACAGCCATGTTACACCGATCCTGCCTTCCTGTAATTACCACACAAAAACGACTACAAAACAAACTACTAAAATTCAAACAAATTCAAACTTGAAATGTAAAGCGATCAAAATACTTCCAGCTGGTCAATCACGTCTTCACTGCCCAATTTCCTGTATAAGAATGAGGGCACTTGCTGTTACTCTATCAAGCCCTGTGAAAATTAAATGCACTCACGCCTGTGATTGGTGGGCCGCATGTGTAAATGCAAGCTAAGATGTGATTGGGTAACTTGCCCGCGTTGTGAGACAAAGGCCAGCTGATTGGTATGGGACAGGCCATTAATTACAAGTGCAGTGCTGCATAAATACACTTGTGCAATGTACACAAATTACTAAAATGTTTCATTGGTCAACTTTTTAAGACTGGTGCAAGTCCTGACGCTTCCAACTCGAGCAAATATTAACACGAGACCACTGACATTGTAATGACATAATGAAGAATTTTCAACGATACCCATTACAATAAAAACAGTCGAAATTAAATCCACATATAACAAAATAAACTTTGTTAATTCTTAAAATGGACAGATTGGTTACCTAGTTCAGACAGTTGCAAGCATGAAAGCTGCGTTTCTTTACATTATACTGAGTTAGGGGAGGAAAGTTTACTGGTTGAGCAAATATTAGCACAAGGCTTTGGAACAACAGCACTTGAATGACAGTTATACAATAAACATGCTCATACACAACTAAAGCTAAGACACCAACAATCGTTTAATCAAACGAGATACACAAATAGCTTTTATCTTGTGTAAACCATCATCAATGAAGAGTCCTTTACATACAAAATAGCCTAGTGAGCTATTTTTGAATTATTCACATATTTATACATCCAGGGTGAGGACCCTGCCTTGTCATAGGTGTTGCCCATAGTTTAAGTAAAGGGGTCGGGTCCAAACAGCGGGTCTGATTCCCCCCACCGGACTACACTACACTGCCTGAGGACTTTGGGGTGGGGACCCAGGTGCGAGATTACTTTCACCCAACTGCTCAGAACTAGAGAACTCCTAACAAGTACTGGAACAATGGACATCCTGCACCAGAAATGTAAAACAAACCCCATGATGTCAACTACTCCTCACCATGAAAGTCTCCAAACAATAAAGCTCTATTTCGTTGTCAATGCTTCAAAAGAATAACTCAAGTGTGTGACATTTGAGTAAATACTCTCAATTTTCAGTAATTGCTGACATTGAATAAATGTGCACTTAGACATGTCAGAGAGGAATGAAAGTCATACTCATTTAAGACAAGAAAATGTATTAAAAATAAAAGTTTTCTTGACCAGGTCCAGAGTACAATTAGGCAAATATCTGTATATCATAGACCACTGCTTGCGACCGATGGCCCCTGGGGATTTAACATGACAGAAACCTGCTTGCCTAAAATGAAAAGTGAATATTTAAACACATATATGCAAAAAAATTAACTAAGTAGCAAAATATGCGAGTCCAAAATCTCTCAAATTAATAAAGCCAAATTTTCTACCGAACTCTGGATATTTACCACAAAATATGTGGAAATATTTGAGCAAAAAGTACATCTCTGAATCGTCATAGCAAACTTAATTTGCTGCTTGTTTGTTTATAATTTTTGGTCCTTTTCTAGTTGTCTTTTTTCCTCTTTTTTGTTGGGGGTGAGTAGGGGCAGTGTCATTGAAGGGATTGGAGGTTTCTTGAAAAGGGAGTTTCAAAGTAGATTCCTGTTGTGGTGACTTTTGGCCTACATGGTCACAAAGAGCACAACCTTTTTTTCAACCAAAAAAAAAAAAAAAAATAGAAAAACACAAACAAACAAACAAACAAAAACCACTATCAATGTATGTGTTCAAACATTTCCCTATTCAGGAACAATGGAATGATAGTATTTGAGATATAACAGCTGTTGCTAGTGTCCCCACCTGAACTTTGCTGCTCAGTTACATGAAACTGATAGCAGACATGGATCCTGGTCATGACTGAAATGCGAGTTATGATATTATTAATTATAACTGTTTACACAACAACTTGATAGGCAGTTCTACTGTGTGCTGGGTAAATAACATTGGAGACGGACTCATCATGCAATGGTTCCTGTTGCTACAATTTAAATTGAGGAAGCTTAGTGTAAATATTTTTTTGCTCTGAGAGAACTTTATGAGCTCTTATGTGAAAAGTCAGGTTACTTACAGCACAATGAACTGTCTGTGCTGGTTTAGAGGTCAAAGGCCTGCAACTTGAGCAAAGAGCTGGGTTTCACATTGGCAGCTTTGACCATAAGAAATGATGAGGGTCAGTCAGGCCTACAATAGAAATGAGGTTATCCACTAGTGTCTTTGCACATGTTTATGCAGTTGATTAGGCATTGCATATGTGTATTTACATTTTGTGACAACAGTGCAGTCTGCAGCTTCTAAGATATACTTTTCGCCTGCATCAGTCACTAGGAATGGACCTGTAATTAATGTTGCTCCCAAATCTGTCCATGGGGACTCTTATTTTCAAAATACTTGGGGAGCTTTCCGAATTTTTATGTTTCCTTCTTGCCCCACATTGTGGATGTTTTTGTAACATGTACAGCTTCTTTCATTTGGTACTACTAAGAGGATCTTCTGGTCAATTAAGAGTTTTCCTCTGTCCCAATTGTCCAGAATTATGTGGAGCATATTGCACAGTATGGTTTCCTTGGCACCTACGTTTAATTGTATGACTAGGTTCTGTTTTGTGACTCCCATCTTCGGTACAGAACAGCATCCACCAGGTCAAGCTGGTCCCATGACAAACATGAGTGGCAAACAGCCGGATCCCCAGCAGCCATTTTATTTCTCAACAGCCCTATTTTGGATTTCTTGAGCCACTCTGGCACTGTATCCAGGTCCTGTTCCTTCTCCTTCTAGAGACCTCTGATTATGTCTCGGGGTTTTCCACCAGTCCACTTTGCCTACCCGGTACTACTTCTGTTATGGTACATTTTGCACTCATACCTCCACCTACACCAGGACAGTTTTTATGGACCAATTTCCTTATACATATATTTTATATGAACACTACATCAACAGCCTGAGGAGACACCTTTCCAGTATCTCATTACACAAGAGCTTTTGTTTAAGCTACGATACACTGATATCTACCAAGCACTACCTGCAGGAACGTGCTGAGCAATATACTACACATGGGTGCTCTTGTTGCTCTCTTGTCATTCTGTACACCACTGACAGTTGTGGATGCAGCTTTATCCATTGCTTTGGCATCATAGGGACCACATAATCAACCAATGCAAAGAAAGTTCCCCCTTTTGTGCTTCTTCCCATTCTGGTCACAACTGCGGAATGGTAGCTAGTTTACTAAGTATTGTACCCTTTTCATAATACATACATACCTTGCAGTCATATATCTCACTGATGAAAAGCTGACATAATTTCTATGTTGGGTCCTAAATGTAAAAGAAGACTAGAATATCTGTACAGTACACTGGCATACATAGTAACAATCACGAGACCAGGAGACCACATTTCGGCTAGAATGGACGCTATCATAAGGGCCACCTACAGTACACTTATATACTGCATAACCTTGTTAATATGGCACCCACACATAACTACCTCCATTGAACCATTCCTTTTTAAGAATGGATATTTGGTCGAGTGGATATGTGCATTTTTCGTTTGAGCTAGGCGACTGGTGCCAAAGGTTGCAAGTTCGAAAATGTATATTTTCAGGCTGTCCTTAATGCTTTTGGATTTAAGTCCCCGATGCTGGAAATAAATGCTGAGTCAGTACAGATACTGCATAACTGTGTGGATATGCCACTCACACAAAACTACTTCCATTGAACCACTCTTTCTTAAGATTGGGGATTTGGTCGAGTGGATATGTGTATTTCCCATTTCAACTGGCCGACTAATGCCTAAGGTTGCAAGTTAAAATCTCGCTTGTTCAAAACCTAAAATACATATTTTGCATTTCCTTAATGCTGATGGATTGAAGTCCCGGATCCTGGAAATAAATACAGACTCAGTACATATACTGCATAACTGTGTTGATATGGCACTCGCACGTAACTACCTACATTGAACCATTCTTTTTTAAGAATGGGGATTTGGTCGAGTGGGTATGTACATTTCCCATTTTAGCCAAGCAACAAGTGCCAGAGGTTGTAAGTTCGAATCCCGCTCCTTCGGAACATAAAATTTATAAAAACGTTTGACATATCGAGTGCATAAAAGTATTTTACCTATTAAGCAAACATAAGTTAATTACTGAAGTATTAACCTAGTTGGCCTGAATGGCAGGCTCACAGCTAAGGAACACTGCAAAGGTAACAGTGATGGATGGAATGAGTATCCTGATATTTAGCCACAAAATATTTCTTTCACATACATGGTAAAGCCATATTGCTATGAGTATGAACTTTATTCAGAATGAAATCTGGCATTTATATAAAATATGTGTGATTTCATGTCTTAGACAGTTTCCAGACCCCACAAAATTTCTTCTTACCATAAATATGCAGTTCTGTTTCTTGTATTGTGATTATGAATTTCAAACGTTGGTCTCATTTAAAGGTTATGAAATATTTTGGTAGTTCATTATTGATATACTTGAAGGTAGTTTATTATTGACAAACATGAATTGCAATTGTTGGTGGGGAAAGAGATCAACAAGTAAATTTAGAGTTTTGAAATTTGGCTCTGTGTGTGTGCTAAGCTTACTGTTGTTCATAATTTTCATACTTTTATCTGTAGTAATGCAATTCTGCTTCTTTTATGACCCCAAATGTAGACAACCATGATTAAGGTGAGAGAACACAAATGATTTTTATATTTTCGGTAGAATAATCTGTGTTAAAATTCTTTAATTTTTTAAGATACCAATGGTTTTAGATATCTAATATGAGATTTCATCAATGTGACAGTTCCAATTAAAGTATTTGTTGATTTGTATGCCTAAGAAATTAAAGTTATTTACACAGATAATTTTCATGTTGTTTATTTCTATTTCTGGAGTTGCTACCATTGCTTGTTGGTATGAAATTATATGAATTTTCTTTTCTTTTCATTTAGAGACAATTTATTGAATTCTAACCATTTGCTAATTTTACAAAGTTTAAGGCTTATATTGAAAGATAATTCGTGTTTAGTGTCAGATGTAAGCAACACTTGAAGAGTGCTAAATAGAGTGGTATTGTCAGCATACCTTATAGAGTTAAAAGGGTGGAGGCCATGGGGAGGTCGTTTATGTAAATTATAAATTAATAGTAAAGGCTCCAAAATACTGCCATGTGGAATTCCAGTAGTTTTTAAGATTTTGGGTTTTGCAGCGATTTTTTGCACATATTGGTTGCAGTTTGTTAAATTGTTTTCAAGACGTTTTAATTCCTAATCATTAGCACCGTAATAATTCAGTTTCTTAAAAAAATATTGAGGTCTAGAGTGTCGCACACTTTAAAAAGGACCATGAATATACAGAGAAGAATGTCATGATTATCCATGCTACTTGACATCCTATCAGTTATTTCAAGTTGCAAGCTCTGTGGAAGGCAAGTCACGAAATCCACATTGATGGTTGTAGTATAGAAAGATGTTCTTTGAAGTATCAATTTAATTGATTAAACATGATCTTTTCGAATATTTTTGAAAAACCTTGGCAATAGGAACTTAAGTCTGTAATTGTAAAAGTGACATTCATGTCCCTTTTAAAAAGTGGGAGTGACTTAAGTTCTTTTCACATTATCTTCAAAAAGGCCAGTTGCAATGGCTTGATTGAATCAAAGAGTCAAAGTCTTAGTAGTATCGTTTTTTATTGTGTTGCAAGTTTGGAGGCTATTTCAGAAAAATATTTACTGACATGTTGGCAATTGTTATTTTATTAGTAACGGTTTGCCCATTAATTTTGAAAGAATATGGGTTATAATTTTGCTTTTTTGTTTGGTTTTGTAAAATACTGCCTTTATTATTTTCCACATTTTTATATGTTACCTTTATGCTTGTCAAAGAAAATGTGAGAACTCGTTTTTGGCTTGTTTAGTGATAATATTCTTGAGAATATTATTACAGGTGTGTAAGTTCGTATTGCACCTGTCATATCCTTCTGAATTGATCAGAATATTTTAAAATTCTTTGTACAGTTTGTCTCTGCTTGTTATAGATATCATTATACCCTGAGTTATCCAGTTGGATTTTTTGTGCTTATGTTTATTAAATTTGACTTTTTTAATTGAAAAAAAATACATTGTCCAGGGCATCTTTGCAAACATTCTTAACAGCGTATAATTTTCAGTTGGGTCAGTGTTTGGATTTTTCTCCATTTTTGAATATACACTATATGTGCTAATATCCGTTAGAAACTTGCTAAAAGACTCTGGATTATTCTGTCTGACATGCATGAATTTTGGATTTGGTTTGCAGCCATTACCACAATCTAGATATATAAAGTAAGGTAAGTGATCAGAAATGTTTGATATTTAAATTCTATTAGTGGGGGAGGGGGAGTGTCAAGTTGGTTAATTTTAACAAACAATTATCAATTAATATGTCGCATCTTTCAGATAGTCTTGTAAATAAGGTGATTCATAGAAAGTAGCTGAAAGATGTGATTGTGTCCAAATAAGTGCATGATAAAAAATTTATTTGATTTTCAGAATATAAATGTTAAAATCCCTAGTGATGACAACATGGCTATTTCTGCCATTTTTATAAATTAAGTAGGGAAGTTAATTCATTAATGCATGTATTATAATCATCAATAAGCTCTCGAGGAGGTTTGTACACATTACGAAGGGTAATTTTCTTTTGGAACAAGTTACCACTAATTTCAATGAACTGATCTTCCCAGATTTCTGACTCTCTATAGATTGTTAAGATTTATTATTGGAACCATCCCTCAGATATAAAGCAAGACCACTATGGCCTGAACAAATGTAACCTTGTCTTATGAAATCATAACCTTCTTACTGAAAAAGAGACATATCTGTAGTGTCAGGTTTCATGAATACATAATACATTGAACGGGCAGTTTTTGTTTGTTCATTGATCAATTTTGATTTTGATTACGTTAAATTTCGAATCAAGACAGGCATACGTTAGGCTCAGTGTTGTAAATTAGATTATCATTTGTTTTTAATTTCATAGTTTCAGTTAACTCTTATAAGATTGGAGAGTATGGACATACGTTTAAAATATTAGGCTCTGTATTTAATTCATTGTTAGCTTCAGGGTTGTATATTGCTGAGAGTCTGTGCATGAGAGAGTTTGGTGCCAGCCCTCCAAATTGTGAAAAGTGCCCGGATCAGCCATTTCCAAAAGAATGAGTCTTACTGCTTACTTTTTAAGATGAAAAATAAATCCCGAAAAAGCCACTCATGATCTGATTACCAGAGTCATTATTTGTAATTTACATTGCAATGTGGTGGAAACCAAAGTTGTTGTTGGCTGCTGCTACTAGTCCAGCGACTGACAAGAAAACTAGAGTTTGCAAACATAAGTTCATAGATGAGGAGTTAGCGAAGGAAATTCAAGGTTTAACCTGTCTTAATGTAGAAAAAACTTAGGAATTGCAAAATGTGGAATGTCTGATGGAGAAAGAAATGAAACTATATTCAAAGGACGTCACAATTGAGCACCATACTGAGATTTTGTGCCGGTCTGCTCAGGGAACTATACTGCGGAGATGTACATTGAGAAATGAAACTATTTTCAAACGACGTCATAATTGAGCGCCATCCTGAGATTTTGTGCGGGACTGCTCGGGAAACTATACTGCGTAGATGCACATTGATTATTATGACTGTAGATAGGACTATTCTTAGCAGCCATAACTAAGGCCGAGAGGCAAAGAAATTTTTATCTCTGGCACAGCACAGAGTTCAGTACTTTCTATCATTCGGGTGTTCCAATAAATTAAATACTGGCAAGGTATGTTTGAAATCATCAACAGACACTGTCAAAACATCGGTTTCTTTCAGAATTTTTATGAAAGTCAAGTCATTCATCGTCCACATGATTTTTATCATTTTTTCCTGTTTTCCTTTCCCTGCAAAATAAAATATTTTGGCCTGTTTGTTTCAAAGATCTTCGTTGATATAGGTACTCAACAATCCGGCCTTGCTTGAGATTTTTAATGAAGTCTAACAGGCGTTATATTCTCATATCAGTTGTCTTTTACAGATTTAAGGATCTCGGACAAAAAGGTGTCTTTCATAGCAGATCTAGTTTCGGGCTGGAACAGGCCTGTTGGACAGCCACACCTATTTGGACTGCTAAGATTGCATCGACATTTTCACTAGTATTTGCGTTAGATTTACTTCTCTTCCGTGGTTTTTGTCTCTTGTGCTGTCAGCTACATTTTCCTTGACCAGAGTTTGACTTGACATAGTTCGTAAGTTTTCAGTAATTGCAGTATTGCCAACAAACCAAGGATATCATATGAATTGGAGTGAGTAGAAGAATTAAAGGTGTCTAAGAATGAACTAAATCAATCAATCTGAATGCAGATATCTCTAGAATCGGAGTCAAGCCCGTTGTCGCAAGATATGAAAAACGTAGCAAAACCACATGGGTTTGTTTATAATTCCACTCGTGGGTATAGCATGGCTTGTGACCAAAACTACAGCCAAAGAATGAATGCAAAACGTCACGACTGAAACCTAAAACCTGTCCCAATACGGTCTCTTGATCTAGAGTCACTATTTCATTCTTAGATTGTGATTCAAACTCCGAGAAAGACAGGGAAAAAGACAGCCAAGAAGCAGAGCTTATTAGCTAGTCAGCTGCCATTCTCGGCATAGAAATACCAAATCAACAGATAGTGTTATGCCACTTCAGGCAGCATGTGGTGTATACGTGATTTTAATAGCTTCTGCTATGGTATGCACCGACTTTAAAAACATTGATTCCCGTCATTTACTTTTAATTCAAAATCCCATGAAACAGTGATATCCAATAATGAAATAAAAGAAATTTTTTTGACGTTTTGTGTAAAAACGAAAAATTATGAAATATATATGAGGAGGGTTTGAAGTGCTATATAGCTGATGTAATAAATATATAAAGCTAACAGTTGTAGCTAACATTTTATACAACAACAAAAAATGCATGTATGAGGCATGATGTTTCTCAAATTTAAGAGTTGCTGGCAT
The DNA here is from genome assembly GCA_964020975.1 of Hermodice carunculata. Lineage (NCBI taxonomy): Eukaryota > Metazoa > Annelida > Polychaeta > Eunicida > Amphinomidae > Hermodice > Hermodice carunculata. The sequence goes on from OZ026627.1 coordinate 53,929,101, forward strand.
TAAACAAATATAAATCACTACTTACTTTAGTCGGTACCACTCTCAAGTCAGAAGGGATATATTTCCTTCATACTGCATGACATATTCATTTACTAATATGAAAATGATGAGAAAATTGTTGGTATTTCTATCTCGGACCTCCGGATTTTCATTTTGCTTGTTTGATGGCTGACCAGTTTTGATTACTGATGGTTCATGTTTGCTTGTATTGCTGAAAACTTTTGTTCGCTTCCATTTTTCATGACAGTCATAATTTCATATTCTCTTTGCACCATCTTATTATCTTTAGATATTCAATGAATAATGTATTGCTTGGTGGATAATCATGTCTTGCCGCTATTTCTGGTGACGTTCATGTTGATAAGCTTGGAACATTTGGATGATTCTCAATTTGGACTGATTTGCAACCTTCATTGTTAATACATAACAGCCTTATACTGCTAAGTCCCCTGGCCCCTTTAAAAATAAATAAAAAAAACACTGTTACGTATGGTAGCCTTACCAAATGGCTCTGAATTTGATCTTGGGGTTTATTGAGAGCCGGCAAACAACACTTCTTGCCACAAAATACACGGGCTTCATATGTGGTGGTCGGCCTAACCACTGCCCCTTGCTGACTCCATGCAACAAGAGCTGACTAGAGTGCGTCCTTGTTATTACAGGTAAGGTGACTATTTTCTGTCTACCACTTTCAAGATCTGCATCGCTCTTGTACATAGTCGCACAGGTCAAGTAAGGGGTATTACTTTTACATGGTGGTGTGATATTAGTGTTTGCAGATCAGACCCATTCCACACAAAATAAGAAAACTAGAAAAGATACAGATGCAAAAAAATTTCTCTGGTTGCAACGAAAGCATCGTATCAAGTAAATGAGTTCAGTAGATTTCTCTTATTTGGGAATAGTTGGGGATATTCTGGTATGTATTGTGCTCAATGTGGATTTGTCATATTTGCTTAAATGGAAATCCTACAACATTTGTTCATAGTTCATTGGATGGAGCTATATCATCAGCCCGTAAATTGAAGTTGAAATATCATCTCTATATACTGAGTATAATACTTTTTAAAGTATTCGAAATTGAAAGTTTGTGTATTTACTAAACTTGCATAAATTAAAATGCTGCACTTTTGTTTCATGGTTCATTGGAAGCGGCTAAGTCATAAACTCATGAATTGAAATTGCAATGGCATCTCCATCTATAAGATATTCAAAATTTAAATTTTGTATATTTGTGTAAATTGAAATGCCGTAACTCTGGCTATTGCTTCATTGGATGGGACTATATCATAAACCCATAGATTGAAATAAGACTGGGGTCTGTATGTATAACACATTCTAAGATATTCGAAATTTTAATTTTGTGGTTTTGCCTAATTTGCATAAATCAAAATGCTAAAACCTTTGTTCATGGATCATTGGATTTAGTTATCTCTCAAACCTATAAATTGAATTTTGAACCACACATCTTTCTATAATAGTTTTGAAGGTATTCAAGATTTACACTTTCAATGCCCCTGGTCAGCACAATTTGAAATTATACAACTTTTGTTTACTGTCCATTGGATTGACAGGTGTCACAAACCTATATATGTGTAAGTTTGAATTTTGTGTCCTCTGCTTTGGTTTAGAAGCTAGGGAGCCTTTAAACTGTTAATTACCCCTGATTTGCATAAATTTGCAGATTCTATTATTCTTTAGGATAGGGTGCACAAAATAATCACAGGTCCAATGTTTCCACAAATTTTCACAGATGCCACTCCTGTGGTGTCAGAGGTAAACTCCGGACAGTGGAAAAAATATAAAAGAAACAAGGAAGAGAGGAAGGCTGGAAGATAGAAAGGAAGAAAGAAAGAGAGAAAGAAAGGAAGGAAAAAAGAAAAAAGGAAGGCTGGAATAAAGAAACAAAGGACTCCAAGGAAAACAGAATGTTTGGATTCGCACGTAGTCATAATTAGCGGAAAAATAGATCAATAAATAAAAGTAATTACTTGGTTTAACCAAGTATATGAAAACACAGTCTTTCTAATTTCCTTTTCGGAAACAATTTCAACTATTCAGGAATGAAAATTACTGGATTAAGTTGATCAGTTTCGGAATTCTGCATAATTAAATTAACTAATGTCAGTTGGGACTAGAACCTGGCCACATTTGATCCTAAATCAGACATGATAAAGCTCCTGGGAGGATGATGATGGTGTGCTGATCTGTATAAAGAAGTATGAAATAAAATCAGTTTAGTGAAAATTTAAGAAATATGGACTAAAGATCACGTCAGATATTTAAAAGGTTTGAGGGGTAAATGGTATATTCCTACATCTAATGGATATGTTTTCAGATTTGTAACAATTGAAGTTATGCAAATTACAGGCATTTATATCTTTAATACCTTCAAATTAATATATATATATATGTATATATATGTATGTATATGTATATATATGTATGTATATACATATATATATATATATATATATATATATATATATATATATTTATATATATATATATATATATATATATAAAGACAGGATTCTAAAAGCTTATCTGTAGGTTTGGGAGGATAGGCCATCTAATGATATGTTTTCAGATTTGTGGCAATACAAATTATGCCAGTTAGGGGCATTTGAAGAATGCAAATCTTTTACATCGTCAAAACTTATATATACAAAGACACGATCCCAAATGATACCTAGGTTTGTGGGCATGGGCTATCTCTGATGAGTCATCACAGATTTTTTTTTTTTTTCAAATAAAGTACTTTATGTGAATTGTCTGTATTTTATTAGAAGTTATCTCAAATTCTCAAGGATTCTTTAGATAAACCAAGCTGCAACCTGAAGTCCATAAGATGACACAAAACAGTAAAGGCATGGTAAGCGTAGCAGGCCCCAGTGTTGGCATTTTCAGATTATCCACTGGTTTCCTTGACAAAATACAAAAGTGAATACCTTAAAGTTAGTATTGCCTTTCAATGTGAAAACAAAAGAGGCCTGTGTTCAAGAGATTGACTATCAAATGTAGTAATTCTGAATGTATATTGTATCAGTGAAATAATCAAATGTATTGCTGCGTGTTGCCTGGGTATCTCGGCCTGATTTTGTCCTCTTGCGCTCAGGTGTAGCCATACTGGAAAATTCATCTTCAGTGCCTGATTCCCCCCCCCCCCCCCCCCATCAGATTCATTGCCAGTTGTGGAATCGCCAGTGTCACGCAATTTTGTCAATACCTCCTCATACACACCCTAGGACAAGGGTAACGGATCATCATTGACATATCTGTATTCATCTTTACTAATCACACACACCATCTTCTCCAACAGAAATGTTTCAATTCCAGAGCTTTGAAACTGCAAACTGTTGTTCGCCCTTTGTTGGAATACTTCACCCTGTGTTTGCCATCTTAGATCATTCTCATCCAAGTTTTGATTTACTTTGATAAGCCTGAATACTTGACCATTATCCTCTTTGCTAAAAGAGAATATTGATGACATGGGTCTGGCAGCTATTGTCTCTGTTGTATTGTTCACTCCGTCGGTAGTGACTTGTGTTGCAATCTGTTCTTGCTTTACACTCAGTGCTGATCAAATTGACGTAAAATTCAAATGGTTTGGGTTTGGCTTTGAAGGCTTCGCTTCATATATATTTATTGGCAATGTCCCTGGCGTATCTTCCGTTGTCAGATTTCTGACTGTCAGCTATCTAACGCTTTGGCCATGCTCATTCCTGAAGGTTTGCTTTTTTTTTTAAATCTGTTCTTTGATCAGCGATTTGCCAGTTGGTGGTTGCATGTTTGGATGACTTCCCAGCTCAAGCAGTCCAGAAGGTCTGGGGGTAATTAAGGATAGACCTGAAAAGTAGTTAAAACTACACACCATTAAACTTTTCATAATCTCCCTTGGACATGCAGAGAATCTCTGTGCCAATTGCATCACTAGAGGCAGCTCATTTCCCTCTTTCATCTCAGAAAAGAAGTGCTCGGTGACAAGAGTTGTAATACTTGTCATTTCAAATGCTTTGTAGCTAGGATTGACTCTATGAATAAGTTCTTGGATGGAGCAAAGAGCATTCTAATTGCAACTTTATGTCCTTCTCGATTTGGGGTGTCAAGGCACCATCAACATATCCAAGATCTGCTCTGCACATACCTGCCGGTTGCGTAACTTCGCACACAGCACCATTCGTACTTCCTTTCTTTCCTGAGCAACAAAGAATATTAGTAAATAAATTTCTTTGTTATAGGATACAATGCCATGTACTTGAGCGCATTCATCACTGGCATTTTTGCATAAGCCAGAATTTGTCATTTGACTATGGCTCCATTTTGGCACTCTGTGTACTATTACCCCCTTCAATTGCAGATGATCCCAACAAAAGTTTGTTCTCACTGCACATAAGCTGTACAGTTCTGGCAGTTGGACCTTTATCTCTGCTGTGAGTACAGCTTTGATAGGTCCGCCAATTTTTATTAGTCTGTAAATATTCACACTTTGTGTGTAAAATCAAAGACACACAACTGTCTCTAGCCATCACATTCAAGAGCCAGGGCACACAGTTGGGGGAACTACAACAAGCTCGCCCCTCACCTGTGCAACCCGGGTTCGATTCACTGCCGGGGAAGCAAGTGGAAAGACTTCCTACCACTCTGACTGTGCACGGTGGTTTTCTCCAAGTCCTTCGGTTTCCTCTACCAAACAAGTAGGTAGGGAAGTACAGTCACCATCTGTGCCATGGAAAGTTATTAATATAGGCTTGGCTTGTTTGGCAATCTGTGTAAAAGATATGGGTCCATACTATATCCAAAAGCACCGGGTTGTCAAGAGTGTTGCCTTGGGATTTGCAATGTGTACGACGTGCGTTTGTAATTTGCTCCAGTGTCTACCTGCCCTAAATGATTATCTCTATCATTCGATAAGTGACTATTTTCATGAATCCATGTATATAATAGGTCTTGCAAGACGCTTTTTCTGAGCCTGTGACGAGGAAGCAGGTTTCTTTCCTGGAATGCTGCTCTAAGTTGGGATACTGTCATGGATTTGGGGTCAAAGACAGTATCCCCATTGAGGTCAACGTATGAAATCCTGTCTTTCTCTGGAATATATACGACGCCCATATGGTAAACTGGGGCCAAGGGGTGAGGGGACGAAATTCATGAAAAGTATCTACTATACAAAATGACTGGACCGCTATGTGCCATTTGAAATATAAATGTTCATGCTGTATGACATATGATATATAAAATTATTTTCTTTGCTAGATGCCATATGAAAATTTAGGGTCTCTGCCATGTGCTATGTGGAAGGTTATGCCCTTTTCCATGTGCTATGTAAAACCCGTATAAGGGCCCCAAACTACCATCTGTGCAGATTTAAATATGTAGTTCTAGAGTTACCGCTAGGGGGCACTCTGATGAAACCTTTGCTCATGATGGCAATGCTGCGTGTGTCAAACTTGCAGTGAAAATCAAAGTAAAAACGGCAGCAAAAGTGGTAGTTGCTACCTCTTTTACTGTTACATCCGTGATCGTTTCAGCAATAACGGAGGAAACAACTACAGTTGTCAAACTGGTCACCATTTTTTGGTGGCATAAAAGTGCTGTGTCGGATATGAGTGTTAACAACAAATCCTGTAATGATATACAAATACACGCATTTAAATGCCGATGACAGATCATGGCCTGTCGTATGTCTGGTCTATCACAAACATATGTAAGTCTGCTATTGTTGCTTATACCTTGCATTATTTCAACTTCATTCTACAGCTACACGTTGTTCAGAAAGTCTAGCTTTAGTAGTCTCTGGGAGCCTAGCTCTGGACATAATGGATGATGAACAGAGCTAGGATATGAAGTCGAAATAGAACATTTGTTTTGAAGATAGATATTTCAAGGTTATATTTTTCTATGTGTAATGCGTTTCGCGTAAAATTTCGGATAAATCTGCAGAGAGAGAGAGAGAGAGAGAGAGAGAGAGAGAGAGAGAGAGAGAGAGAGAGAGAGAGAGAGAGAGAGAGAGAGAGCATAGGCCATTGTCCGGATAAAATAGGCCTAACGTTGTAAAGATATATACAAACACGTCACTCTAATTATTTTTAACATTTCTTAAAAGTTACAAAATAGCAGGGAACATTAGAAGTGTAATTGGTAGTGGTAGTAGTAGTAGTAGTTATAATAATAATAATAATAATGATGATGATGATGATGATGATGATGATGATGATGATGATGATGATGATAATAATAATAATAATAATAATAATAATAATAATAATAATAATAATACAAAAATATATCAAATTTTCAAACTTGAAAACCCATAAGCAAACCTCCTACCCTAGGCGCAGGCCTTTTCTGTATAGTTTTGCGAAGAGAAGTACTTAATTTTAAATAAATCAATTGATGGTAGCATAAAACTTGGACAAAGGTAGCGCTCCTTTTCTTGTTACAGTCACTCACATAATTTGCAATTACTCTAATGAGAACATCCTGCATAACAAAGAAATTGAATATATATATATATATATATATATATATATATATATATATATATATATATATATATATATATATATATATATATATATATATATATATATATATATGCGTGTGTGTATATATATGTCCAGGATCGAATTCAATGGTGAATTCTGAAATGGCATAAATGAAAATTTATAAAATGTTTATGTTGGTCCTAACATTTTTTACTCAAAATTGCTCCAAAAGTCACAGAAGGGGTAGTCAGAAAAGAAATTCTGGTGTCCGCTGTGAATATGATGGTTTTTCTTTTTCTTTTAATGTGATAGGACAATTCCCTTGTTTGTGAGACCAGATACAAATTGCATAGGTTGTGCAGAAAACAATTCCCAGAAAATTGCGCAGAAACAAGATGTCACCACTTCTTATGTATTTATGGCTGTAATTTGACACATACTCACTTCTTATGCTCTGTGTTTTAATTATTGTATGAAATAAACTTGTATGTGCAAATCGCCTTAATACTGCTTTGCTCTGTTATCTTCGTTACCGCATATATCTTAATATAAAACATGTGTCTTGGCTCTAACACCGTACATAGAGTAAACAAAGCATTTATAATTTCCCAACAGATAGATGCTAGTTGATTTTGATTTTACAAACGCTTTCAAACGGATATATGCTAGTTTGAAAGCATTTGTAAACTCAAAACCAATTGCACGTATTATCTTATCAGTCAAATTTAAAGGCAACTAATAATGTAAGTTCTAGTTTTCAAAGACCCCCCGTTTCAAAGATTTTATTCATGCCACTAACCAACGATGATAGCTGGTGGCAAAGTTTGAAATTATTTTCTTTTTTAATGTAATTAGTAAGCGGGATTTATTTTTTGTACGAAAAGGTAACGGGATAACATGCAATTTGGTATATTTGGACACCTTCTGCCTCTGGGATGTATTATAAGTTTGGATATAAATATTGTGTAAAAACTACATAGCAGGTTTAGTCCTTCAGAGCAAAGGATGAAATTAAAAGTTATGTGTTTTCACAACATGTTAAAAAAATATCAACCAAAATGCAGGACCTAACTGATGATAGATTATATATATATATATATATATATATATATATATATGAGTGTATGTATGTATGTATGTATGTATATATGTATAAATATGTTTATATTTATAGGTCGTCACATGGTTGTAGTTGTATCACCCCCTGTATGAGGCTCCGAGCACCCGTATCGTCACGAGACTGAGGTGGAGTGACGATACAGATGCAAAGGGCTGATACAGGGGTAACACAGCCACAACCATGTGAAAACCTTTATAATTCCATTCGGTCTAAATGATAGGCCTAGGCTATAGAATGCAGATCCTCAGTCCCAGGGTAGCCAGGTGATACGAATTTATAATTAGGAACTTGTGGCTGCTCACATCTAATAGATTATGCAAGAAAAAATCCCCCATATGCTGATTTTATCCTCATTTTGAGCCACCTTGCTCTGAATACATATATATATATATATATATATATATATATATATATATATATATATATATATATATATATATATGTGTGTGTGTGTGTGTGTGTGTGTGTGTGTATATATATGTATGTGTGTATATATATATGTATGTATGTATATAGATATAGAGAATCTTACATTGCTGAGAGTGAGTTAATATTTGCTCCACCATGAACGATCCCGAGTGAGAGAAAGATTGCAACTCACTCTCTAGCCATGTAAGATTATGTTTATTCTATGTTTAAATAGGTATCCATTGCAAAAAAATATATAAGCCATAGGCTTACTTTCAACGCCGGCCTGGTGTGCCGGGTTTGTTTACGTTTGTCGCAGTTATTCTACATCATATCTGAAGTATAATCAAACATCTCTCGCACACATTTAATTTTGTCTGAATGCCAATGCATCACGTCGCTGATGCAGGCGCGTCACAATTAATTTGGAAACAATGTTTAAGTCATGTGATCGACAAGAAGTTATTACTTTTGAAATCACTTTAGAAAACGATAATTCGCCCTTGAAAACAGAATAATCTATATTAATGTATATATATATATGTATATGTGTGTGTATGCATGAGTCTATATTAGTCAGATACCATCTGTATTTTACCTGTAATGTACACAGGAATGTGTGTGTATTAGTATGAGTATACATAATATGGTAACTAAATAAATAAACATATTTTTAGTAGTAGCTTCTTTTAATTTTTAATTTATTTGTAGTCTAGGATTTCGTGATATATGATTTATACAACGCTGTTCCATTCAGTCACCGTTGTTTTAAATATTATTTAAGGATTCAATTCTCTTATGCCGAAAAATCCATGATTCTGAACCCGCTACATATGCAGAGATAAATTCGCACTTTGTTGACCTTAACTCAGGTCAAGACGCCAAGGATTCTGAAAGTAGGTGTCTCCTGGCTTTGAGTTGATCTGTGGGATGTATGTATATCGATTTGGGCATTTGTACAAAGTTTGTATTGGAAAGGTCAGAAAAAAGTGCCCCAAATATGTTAAGTTGCGTGTATATCGATTTGGTCGCTTGTGCGATGGTTGCAATTTCAAGATAAGAAGAAAAAAACTGCCTTGAAAGATGGAAAATAGCATGCTGCCTGTAAAAACGAAAGAAAAAATATGTGGTCGCACTTAAAAGCCCCTGTCCCTCCAGTTGATAACAAATGGTCAGCTTCTAACCAGGAAAGGTTCAAACAATTCAAAAGGAATTATCAAATGCTTTCATATTTGAACAAAACGTAAATTGTGAAAAGTTTTTGAACAGGCATTTGAATGATCAATTAAAAACTATAGACATATTTGAATAATTTATGGCCGTCATAATGACTAATAGGAAATATACATGATATATTATAATCCTCTTCTATTAGAGTGTTTAAGAGCTCCTGTCACGGTCTATTTATGAAATACGTCAAGCATATATACAGCTCTATTTGTCCAGGAGAAGAGATAATCCCAATTTACTTTTATTGAATACATTTTATGCCATTGAGGACAGGAAAATCTTCTTCAGTTTGACATGCTGCCATGTTAGTTGCGCTAATGTGCCGCATGGAAAAATTTCGAAGGTAGACTCTTCAAAAACGTGTTGATATGTAAACATGTTGTTCATATGCTGAAATAAATGTCAGCAAAATTATTTGTACGATGTTGCAGATTCTTTTCAGGACTAGATAGAATTTTATATACAACTTGACAACGCACTAATTTATCGACTCGCTTGTACTCGAACATCCAAATTACCTTATTTTAATCTGGGGACACAAAAGTACCAGAGTTGCCCAACTGAAAAAAAAAAGAATAGTAAACAAGAGCAGCTTTCTTGCACACACTTATCCAATATTTAAAAACTTTAAACTTCTGAAAGTAAGAGACATTTTCGTCCACAAGCAACTGAAGTTTAACTTTGATTTTATAAATAATCAGTTACCGGAGTACTTTACAAATTTCCAAATCACACCTGCATCTGACATACATAATTATAATCAAACCTGCATCTGAAATACATGGTTATAACACACGAAAACGTTACTACATATTTAGAGAACGAACAAATCTTCTGAACACAGTAGATTGTATTAGACATGGAATCATAGATAACATTAAAAACACACCTAATACTGTTTTGAATAAAGTTTATACTCATAACAAAACCGGATTCGCCTCTTGTGCCAAACAATATTTTATAAATAAACATACAGTTACGCGTATTATGGCAAATTGTTATGTTTGCAATGCTCAGAAACAATTTCCGCTAATCTATTTGTCATAAAATGTCCTGGCACTTAGAGTTATCGAAATGTTAAAATGTGTTAGAATTATAAAGTAAAGAGGATGCAATCATTCAATTCCAATTCTAAATCACTGTACAAACAGTAACTTTATGTGTGAGGTGGCCCTCATGTCAGAGGCTTAAATAGCCTTCATTGGGGTCTCCACACCATCCCTCAATTTATTTAACTTCACATATGAAATTGTTTTATATTTTTTATCTTATTCTATTATATGATAGAGGTTATATGCAGCTACATATATATGTTTTTATGTTTTGGTCGAATCAAGGAATCTTGAATTAAATATCGTTCAGACATGTGTTGCATACCTGTTTTATAGTGACTTATTCGCCAATTTTAAGTCATATCGACATCCCTACAGCTGTTTGCCTCTCAGAGAATTCTGCCATACACAGAAGATCTACCACAGGACATCTGTCCTTAAAGAATGAGTATCACGCAGGCCTGCCCGCATGGTCGAAAATCTACAGCAACGTTGAGTAAATCACATGTAATATATGAAGCTTCAAAGGCTCGTCATGATCTCCTCGTATTTAGAAGGACCTTGGGAATTGAAAACGAAAAACTTAGCAATAAAACTGCTGTTGGAATGAAATGAAGCAATAATGCCAATTATCTTTCTCCAATGTTCTTAGCCGGCGCCAACTTAAATGTAAAACCTCATGTTATTTGCAGCTTAGCGAAAAGAAAGTGTGCTCTATTCTCTCTGAACTACTGTGAATTATAATAAGGATGCCAGATTCATGTTCCTTGTGAAAAGACCTTTCTTTCAAGTAACAGCACTGCTGTAGGTACATGGAATACTATAGTTCAGGTTAACAGCTTTCCTCGGCACGTTTGAGGGGCATTGTGCCCAAAGCACTCCGAGGAAAGCCATTAACTCAACCCAAAATGTGGCATTGAGGGAGGTACGGAAACTGCTACCTTAGTGCAATAGCACAGGGCCAAACTTTAGACACGTTTGTTAAGGTAGTCATGTTTTAAAAGTACTTCAACGACCGTTTTCCCTGGTAACTCAGAGAACGTACACCTAGAACCTAGTGAAATATTACGATAACGATCACCGAGCAAGCAGGGCTGTGCCTTAGTGAAGTTTGTGTTGCTATGCTGTTTCCCTGGCCCAAGTTAATTCTCCAGACACGTTGAAATAAAATGATGTGATTGTGTTGACTTTACTGCAAAATAACGACACGTGACGGTCGTTTTCTTGATAAAATCTTTCAACCGGGCCTGTGGCTATGCTGTGCTGTTTCACCGAACACAAAGCTAAACACCTTGGCTCTTTCCCCGGCCCAATTTAATCCTCCACTGTGAACAAATTGAAATAAACTGCTGTGTTTGAGTTGACTTTACTGCAAAATAAGTACACACAACCGCCACTTTCTCGATAAAATCTTTCAGCGAGGGTCGATCAATATTGTTTAGGGAAGGGCGGCTTGAAACTTTGGGCTTTGTTTTATTTTGTGTTTCATAACAATTGCTTAGCGTCGGGACTCGGGCCTTTTCAGTAGGGTCGGTCGGGTTCTCGGAACCACACACACACACACACATGCATGCATGCATACCTACATACATACATACATACGTACATACTTACATACATACATACGTATATATATATACACGTATATATATATTTTTCTTTAACTTGGATATTTGTCGCGGGTATCCGGGTAATAAATTATCCGACAGTCGGGTACCCAGGTTGTAAAAACCAATACAAGTCCTTACCCAACATGACAGTTATGTTTAAAATGGATGTTCTCCCCTTTTACACATTACCTCCTTTGACGTCAGTTGAATTTGTTACCTGGGCACAACCGAAAGCACTTGCAAATGAAAAAAAATCTATGAACACACACACACACACACGTGTGTGTGTGTGTGTGTGTGTGTGTGTGTGTGTGTGGACTAAAAAGGAAATTGCTTGATAGACTGCACCAAATACCCGAATAATGGCATGGTATTTTATCCATGACCTAACATACACAAATGAAAACCTATTAGCCATACAGAAAAACAAGCTACATGTACAAGGGCAATATAAATATTCAACAGCAGCCACACAACTATTTAAAGGGAGATTAATAAGATAAGATATAACCTTATTTTCCATCGGTGAGAGCACAAAGAACGTCAGCTAGTTGTGCTTTTGCCGACTAAAATAAAATACGACGATCACAAGAGTTTATGTAAAAAGTAGCATCTTATTTACAGAAGGTGCATCAATATCATCATCATCAACACCATCATCATCGTAATGTAATAGTAGCCTACTGGCTCTTTCTCCAGCAAGTTCATTCCACACCTTTGCATCCATGTGTCTGCAGGATTGGGTCCGGTAACTTTCAACACTTTGACTACAAATTTCTAGATTGTTATTATTTTCTCTTCGATCGGGACATGATTCCTAAAATTCAAAATATTGATTTAGATATGATGGTGGTAATGTACATGTAATTTTGTAAACTTCTATGACTATTTGTTTGAGCCTAGAAAGCTTGCGTGTTAGGCACCTGGAATATTTTGATTAAGATTGGTTGTCTGTAACTAAGATGTATTGTTTCCTCCTTTCCACTGTGTTTCGAGTTAAAGTCACGCCACCTTAATCCGGGTATTTTTTCCAATTGCCATTACTCTGTGTGCAAAACGTCACATAGTCATCTTGTTTCATGGCTTTGTTTTGTGGAACTTCATTGTCACACGTAAAAATAGATTACTATTCGAACAAAACAAAATGAGCAATGGATAACCGGGTGTTTTGTTTTTGTTTTGTATTGCTTTTTGCAACAATACATGCATCGAACACAATTTGATTGAAACCAGAGTATCATGCACATTCGATTTTAAGTCCGAAAATTCGTAATAAAACCATTGTTTATCAACAAACAGAATAACAACGAAAGCTATTTTCATATACAAATAATGCACGGGAGCCCATCATCAGTCCTTGGATATCAATAACACAATCGGCTCATGCCTCGTGTGTCATTGTCTGGTAATATTGATCTCCGAGGACTGGTAGCCTACAATAACACATGGGCTCCCCTGCGTCATTTGTTTTACAATATAAGTAACCACATAGTAGATCTGAAACAGGAAAAACGAACAATGGTGGATAGGCGTTGACATCAGTAAAACAACAATTTTTACTGTGACGCTGGCAAATGTTCTCGCCATTATGTTAAAAACTAAAGTGAATTGGTCGTCTGCTAAACGTACTGCTGAACTGCGCGTCATCTGCGCTATGCCAGTAATGCAAAAGGCCATTGCTTACCACGCTACCTGACGTTGAAAATGGGAATCTCTACCATGTGTACTTCACTATGAGCACCATGTATTATTGATCTTTAACACATGACCTGTAAAGGCCCATCAGCCAATCAGTGCTCGTCTTTTCATCCTATTATAATAAGCTTATAATATAACAGCAAATCAAACATAGTGCCAAATCAGATTAAATTTATACATTTTTAAAATATTACAGTACCATTTAGCATGCCACTAAAGAACGCCCCTAGAAGCGCGCCATCAGAGTTGGTCCAGGCTTACACACCTGAAAAAACAGAATTATTGCTTAGGATTAAGAGTGAGACAAGCGTCTGAGTGTATATATATATTGAGTTGATACGGCAAAGGTCCTCACCAACTCAGCCCAGAAGAAAACACCTGACAGCACCACTGATCCAGCAACAATTGACAAAACTTGCACAATGAAGGTCCTCATCATACTCTCCATGAGTCTCGCCGTTGTCATGTGTAAGTTTTACAATTTCACTTTTTGTTGTAAAATGACGGGTTAGCCTTTTCACGGAATAACCTGAATAGCAAATGTTTCGAACACAAACATGCAACCAGTGATTTTCTTGATTTGTAACTGAAATATCTTTCTCATCAAAGGTACCAAAATGTGGACGATCCCAAACCGATGCGGCTCGTTAAACTACCTTACTATCTCATTTGGGCTATAAAGTTTCACTGTCAAATATCCAGTCCAATGAACTCTCTGTCGCCTTTGTCAAAATTACGAAAGAGTTGAAGAAAAAGCAACAGTATTATGGCTTTGGATTGGTTGCATTTTCATTTTTTTTCTTGTTTAGTAATTAACTTACAGACACATTTCGGGGAAGGGATATGTGCACTATGTTTTTTGTGGTTGAGTTTTGAAGAGACAAGAAATATGTCCATTCAGTCTCTAAATAGACCAGAATAATTCAGTATTTTCAACTGAGCTGAGAATGAACCAAACAGAAAGAAACTACAGAGGAACTCTTGCCTTTTGAGGCTACTCAAATATCTAAATCGAACACCACAATGAAATCAAAATATGAATGAGATAGTGTGAGAGTAGGTAATATATTTTCATTTATTTTGAGCCTTGCAATACATGGATTTTCTCCGCCACAGTGTCTAGCTAGCCAAGACTGGAAGCTGCCTTAGCAATTAGCTCTCCATGTATTTACAGCAGCAGAGCTGCGTGATAATCTGTATCCAATTTTTTATATCAGAATTTCACAGCTGTTGGACTCTGATCTCACTTTCTAATTTGAGCAATGCCCAAACATGGCTTTTGGATGTATATGTAATTATAAGACATGCCAACTGTCCCTCATCATCAGGGACAGTCCCTGATATAAGCTGATATTTTGACCACTTTATGTTGTTTGTCCCACATTGGAACTGGGTATTTTCTTATATAGCCTATGTTAAATATGCTCTGTCTCTGATGTTCCCACCTTAATGTGCCTGAAATGGCATTTTGAATGTTGGCATTTCTGAATTATGTATGGGTATATTTTGAACACATCATGAGTCGAGTGCGCAGTGAATAATGCTTCCATAGAAATGACTTTTCTATGTAGGGCCAGGACGTCAACTTTGCTTTTGTTTTATATGTGGAACGTTTGTCGCCCTGACCGACTGACCATGGAGGTATTATCTCGTTAATACCTCCATGGTCTGACAGAGATCTCTGCTTCTCTCTCTAAAAAAAAAAAAAATGCCATGGGTGGTATCTGAGCCATCTTGTCCGGCAAGTCCATCCACTTGGCAGGCCCATTGCTAGGAGAAAAGAATTTCGGACATTTGTACCACAGTATTTTTGCCTCAAGCTTAAAATTGTAACAGGTGATAAACGTGTTGAAAAGCATTTTTATGTTATTTTCTTTGCTTTGTCTTGTTTTGTTTGTACAAGACACTGTGCGTCTCTCCCATGTCAGCATGCGCTCTACCGCTCTATAAAGGTGGTAACTTCTTACACAGGTGATAATTGCATGCCCTTTAGACACCGTTTTCACGCACTCCTCTAAATTTCGGATATCTTTAATGGCGTCATGGGTTCACATTGGAGACTCGTATTCAGACATTGGTAAAAAAATGGTCAAAATCTTTTTGGAAAGTGACGGGATTTTCTTTTTAGTTGGATTTGGGAGCCATCTCTTTATCATACTATCCTTGTTGGCTCGTTTCACCACTGAATCTGTTGTGTCGTGGGGAAGAGGTTTGAAGACACAGTAGCATCCAGACCTTTCTGTCGTTTGCATTTCCCGAATATATTGCCATTTGAGGTGTATATACCATCTGACGAATACTCGATTTTGAGGGCAAATCAATTTGTTGTGATAAAGTACAGTAACCACTGTCTGGATCATCGAGTCAACTGGGCCAATTTATTTATTTATTTATTTATTTATTTATTTATTTATTTATTTATTTATTTATTTATTTATTTATTTATTTATTTATCTATCTATTTATTTATTTATTTATTTATTTATTTATTTTGTTCAATTCATTCGATCAGTTATTTTTTATTTATTTATTTATTCATTCGATCATTTATTTTATTTATTTATTTATTTATTCATTTATTTATTCATTTATTCATTCACTTATTTATTCATTTACGTACATACTTATTTATTTATTTATTTCGAAAAACATCAGAACATTTGGTATTGAAGATAAACCTTTCGACTGATTAAAAAAAAAGTTCTTCTAAGTTAATGTTGTTTTGGTCACCAAATAAAAGTTTCCCATTCAAAGTACGAATTGTAACTAGAAGACCAAAGTACTGATACCTTATGGTGGTCTAGTTTCGGTATTTGAGAACATAAGCAACCAGGCAAAACTTGGTGAGTTAACTAGATATAATCCAAACACATTTACAGTGAAACAATTCAGTATTGTGCACATGTGGTCAATTTGGTGTTTGTGGTTACCTGACAGGTGAAGTGTACCTTTTAACGGAAAAGACTGGACTGCTCCAGAGTCCCTTCAGATCACTTCTGTGGTCTTTAGGGATACGCCACACACCGTATAATTCAAAAGTCCCTGCCATGTTTGGAACACTACTACCCTCTGGTGGCAGAAACCGGAATGAGGCTGGGTGGAAACCAAATCAAGTCCCCATTTACTTTGTCAGATGTGAAAATTATTGTCCACTTACAGTGCCCACATAATTTGATGACTTTCCTGCAGACAGTACTTATTTGTGCTCCCTTGTTATTTTAGGTTTGTTGTTCCCCTGAACTAGGTTGCCATGTTGCACTGCTCATGGTCAGAAGCAGTGTCTTGCGGGTGTAGACGTACGTGAATTGGTTAGTTTACATAGCTATATGGATGTGTTATGCATCAATTGTGTCAATCGATATGAATTCTAGGAGAGTCCTGTATATGCCCATGTTTTATGTACGTTACCACCTCCATAATAATCTTTGTGTTTTTTTTGTGTTGTTTTCTCCTTTTTTATGACAGGGACTCGGATATGGCAAAGCCCTTTTCGCCGAGTTTTATAATCTTTATGTGTGATAATTTGATGAGTATGTTGTTTAATAGAATAGTGAGAATACACATATTCTATGTCGCTATCATTTTGCTCAATATATACAGTAGCAGAGGTTACTTTAAGACATTTTGTAGAGTGATGTACTATATGTGACTGATTAAAATAATAGCCTTTGGATAACTTGTATATATTATTTGGTTTTTATATCTTGTAGCCAAGACATGTCTGGAAAAGAGAAAGAAGGCGATGAGCGAAAATCTCCTCGGTAATTTTATCCCCAGATGCAATGCTGACGGTTCTTACAAGCCACTGCAGTGTCACGGCTCTAAGTAAGTACACTAGCAGCAGAAAATAGAGTTCCTACCATTAGAGACATGGGTAATGGTAAACATGGAATGACTTTGTCAAGATATGTTTATGATGGTTGTTCATCACCTTTCTCTTTATTTAGTATAATTGACTTTAGTTGTTATGGGCGTTTTAGTGAAAACGAAAATGCAATTTGACAGACGTGGAAAGACGTGTTAAACAAGCTAGGAACAGTTTAAAGATTTTTAGATCACCGGTATAAAAAGTTGTTTTTTTAATTTCACAGAAGCAAGGACCCTTGTTATAAAAGATAATTCGTCAAATAAATAATTTTCTTTATGGTCATTATGAGTAGCAATATCGTTATCATGGTAATACTAAAACGCACACATTTGATGAACTATACCAGATTCAACACGTGAAACTGTCACGAAGCACAAAGTATACAGATGACTCGGCTTACCTACACGAAAATCAAAGCATATTATTAACGATATGCTCTGGTATGCAGGGATACTATTCCAAGTTACGCATAGCCATATCTTTTTTACTTGAATGCTGAATGAAACATCTGACTCATTAAGACCATGTTGGATGAGGAATTTGACTGAATGCAACTGTGCTGGATGAGATACCTGACTCATTAAGACTATGCTGGATCAGATATTGAACCCAATCAAGCCATTATTTGAACCGGCACATTGTCTTGGGGAAGCGAACTTAAGGGCATGTAACCCCCACCCCCTCGCTCTTTTTTTACCCAGGCAGTCAAAAATTTTATCCTGGTCACACCAAATGTCATGTATACCAAGGTTTCACATTCAATAATTTCTGCACGAAAGGGGCCAGGTTGTCTGTTGTTATTCTCTGGTAATGGGGAAATTGAGATGGAGGGATATGCTTCAAGATACCAAAAATGCTACATCAGGCAGCATTAGGAACACTATGGTTTTACTTTCAGATGTTACTGCTCTGATAAAGAAGGTCAAAAGATCGAGGAATACAGTAATAAGGACATCCACGAGATGAGCGAGAATGCATGCAGTATGTATAACGTGTCTTTAAGTGTTTTCAACTAATTTCAATAGTTATGAAAAAACAATTTTACTGAGAAATGTACATGTATATGACACTTATCAAGATCACATGCCCCAGGTCAACATCTTTCTTCGGCATTGGTTGAGCACTGAGTGACCAACCCGTACAAAGGAAAGCTGTTGGATTAGTCTTAATTCAAAGGAGAAAGGGTTGATCTATTTCAAAAGGAACCCCTTTTTACGGTCTACCAAAGGACTGCACTTGTGATTTATTAAGCTCTACCACAAAGCTGGTTCCGTAATTTGCTCACTAACATTTGGTAATAGATCCCAGCTACGAGAATTTTTTCGAACAAAGAGGTTGACAGAATGTTTGATGCTTGGCGTAAAGCTACCAGATCTTTATAGAAATTACCTCGAAAAACACAATGTGAACAATGACATATTTTGAGAGAGGTTACGTATGTACAGATGTTTCTTTCGTCAGAAACACAGAATTAGTCCAAAGTGAAAACCATGTTTATCAGAATATATGAAAATTATTTTGCGGGGTTCACGTTCACAAACGGCCGAATCATAAACCTTCCTCTTAGTCAAAAATAATGTTAACAGATATGATCATTGATGATGAATTTGAAGTGGAACAAAGCTAGCAAGTTACAGCTGAGATACAGCGACAGCCAATGCTTTGACAATCTACGAGTTGTGCGACACCAGAGCCTGGCAACTCATAGCCATCATGGAGCCGGAACAGGATATTTTTTTGTTAAAGATTATGTACCCTTTAACTACTGTAGTTCCAGAAATTTTCTCGCCCAACTTAATTTTGTGCTTTTCGCGATAGTACTTGATGCGCGAAAAGTAAGATGCGCCAAAATTAATTGACTTAATGAAAGGTTATATATAGACAAGCCATGATGCGCGAAATATAAATACGCAAATATTTTCTAATTTACGGAAAAACAAGTTTGCGCGAAATTAACTACATGCGAAAATTTCTAGAACTACAGCATTAATTTTCATGCCTTGACTGATCCACACAGAGTCTGGAAACTCCGATCTTACAGACCTCTAGTTTGGAAGTAAATGATAATCATATACATATTATTATTTTTATGTGTTGCTTGTCTAATTGTAGTTTCTTCTCTGCGTGCAAAAAACTGCTGTACCACATGTGAGAATAAAGATATATTAATAGAGCTGCACATGTGATTTACTTTGTTCTGCTACAGGACTGCGCTGACACTTTACACTTCGTTATTTATCTCTTAATTTGGGGTTGAGATATACACAACTGATAATAATATTTATATGGAGATGATTTTATTTACAAATATATTACTTTGAAAGAGAAGGTTAGGGAGGAGATAAAAAATAAATGAGAATGCTGTTCCAACAAATATCAAAAGTGAAAGTGGTAGAGACTGATGCGTACAAAAAAGTGAAGGCCACGCACTGTGGCAGGCCCAAGACCAGACTTTGGTTATGGGGTTATGGCAACTCCTAGCTGTAATCACAGAATTCTCCGTGAACGCGCCCAGGGCTGTTAAACACCATGCTAAAGTGTGCCCTCAAATGTTTATGAAAAAGTTTTCAAATTAGCTGAAAATTTAACTTATTCAAGTGCGTTAAATTTTGATTGAAGAATTTTTTAAAAAATTTATTTCAACCATTGATCTAAATGTCCAGTCATTACTTCTTTTAAGTCAAACTAATGAGCAGTTTACTTTGTATAAAATCTACGTACTCTATTTGTTTTTCAGAATGCGCCGCAGCAAAGGCCGAGTACCAGAAAAAGGGCATCATTGGAAGGATGTATTACTGTAACAGTGACGGGTCTTACCAGAAAGTTCAGTGCAAAGGATCTGTTTGCTTCTGTGCAAACGAAAATGGAGTCATGAAAGCTGACCATCAAAAAGTTCATATTTCCAAGTCAGGCACTTTGAAGTGCTGAGCTACACTGGAGGAAAGATAGGCCTTGCAGGCTCTGTGAAACGCTGAAGTCGATATATGTGTTACCTTTACTTGTCTCGTGAATGTCAATAAAATATTGAAGTATCCTTTCAGCTTATTGTTTTACTCATCACAATATTTATATATTATTTTTATTGTAATTAACCTTCCCAGTGGTTTATAAAGGTTACAAATATAGAGGGCTGACAAAAACTAACCATATATACAGCACCGTGATAGCACGGATTGATTATTATGTCACAGATACAACATACACACAGGTATAGTTAAAGGAACAAGAACTTTAACAACTATTACAAAGATACAAAGGTTACGACCTAAAGGTTTTCATGATCTGGCTCCTGACAAGATACAAATGCCGCTCTTGCAAAATGTGCGTTGAAGATCTTTAGGATAAGATAGCTTGTATAAGTCGTATGATTTATATCAAGAGTAAGTGTTCCAAGCTTTAACGGAATTTTGAGGTTTCAAGTCTTAGTTTGGTCGGGGTTTCACCATCTGGAGCTTCTAACCATGAAATATCTCTTTGCAGTCTGCTGTTGAGGGATGGTCTTACTCTCTACATACTGAAAATGTTGATATAAGTGAAGCCAACAGTCTAAGCCAAAAAGTGTTTCAGGGGGGCTGTGCTTATATTTTTAAATTTTCTGTGCTAACATATGACTTTATCTCTTTCAGACATAGTGTTTCCTCCTAAATGGAAGACGATTAATGTGACAACTATACAAAATGCTAGATAAAAGTGAAATACCTCTGACCATATTTTTAGACTTGTCTAAAGCTTTCGACACTTTGGATCAAAAATACGTTTGCAGAAATTAAAACATTATGGACTTTCTTATATGTCTTGCAAATGGTTTAAAAGCTACTTGGCAAACAGATTTCAAGACTTTCAGAAGGACTATGTTGAATATTAGCCTGTGCCTATCACTACCGGCGTGCTTCGCCAAATTATGAGTACATTCTCTATGCGAATGATACAACTCTAATAAATTCACTTTGCTCTTTTAATTTCAGACCTCAAACTGATAACTATAATCTTTCGAATAACATAAATTCTGAACTTGCAAAAGTGCATAACTGGCTTGCCGCAAATGAATTATCCCTAAATGTCCCTAAAACAAATACATATTATTTTAAGTTTAATTTAGAATTTGGTTTAAAAATAATGATATTCGTTTAGAAAGGACAACAGAATTTGATTTCTTTGGATAAATGATAAATGAAAAATTAGATTGGAATGTCCATCTAGATAAAATTTCTAACAAAATTGCTCGTGTAATTGTGATGTTGAAAAGGTTGCATCACTGCCTTCCTAAACGTACAGCCGCCAGAAAGTTTTGCACCGTCTCCTTTGGTGGCCCCTCCACGTGGTCCTCCTCCGGTACAACTTGTGCAAGGGACTCCTGCAGAGAACACTGTTAGGAAGTTTGATGTTAGTTACTCAGTGTGCTTCTTGTACCTACCTGTGGCCCCCATTGGCCCTAAACTGGTTATTGTGTCAGAATTATAATGTTTATTACACTTTGAAAAGTGGTACCTACAAGTGGTTCCACTGGTGACCCCCCAGAGGTTTGGAGCAAGACTTTCTGCCGGCACTGTACTTTGCTTCTTATCTGCAATTCCTTATCCTTACCACATCTTAGCTACTCTATATTTGCATGGGGTCATACCTGTGGTCGCATTTTCAAATTACAAAAATCTGCATTTCGTTTGATAAATTCAGCCCTGTATAATACGAAGACTGATCCATTGCTCAAAACTTTGAAAATTTTAAAAGTCCCTTATTTGTTTAACCCTAAATCCCCCCAAAATTTTTCGTCCTCAAAAATGAATTACCTTGTTATTTTGATAACATGTTTTTTATCAATGACTATTACTCACAACTAGCCTACATGCTATCGTGATGTTCCCCGTTATGCTATTCCACTTCATGCTTCCACTGAAAAACGTTTTCGATACTGTATCCCTAAGCTCGCCCATTAGTGTGACAAGCAAAGTTATTACCCATTCTTAGTCTTGCTTCTCACAATATATTAAAACCTTCTCTCTAAGTCAATATTCTGAAACGTGTTCTATTCCTAATTGTTTTGTATGCAGTTATCATCAATAGTTTGATCTTTTGTGTGCAATTGTTCTGCACAGTTTGTAATATTCCAATGTACAAAAAATTCATAAATTTACAGACGCACGCGCACGCGCACGCGCACGCGCACACGCACACACACGCACACACACACACACACACATATATATATATATATATAGTTGTTAGATATGGTTTTCCTGATTTGAAACTATGTGAACCAGCAAAGTATCCTATTTTATGGGGCCCATGCGAGAGCGGATGTTGTCCATCCTTATGCTGTGTCATCCTGACAAGTGTGTTAAATGGTGGTGGCAAATTCTGAACATTTTCTCATACCTTGCTTTATAATTGAATTGTTTTTTTTTTGTTATCACCCGTAGTTTTGTATTATGCATTTACTTTTGTCTCATAAATGAGATTTGAGTCTGAGTGTGATGTTTAACACGTGTTTTACTTCTATTGGAATGATGGAGTATTTTCAAATAAGCAACCAGGTAATGATGTGGTAACCAGTGGCTATATGTATTCACACCACGAGTTTTGTAAAGCAAAACATGAACATACAAAATTGACTGTTTGTTTAACACATTGTCAAAGCATTTGACGAGGCAAACCATTCAGGAATCAACTTTACCCAATTCAGACGCTTTATCGGATATTAATTATGCAAAACACATGCATGCATGTATGTATGGATGTATGTATGTATGTATGTATGTATGTATGTATGTATGTATGTATGTATGTATGTATCAATGTATGTGTGGAGAGGGGGAGAAAGAGATAGGGAGAGAGAGAGAGAGAGAGACAGAGAGACAGAGAGAGAGAGAGAGAGAGAGAGAGAGAGAGAGAGAGAGAGAGAGAGAGAGAGAGAGAGAGAGAGAGAGAGAGAGAGAGTGTGTGTTTGTGTGTCTGGGAAATCATCTCAATATAAATACTACATGTCAGGACAATTCCTTTATTGGCTTCAAATTTGTCTGGAGATAGAAAACAGTCGATTGTCATAAATTGATTATCTTCCAACTAGGGACACATCGAAGCCGGGGTTCACCAAGATTCTGTCTCGGTTCTACTGAGTTTCGTATTCATCAAAGGTATACATGGTAGAGGTTAACAACACACATACAAATGTTTAACGACACTTTTCCTAATATTAAAGTTGAAACCCACAGAACAACTGTCAACATGCACTCGAAAATAACTGCACATAAGTCTTAAAGCATATGATCATCACATCAAGTTATGTTTTGTCACAAAATTGTATTGTATATTTTTCTTACACTACTCCGTAAACAATGTTAAACATTATTGCATAACTCAATATTGTGTGTGTTTTATTTACATATATACAACTGGGAAACATGATGTATAAAAAATACACAACTAGGCTGTTAGCCTCTCTCTCTGTCTGTCTGTCTGTCTGTCTGTCTGTCTCTCTCTCTCTCTCTCTCTCTCTCTCTCTCTCTCTCTCTCTCTCTCTCCCCCCTGTAACGCTATTATTTGGAGGACAAACGTTTTGGGTATTGCCAAAGAAACGGCAGACTTCCAAGGTACCAAAGCATTGACTCCGAGTTCTATAGGGCAATTGGAGTAAGGATGGTAAAGGCTGGATGAAGAAAGCTGGCTGGAAAGAGAAGAAAGGAGCATCATAGCATTGGCTAGAGAGGATAAACATGTAGGCAAGGAAGAAGTGAATGATATGAAGGCAGAGAAAAGGGCAAAGCGGAATAAGAGAAATGACAAGCAAAGTATTGCAAGCGGGGTAGATTCGTAAGCAGAGGTTTGGAAACAGGCTATCTAGAGGAAGAAAATTTTATGGATCATTTGCTTTTGCTGTGTTCAGAATACCAGGATGACAGAGAATGAGATAGAGAGAGAGATAGAGAGAGAGAGGGAGAGAGAGAGGGAGAGAGAGAGAGAGAGAGAGAGAGAGAGAGAGAGAGAGAGAGAGAGAGAGAGTAGGGCAGAAATATAAAGCGTGTGGGAACATAGAAGATATTCCAAATGGCAGACAGTGACAGATTAGCTTGGGTGATGGGGCTAACGGGGGAGATGGTAGTAAGTAGAGCAGTGGTAGACTCCATGAAGGGCTTCCTGATGAAATGCTGGGAAAAGAGATGTAGCGTGCTGCATTTTAAAAACACAGACTCTAGCGTGGGCAGCTGAAGGAAGGGATGGAAAGTGGGAGGGTAGCCCTCATGGGGGCTCCTAAGACCCTGGCTGTCGCATTACAGGTTGTAGGCAGGCAGAGTGTGAGATGCGACAGTGGAAAAGTTTGTCTGGTCTTTTGATGGGTTCCTAATTTTTTGCAAGACCGCAGCAAATAAGCAACATGCCACAGAATATCATTTTCAGGTTCCTCACTTCAATTAAAATTGCTGAATAATATATACAGCTACTGTCTCAAATAAGACCTACATGTAAATTTGGAGAGAAGTATAGAAATGATTTTCAAAAAACAAGGGCGAATCCTTCAGAAACATGCGTACGTTCACATATAGACATGTAAATGCCCCGTTTGTCAACTGTGTATAATATTTAGGTATGATAATGAAAGCCAGTGGTTTGCTTTCCCTTGCAAAACACATCTTTGTCGACAGAGCACGGAAGGGAACCTTCATGCTGAAGAGCAACACTGTGTCAGACTACATTAACTTGATTAACTCCAGCTGTCGCCCTCACTTCATTTGATTCCTGTGTAGAGTCTATTGTGCTCTATGGTTGCCAAATATGGTCTCTTGTAACCTATAAAACTCCAAAATAGGGAATCATTTTTGACCCACAAACCCAATTTAGTAAATATTCATGAATCAGAAGAGATTCATACTGAATTTAGAAAAAAAAATATTGATATGTATATAGCAAAACTCACAATTCAGCATCTTTAGCCGAACTGGGAACATATTCACTTTCTATCGACATGCAGATTAAAATAACAAAATATTGGTCACGAATGATCAACCTAGATTCTGATAATTCATTCGATAAATCCGTAAATGATATAAGTGCTTTAGACGACTCAGATTACACCGTGTCACTGCCAGCAGTCAGAAAATACAGGAGAACAACAGCTGCTCGTATGTGTGGAAAAGCAAAAGCAATGATGTCATGCCTGGTGTATTTCTGGAATACATGAGACTTCATCAACAGAATCAACAAGCCCAAAACGTTCCACTCGTCTCTGGACAACGATAATGAAACCAATGGTTTAGCTGCCAGACTTAGTGCATTTTGTTGTTTTAAGGAAAATTACGCAAAGGAAACGTAATTAGGTTGAGTAAAATCTTTTAAATATATAAGAGTTTTCTCGAAGCTACGACTGAATGCAGTCAGGCCCTGCCTGTTGAGGTTGGCAGACATGAACAGATATCTGTGGGGAATAAATATGCGAGTTTTGCATTTCTGGCCGTATCGACTTAGAAGGACATTTTTACTACACTGTTTGTTGTACAGAGATGAGAGAAACGACATGATAGAAACTATATCCCTTCAGACACGTCAATGATCCGTAGGTTTATTTTATTCTCCGGATTCGGAGTTGCCGGTCCAAGTTGGCAAGTGTGTACTAAATATGTTCGGAAAAGGAAAAAGCAAGCCTAGAATAGATAAAAGGTGTTTTATTCATGTTTATATATATAGGTTTTAATTGATCTGTCTTTTTAATGTGTTCCATTTGTATATTTAATTGTACATATATGTATGTTGTCAATCCTTACAGGGTATAAAAGGCACTTATCATATTAAAGTACTGTACGATTTATAGAATGATGTTACATTACATCACCATTGTTTTAAAAATTGTCTGAGAATTCAATTCTTTTATGCTGACAAATCCGTGATTCTAACCCCCCCCCCCCACGTGCGGAAACAAATCTCCCTTTGTTGCCCTTACCAGATTTGGACTGCCAAGGAGGCACGCCATGGAGAATGAAAATAGGCGACTCCTGGCAGTGAGCAGATCTGTACACCACGACTTTTCCGCCAGGTATACTGTAGTTCTAGAAATTTTTGCGCTACCACCTAAAGCGCGAAATTAAAATGCGCGAAAATTCTGTAATTTCAGAAAATGAGCTTGCGCGAAATTAAACACGCGCGAAAATTTCTAGAACTACAGTATCTATATCAACTTGGGCATTTGTGCAAAGGCTGTAACGTAAAATGGGAAAAACTTGCCGCAAGCTATGCTTAATAGAATTCCTATCAATTTGATTGTGTGAAGTTTTCAATTTAAAAATGAACACCCTGCCCAAAAACATATGAAACAGCATACCGTGCAAGAAAGAAAAGAATTTTATTTTGACCCCGCTCAAAATACCCAGCCCACTCCAGTGGGTAACAAAGGGCCAGCCCTCATAAACAAAGGTTTAAAAAATTCAAAATGAACGATTAAATACTTTAATATTGGCACCAAAATTAAATTGTGAAAGCTGTTTGGGCAGGTGTTTGCTTGATCTATCAAAACATCATAGACATAGTTGAACATTTTTTGGTCTACATAATGGACAGAAAGAAAATGCACATAAAAAAAGTGACCTGTTGGCAATGATAATCTTCTATTTGAGTGGTTAGATAGTTCTGCCACATTCCAGCAATGATATACATCAACTATATGTTCAGCTATTTACTCAGGAGCAGAAATTATCCTGCTTTACTTTTCTTAGATGAATTTTATATTGTCGGGGACATGAAAATCTTCATAAGTTTGATACGCTCTCATGCCACTTTGGCTAGCGTGCCACCTGAAAAATTTCACGGATGGAAAAATTATTTTCTTGAACAATTATTCGTGCTCTTTTGTAGGTTCTTTCTAAGACAAGATAGGATTTTAACATACAATTTGACAACGCATTAATTTATTGTTCACTCATATATTGCATACATGCTTTCGTGTGATTCGCACATCAATTCAAATCGATATCCTTCTTCATCCATGTTTTTGTTTGATTTTATTTAGCCAAGATCTGTTTACGTCTGAGAGACGTCTGCCGTACATAGGTCTATCATAGGACACATTCTGCAAAGAATTAGCATCAATCAAGCAAGCTTGGTCGAGAAATCAGCAACAACATTGAGAAAATTACGTGTGGCATATGAAGCTTCAAAGGCTTTCTATGATCCCCTAGTTTTTAATCAGGTATGATAGAACCTCGGTAATTAAAAACGAAAAACGTGGCAAAAACACGCCTGTGTGGCTCAAATGTAGAAATAATACTAAGTATGTCTATTCAATGTTCTTAGCCAGTGCAAGCTTGAATGTAATTCGTTTATTTGCAACTGAACGAAAAGAAAGTATGGTCTATTCTCTGTGACTCTCCCAGTGCCATCTATAAGAGTAACTTTTAAGGGCATTGTGCTCACAGCACGCCGCGGAAAGCTATTGACTTAAGGGGGCACTGAAAGAGGTACGGAAAGTGTACCAAATACCAAACATTTTTGACACATTTGTCTTTTAAATGAATATCGAAAAAAATCTATTAAACACACACACAGACACACACACACATATGTATATATATAAATGTATATATATATATATATATATATATATATTTATATATATATATATATATATATGTGTGTGTGTGTGTGTGTGTGTGTGTGTGTGTGTGTGTGTTTATAGAGTGAAAACAAAATGACTTTATTGATTGCACCAACTGCTTGGTATTTTGTCCACAAGGGCCAGCGCACACACATTTATTATTATCATTATTATCATTATTATTATCATCATCATCATTATTATCGTCATCATCATTATCGAAATGGAATAGTACTTGCCCCTTCTCCAACAAGTTAGTTACCCTTTGCACCCATGTGTCTGAAAGATTGTTTCTGGACGCTTTAATACTTTCAAGGCAAAATTCTAGATTATTATTATTATTTTCTCCTGTATTGTAACATAATTCTTGCAACTCACAATATTAATTTAGATATGATGGTGATAATTTATATGTAATTTTGTAAACTTCTAGGGCTATTTGCTAGACGACAGAACGTTTGGCGTGTTAGGTACCTGGGATATTTTAATAAAATTTGGTTGTCGGTAAGATTTATTGTTTCGTCCTGTGTAATGTGTTTGGAGTTAAAGTCAGCGAGCTTGCATCCTGGTTTGTTGTCAGATTCACCTTATTCTGTATGCAAAACATCACACAGTCAACGGCGCCTTGTTTCACGGCTTTAATTTATGGATCTTTATTGTTACACGTAAAATAGATTGTTGTTCGTACAAAACAAAATGCGCAGTGGAGAACCCAATGTTTTTGTTTTAGTTATTATTATCTTCTTTTTTTATTTTTTTTTTCCGTTCTTTTCTTTTCGACAATTCAAAGATCTATCACAATTAAATTTATATCGGAATACCATGCACATTCGATGTTAGTCCGAAAATTCGTAATAACACCACTGTGTGTCAACAAACAGAGTAACAACGAAAGTAAATTTTACAGGAAATAAAGCATAGTGCCTAAAAATCAGGCTAAAGTTTTTACAGTTTTCAAATATTATAGTACGATTTAGCAACCCTATGTAAAATGGCCCCAAAAGTTCACAGTCAGGGTGGGTCCAGTTATACACACCTGAACAAAGAGAATCATTTGCGAAGGATTAAGTGTGGGGCAAGCGTCCGAGTAAATATATATATATATATATATATATATATATATATATATATATATATATATATATATATATATATATATATATATATATATATATATATATATATTGATATGGTGAAAGTCCTCACCAATTCAGCCACGAAGAAGGCACCTGACGGGAGTGCTGATGTACATGTGTACCAACAATTGACAAAACTTGTACAATGAAGGTCTTCATCATACTCTCCATGAGTGTCGCTGTTGTCATGCCTCAGTTTTAAAATTTCACCTCTTGCGCTAGCCCTTTCACGGAATGATATCAATAGCAGATGTTGAAAAGCAGTGTTATGTTATTTGTATTGTCTTGTTTTTTTTTTTTTGTTTTTTTTTTTTTTTTTTTTGTTGTTGTTTTTGTTTTTGTTTTTTTGTTTTGTTTTTTGTTTTTGTTTTTTTAGTTTTTGATGCTTCCACCATGATCAGGGCAGATTTGTATTAAATACTACATAAACATCCATAAATAACACCTTTTGAACCAAATGTTTTAGGCTTCCTTTATGTTTCAAATATATGTTAATACATTTTCTTAAGATTATTGTGTGTTTGTGTTGTTCATTTTGTTGAGGAAGTACTTTTGACCATGCTAAATACATGGATCTGCCCTGATGCAGGTGGCTCCCTCTTTAGATCAATAGGTGTTAGAATAGGACGGCATTTAGATATGAATACATTCTATTTGTGCGTCTCTTCCATGTCAGTATGCAGTCTACAACTTTGTAAGGGTGCTCACCTTTTACACAGGTGATCATCGCATGCCGCAGACACCGTTTTCGCCCAATGCTTACATATTTCTGATATCTTAACTGACGTCATGGTTTCACATTGGAAACCCGTATTCTCGTATTGGTCAAACTTCACTTTTGGGAAGTGACGGAATTTTCTTTCCATTTGGATTTGTGAGGCATATCTTTATCATACTACCCTTCTGGGCTTGTTTCTCAACTGAGCGTTGTTAAGTCGTGGGAAAGAGGTTTACACACTCGATAGCACCCAGACTTTTCTGGCTTTTTGATTTCCCTATTGTGTAACCATTTAGGGTATATGTCCCGTCTGATGAATATTCGATTTTGAGGACAAATCGATCTCCTTTGCTAAATTTTAGCAACCACTGCCTGGACCATCGAGTCAACTGGGTACTAGCTCTGACTTCTGGTGTTTAATTTATTTCCTGTTATAATGTTTGCCCTAAACCAAAGACTGACCGCTGAATAAGAGATTGTAATAATGATACTACAACCTCTGAAAATTACTTTGGCCTCGAAAGTCTGAAGTAGTCTCCAGCACAAAGGGCTGCCCATATATTTTATTGTATAAGGCTAAATTTAAAATAGCACCATTGTCTCCGCTAACGTGCTCAACAAAATTAGGAAGAACGAGTGTTAATTAAATAATTAATTGATTAATGTATCAACCCAATATCAGGTACCCAAGGTTCTTAACATTAAGGGTGCCAAATATATATATATATATATATATATATATATATATATATATATATATATATATATATATATATATCTGGAGCCATTATGTACCACACAAGTATTTCTGGTAAAATTATTAAAGTGTACTTTCTGTTAAAATACCACCATTGCATATATGTAGAGTGACCCATATTTCCATCGCTACGCTAGAACAGAACAATGTGATTGATTTTAAAGCATTTTAACTGTTACCACTTATATAAATACCCGCCGGTAACGTCAGACCAGTATCTACTATCGGAGCAACCTTCTACACTGAGCTTCATCTTTGACGCAGTGGGGCGCTTGGCACTCAACCTATTGCTGACCCTTAATTCATTGCCTCGGGGCGACTTCACTGTCTGATACAAAATCCCAAATCTGGGGTCTACAACTGGTAACTGTTTGTTGTTGTATTTACATTTTCAGATAATGCTCACTCTAGAAAAGTCCCATTATATATTGTACATTACATTCATTCGACAAATTAACCTTCCCTTAAGACTAATCACACATATATTTTGGATGCTACCACTTCAAAATATCCAATCGACTTGGGTGCCATTTTGAAAATTATGAGTTCCGCATCGAATGCCAATGGTTTGTAAATGAGCAGTGGGA
Organism: Hermodice carunculata; assembly: GCA_964020975.1. Taxonomy (NCBI): domain Eukaryota; kingdom Metazoa; phylum Annelida; class Polychaeta; order Eunicida; family Amphinomidae; genus Hermodice; species Hermodice carunculata. Next base: position 53,960,349 of record OZ026627.1, read on the forward strand.
TGATCTGGCCAAGTGGGGGTGGGAAGAGGGTTATATTATATGAAACCAAAAGTATCTATATTTTGCAATTATTTCAGAGCATCAATAATGATATCTATGCTGTGGCCGCCATTCCCTTTCATAACCAAATCAAGTGTACTTTAGTGATACTGTCCCGCAATCAACGCATTAATTATGCAATGTTCAAAATGGCACTCGAGCGTGCCGTGTGGCATTTGGATTTGTAACTAACGATGATAACTGCTTCAGACACAACTGAGCAGGCAGTATAAAGTTAAGATAGTAAGTCATGTTTTAAAAGTACTTCAACGACCATTTGGCCTCGTAACTCGGAGAACTGACAGCCAGAACGGTGCCGAAAACACGTGGCCGCAATCAACTGTGATGTTCCTTTCCCACAATGTTTAAAATGGCGCTCAACGTGTGTGCATGCATGCCTTTGTGTAGCATTTGGATTAATAACTAACGATGATAACTGGTTCAGACAAAACTGAGCTGGAAGATAAAAGTTAATATAGTAAGTCATCTTTTAAAAATACGTTGACGACCGTTTGCCCTGGTAACTCAGAGAATGGACACCAAGAACCTAGCAATACTAGATACAGATACCGATACTACACCACCGTGGCGATATGCAGCAGCTATGCTTTTTTCCCTGCCTTTTTGCTGGTCGTTGATTTCGTGTTGGGGCTGGTCTAGGGCTGTTCACCTGGAGCATTGTAGGAACATTTTGCATCACAGTTCTTGAAAAATGGTACAGAATTTATCCAAAATAAGTGTTTCTCATGTGAAGATGTTTATTGAGAAAATGCCTCAGGGAATGTAAATTTGCTGCTGCAATTGGCCAGCACTGTGGTCTTGCATGTCAGGTCATTTAATATTGCAAAAGCACCTGTGCCAAGGAAATCTGGTCGTTTTGATAAGGTGGGGACTGGGGTAGACAATTGCAGGTACTACTGTACTATAATTATACCTATTACCATCCACAACCTGCCAGGGTATATCCAAGAGAGTGAATGAAATCACAGTTTCAAAAATAAGGTGAAATCATTCTTGATGCATGAAATGAGAGTACTGGAGAGAGACCGCTTAATATATTTATAATTTCAGCATCTTAGTGTTATAAAAGTTATGCTTTTGGTGCTTGCTATTTCAGATAGTAGGTCCATGCTTATATTTATTTATAGATTAATTCATTGAAAATTTAGATCTATCTTTTAATTCATAAATAATTAAAACATTTCAGCTACAAACCTGTGCAAAGCAATTTTATATTTTTCTGATTTCATACTTGCATTTGCGCTATTTTCATGTTGTGGTCCACCATGGAAATAAGCCAATGCAAGATTCCCTTGGCATTCGGTGCTCCCACTTCATGCATCATAGCTTGGTTTGCTTTCAGCTATTGTATTGCACCTACCTGGCATATGTGTGCATGAAATATTATCAATCAACATTCAGTGATAAAATTTAAGTACATTCAGGCCTAGTGATTATCTTAATGTATTTTTATGTTTAGGTGCCAACCAAAATATATTGTTTTTGTAGGAGTTCTTTATTCTTAGTTTATTTCTTAATACCTTTCCGCCAAGTGTTATTACTCAGTTTTCTCAGCCATTATACAAGTAAAAACATTGAAGTTTTGCATACAATGACACCCATAGCTGAAATTGTGCACCTGGTGTGGATTTATTGATATGTTATAAATAAAAAAATGAAAGGGTAAAAAATAAAAAAAAATCCGCTTCAGCTATTGGATAAAAAAACAATGGTAGTTGTTTTAGCCAATTACATTGCATCGACTCACAATACACCTGTTCCCTTGTTACTCTGCTACTACTGTTCAGCAGATTGTACCTGATGACACTGGATTAATGATGTCACAAAACAGTATCTGAGGGGATTCAAAACAAGCTCTAATTGGCACCCATGCAGATTTGTTTGCAAATCTATCCATTCTAGTTTGTTTTTGCTTTTGTAGAGAAAATACACAACTAACCAATTGCAGGATAATTTATCTGTTATTTTTCCTCGAATTTATAAACATAATATGTGTGCAAAACTTTTCTGATGCGTAACATGTACAAATACAATATTTGTCTTATCTTAATTGATAACATGGCGATGATCTTTTTAAAATTTAGGGCTGGGCCTCTTTAGTGGTGTCTGTCAGGTTACAGAGCCACATATGTATTTTTGTTATGCCTTGGTTAACTTGGACATTTGTTGAAACTTGTTGAAAATGAATGTTCTTTTCCCTTTTACACATTACCTCTTTTGAAGTCAGTTTAATTTGTAACCTGGGCACGGCCGGAGGCACTTGTTATTTTAAAAAAACCATGAGATTGGAATGCAAGCAGTTGATTCTTCCCTTGAGACATATAACAAAAACTGTATTTCGTACATAAAAAATGATGAAATATCTTAATTCATTAAGACCACAAACATGTTTTCATTCATACGTCAGATTGAACAAAAATAATATATTCATCTCTTTATGTTGTTGAGTTAATGTAAAGTGCATACCTGTCAATTTGCTGCTTCATTTTTTATTTATTTATTTATTTATTTATTTATTTATTTATTTATTTATTTATTTATTTATTTATTTATTTATTTATTTATCTTCTATTTATTTATTTATTTATTTGTTTATTTATTTATATATATATTTATTTATTTATCTACTTATTTGTTTCTTTATTCAATTCATTTATTTACTTACTTACTCGCCAAATTTGTAAATGAGGTAATTAATCTGTTTCTTTCTTTCTCTCTTTCTTTCTTTGTTGTCTTTTGAAAACCATCGGACATTTGGTACCCAAGAAGGGCACTTACTGGTTTCCCAGTATTGTTGGATTCTGTTTTGAGTTTTCAGCGCTCACATTTAACGCGACCCCTTTTCTGGCCGTGTACTCATTGAGGGCTACCTGGGAACATGTTTTCTGATTTGCAGGCCAATCACATTGAGTATATTTGCAGAACTGCTCTTTTGACTTTTACTGGGGGGGGGGGGGGGGGCTCCTAGCTTTTTTTTTCAAATGTGAATGTAAACTGACATGGTTTGTGTTTCTCAAAAGAACATTTATGTGTCAAATCATAGTCATTGTCCAAAACTACTACCTCGTGCGACTTTACCTTCGTTCCTAACTAACTTTGTCATTCAGGTAGGTTTTAATTTCCTTGAAGTCTTCCAATAAGATTGGTTCGCTTTAAACGTATCGGAACGTTTTTCTTTTTTGTTAGAAACACGCCATCTGTAAAACAGGACTTCTGTCTCTATAGTGAACTCTAATGTACATATGTCAGATCTTCTCTCTCCGACTGTGCCTGAATCTCTGTCTGTATGCTTCAAGTACTAAATCATAAGCCTTCATAACAGTCTGTTCCAGGTAAGTTCAAAATATAATTTTTGAAAAATTAAGAAATTTCCAAGTGTTTCCAGGAAATTTGATACCCACATTTACCTGATTTGTGTATGGCTTATTATGGATTGTGTTCAGTCTGGACTGTAATCAGTACCTGTAGACTGTGAGCATTGCTGGAATAATCTGCGCAACACAGCTACATGTACCCTACATTACTGCAGCTTTGTATTGATTATTGTTGTAATATAGTGTTGTAGTCAAAATAAAAAAAATTCTGACCATGTCAATGTGCAAACACAAACATTCTCTTTATACTATGAATTCCTTCTTTGTTTTTTTCCTTATTTCTTTCCTTGCTGGCAGATTTGTCCGATATTTTAGACTAGAATATGTAGAAACTCATACATAAGGTCAAGCTGGTTATGAAGAGCAGTGACAGTTTTGAAAATTTGTAAATTGGGGACATTTCAAAATTTAAACCTAAAATATCTTCAAAATGGCTTTAGGTAGGAGTACCATTCCAACTTCAATTCATAAGTTTGTGCCGTAGGCGCATCCTGTGTACTGCAAACCAAAGTTGTAGAATCTGGATTTAAACTTATTAGGGGACCTTGAATTATTTAAGTATTGAATATCTATCTTTAACACTGTTGTGTGTAGATGTGCCATTCCGACTTCAAATATTAAGTTTGTCTACCGTCAATTTTGTCAGAGCCAGAATTTGTGAACAGTGTGAGACCCTATTGGTGAAGCTAAAGCAAAGCAAATTAAAAGAAACAATTGCAGACTTGTACATATCAGTATGAGACCCCATCGGTGAAGCTAAAACAACGCAAATTAGAAGAAATAGTAGCAAACTTGTACATATTTGTGATGAAAAAGCCAAACAAACAACGGGCCATGATCTGTTATCAGCAGTCAAATACATACACATGTACATCATTAGGATTTATTGTTTACACTCATGTCAGACATAACACTTTTTTGCTACCACATGATGACCATTTTCTCGTCCGTCCATGCGGTTGTGTCAACGTTGACCCAGAAATGCATCAAAGGTGCAATAAAATGTAAATCAGAATCGGTCGGAGTTTCTCACTACATTACCAAATCTTGTTTGTTTGCTGACACTTGACATTCTGTTTAGTAAAAAAAAATCTCTCTTCCTGTTTGGCATTTCCGTTTCATCGGAAGAGTTCTCTCCTGTCAAAAGCCTTATTTTACTAGAGTTTTTTCTTCAGTTTCATGTTTCCTATCGTACAGCTCTTTAATTCTATTGTGAATGGACAAGAGAACAACTTTTCATTGTAGGCACAAAGGCAGACTTGCATTGAAGCAAACATTCTTTTCTAGTTCTTTGTTAAGTTCACTTGTATTTAAAATATTCTGATTGCAGCATCATAGCAAATTTGGTGGCTTGTGTGCGATTACATCTCAGACATACAGGAGTGATTTAAAATATACGTTTTAGCACATCACAGGTTTTGCAGTCAACAAGATAAGTTACATAAAAGACAAAGACTAATGACCCAAGAGTTCAGCCATGCGGAACGACCACTTATGTAAGTAACCAAAAGCCGCATCGTCCTTGAATCAATACCCATTGATACACGTTTGGTACATTGTCTTTAAGCCAGGAGAAGATATTATAGAACCCACAAGCCCAGTTCCCTTAATTTGAAATCTAGCCCTTTGTGCGACATGCGCTCGAAAGTGTCCCGTTCGTCCTTGAAGACCATTCTGACTTCCTGGTTGTTTTGAAGGCCATTGCAAGTTTCATGAACAATGATTAGTATCTGATATATCATACTATCATTCTTCCTGAAGCTCGAGATTTGATTAGTGAACAGTTCACTTGCAACCAGATATTCAATGAATTTGTTTCAGACTAGCTGTTCAAAACATTTGATATTTGAGAAAAAAAGCTGTTGATACCCGTACTTTGGAGTCAATTCAGGAATTTAAGACTAAAGTATATTCGCTTATTGTCCATAGTTTAAAGCTTCCGGAAACTTATATAATTTTGGCAACAACTTTTCATCAGGTCAATATTCAAGATTCAATATTCCTTTATTCGACCGAAACACATATCTGTAGTTGCATGTAACCTCCATTATATAATAGAGTAAGAAAATAAAACAGGCATCTAACAATTTAGAATGTAAATTTACAAAAACGGGATGGTCTGGAGACCCCCCCCCCCATAAAGACTATTCAAGCCGCCGACATGAGGGCCACCTTTGACAAAAAGTTCCCGTTTTTACAGTGATTTAAAATTAAAACTGAATGAATAAATCATCTGTACTTTATTATTCCAGCACCTTTTAACATTTAGATAATTCTAAATGTCATGACATTTTATGAAAAATCAGATTTGCAAAAACATTGCAGACATGACAACTTACAATGGCACACGTAACTGTATATTTATTTATAAGATATTGTTTGGCATAATAGGCGAAACTGAGTATAGACTTTATTCAAAACAGTATTTGGTGTGTTACACTTTCTTGGGTTCACAACCTTTGTTTGTTCTCTAAATATGTAGCTACGGTTTTGTGTTATATTATGAATTTCGGATGCAGGTTTGATTTGGAAATTTGTAAAGTGCTCCGGTAACTGATCATTTATGAAATCAAAGTAAAACTTAAGCTGCCTATGCAAAAATAGCGCTTACTTGCAGAAGTTTCTAGTTGTTGAATATTGGATCAGTGTGTGCAAGAAAGCTGTTCTGCTGCTCTTGTTTACTATTCTTTTACATCTTTTTGTAAGTTGAGCAACTTTGGTACTTTTGTCTCCCCAAGTTAAAGTCCGTAATTTACATGTGGGAGCACAAATGAGTTGTACATTATTTGGAAAATGTAAGACGGGAAATATTCTTTCAGAAATTAAAACTGTTTGCACATTCAATATAGGTCTCATTTATCTGTCTTTCCCGGGCTGTAACTTCTTTTGGGAGTTGTTGTAGAAGATCATGAATTTGATTTGTTGTTCATTTAGTGATACTTTATTGAGTTTCATCCATGTAGTTATTTTGCTTAAGTCATTATTTATGATTACAGTTTCGTTTTGTGTGATATCAAATCTTTAGAATGTTTTCAACGAGCTGACCGAAGTTGTATCATCTGCATACATTATTGGAGCAACCAGAGCTTATGTTGCGGCCAGACCATTGAAATGAATTATAAATAAAAGGGGACGTAATGTAGAGCTTTGTGATACATCAGTGTCCATAGTTGGCAGAGTAGATTTGGTTTCACCGACTATTTCAACAATCTGTTTGCGGTTACTCAAATAATCTTTTATTATATCTAAGGCTGTACCTGTTACACCAGAAAATTTTAATTCATGTGTTAGTATCTCGTGATTCAGAGTTTCAAAGGCTTTAGATATGTCCATGTATATAATTAAGGGTTTTTTGCCCTAATCCATAAAGCCTAGAATTCTGTATATCAGTTCTACAGATGCAAGCTCAGCAGAACGTTTCTCTCAAAAACCATACTGATGTTCGTACAGCAAATTTGACTTGAAATATTAATTTAATTGGTTGAACATGACCTTTTAATGTGAAATTGGTCTATAATTAACAAATAGATTTAAGACTCCCCTTTTGAACAGAGGAATGACTTTTGCCAATTTCATGGTATCTGGAAAGATACCAGTGGCAATGCATTGATAAATAACCAGAGCTTAAGCCTTCGCAATTGCATGCTTCATATCTTTAGAAGTCTTAATTACATACTGTCATGACTGCAGTTTGTTTCAGGTTTTAAAGAATCAATTACTTGGTTAACGGTATCAATTGTTACTGGATTAAAACGTGCTTTTTAAGTGTACACGGGTTTTACAGGCACTTTTTGAATCCGTTACTTTCTTCAGAATTTATTTCAGCTGCAAGTTTGGATCCTACCTCTGCAAAATTTATATTTAGATTATTGGCAATTGTTTGTTTGTTTGTCATTAATCATTTCCTCATTTACTTTAAAGAAGTTTGATTTCTGTTTAGTTTTATTTAGTACTTTTGTAATTCACTCCCATGTCTTTCTAATATCACATTTATAGCTATTAAAGCAGGAGTCACAGTATGATTTTTTTTATTTTTATGTTGTTTTTAAAGATATTATGTATGTCTGGAGATTTGTTTTACGCATACTGTATTCAGGTGCAGTAACTGTGGGTTTTTTTGTGTTTTTGCTTTTTTTTTTTATTTTGTTTGTACGACCGGCCTCTGTTGGCAATGGAAATTACAATACCTCGTGTAACGCAACTTGACTTTTTGTGTTAATATATGTTGTATTTCACAACTCTAGGTGGGAAATTATTATTTCAGAGGTTGGAAACAAATTTTCTCCATAATTTGAGAGTTTTCAGTGGGGTTAGCAGTTGGGCTTTTTTCAGTTTGTCATACATATGTGATGAATTAATATCACGTGAAACGTTTTGTTGGGAATTAGTCTTTTTTAGTTTTAATGCGTACATATTTTGGATTAGGTTTATAGAATTTTACATAATCTAAAGAAATTAAGTATGGAAAATTGTCTGATATATTTGAAGATATAATGCCACAAGTAGGGGACATGCAAAAATTTGAGAATTTCAAGAGAAAATTATCTATTAAAGTTCCCATACTTTGATAAAGGCTTGTCGGAAAGTAATTTGAGGAAATAGCTTAAAATTGTAATTGACTCAAAGTATGCATTAACGATGTCCTTTTCATTAATTTTAAGTAAGCCAATGTTGAAGTCGCCTGCAATAATTACCTCACATCTGCGATTTTATTACAAGTTCAGTACCAGGGTGAATTCATGTATATAATTATTGTAATTCTCATTTACATTACGTGGGGTCTACATATATATTACGAACTACTACTTATCTAAATGAATTGACCTTCCCATATATTTCAGAGTTCTTATAAATTGACAAAGTCTTGTAATCCAAAAATTCCCTCAAGTATATGGCAAGAACACCATGGCTGAAACAGATATAACACTGTGGTATCAGGTTATAATCATCAAGTTGATAAACGGACATGTCATCAGAGTCTGACTGCCAGGTTTCTTGTATAGAAATTGCATTAAATATGCAATTTTCCGTTGTAAGACTTCTAACTATATTTTCAGTTGATCGTACTTGGCTTTAAGCGAGGCACCATTCAGATTGAATATCGTGAATTGATTCCATTTAGTTTTAAAGTGTCAACAAGTTCATCTAAATTGAAGTAAGGATAAAAGTTCCTTAATTGAGGTTAAGTATTACGTTGTTCATCTTCCTCATTCGCCTCAGAGCTGAGTTTATGTATAAGGGAATTTACTGTTGTACCACCAAATTGCGTTAGAATATCCTGGTCACCCATATACCCGAGGACAGTCCAAAACAATGTCTAGTTTAACACTGAACATGCAGCAACACAAAGGGATGTGCACTCTGAGAATGTCAATGAAGAAAAAAGAAAAGGTAGTCTTGTATTCGAGTCGTGTAAAAGTAAAAGCAGTACTGAAATTGAAAGTCAAGAACCTAGAGAGAAATACTCCGAGGAAAAGTTCAAGAAAAATGCGCAAATTCGCAATCATACCTCCCATTGAGTTGCGAGGAATGTGTACATCAATGGATTAAATAGATTTTGAGCATTTATTGTCTGTCAGGATACTACAGTCGTGTATGAGATGGATGGAACTTATGGGTGTTTCAATTACAAAGAAATTTTGCTTGCTTTGACGATGAAAATGTGAATGGCTGCAAAAACGGTCGCCATTTTGAAATTTGGTGCGGACTTATTTTCGTCAGTGGGAACAATAGGAAACGAAAACTTGCTTGCGACGGCTTAGGTTTACATTTATAAAGTAGGTGAATAGTCCGTCTAATGTGCTCGCTATAGACATGAGAGATTGTAAAGCAAAGAAAAAGCAGAGGAAGTAATCAAGTGAATAAAAAACAGTGTCATGATCACGTATTATTTCTTGTGTTTAGCGGCGACAAAATTTGGAACCGCTGATTTTAGTTCTTCTATCGAACCAACGAGTAGATGAGTCTCATTGTTTGTTTTGATGAAACCGAGCGGCTCGTTTTGATCATCTTGTCTTGCTTTGCTTTCCGCGCATAAAAAATATCGCCCATTGAACTTTAAACAAGTCTTCATAAATTTATGAAGGTTTTAGCCATGCTCTTTCCCGTAATTGTGTACGAGCTGCATATAACCTACATTTGACCCAATGATGGCTCATGTACACTAAAATCGGCCAGCTTTTGTCTTCACGTCTTTGACCCACGCATTTCGCATTGAAAGAGTCTACAGCAACTTCCAATTTGTCGATCATGACCGGTTTTGATTACTTCGTGGGGATCTTCATTTTCCTTTTCGTTCATCCCAGTAACCATCAAATTGTTTGTTTGCCTGTAATGGACATCTCATGTTGGGTCTTAAACCGCTGATCTGCTTCGCCAAGAATTTCCCCTTGTTTCTCAGCTGTTTGTTTCTAAAGCCAAAATGCTTGTATCGAGAGGCTAGACTTTTTCGTCCCAATTTTTAATGCCGTCAAAATGCCTGGGAGCAACACAGCCCTTAGAACTGTAACAACCTCTTGGCTACGCAATGCCTTCACCACTCCTGTTGTTATTTAGCATAAAGATCTTTATTTTCAATGTACTCAGATTATTCTCTGATCTTTTTCGCTTTCTAAAGTCCAAACTGTCTGCAGCTTACGGTAACTCTTTTGTTGGCATCTTCTGTAAAATTGCTAAACCGTTTTCAGAACGTATAAGCCAACCTTTTTGCATTCACTGTATTTGTTAGAAATAATGAAAAGACATGTCTGGAAAGAGAAGGAGTGTGAGGAGGAAAATTGCCCCGGTATATATATCCTCACTTATAATCCAACGGACCATACCAGCCTGTGCAGTGTCAAGGCTCTGGGTAAGTACACCTGCAGACGTATATAACACTTTCCACCATCGGAGCAATGGGTAATGGTAAAAATGGAATGTGACTTTGTCACGAAATGTTTATGATGGCTGTTCATAGCCTTTCTCTTCTCTTTCGAAAAATTGTCTTTAGCTGATATGGACTTCTTAGTGGCCACTGAAATTGATATTTGACAATAATTCGGTGCTTTTAATACGCCGACATATTTAACAAACCAGGAACAGTTTAAGCATTTTCACTTGTATCATATCACATAAAACGTGGAGAACCCATGTATTAGTCATCTCCATGTACTAAAAGGCTATCCAGATTAAATAAATACGTTTAAACTAAAAAGTGAATTTGTAATCATACAAAATTCGAGAATGTTAAAAAAATTCTTTATGACGAACATTATCGGCATTATCATTATTATATTACTGGTGCACTGTACCAGATACAATACATGCAGCTGGCACGAAGCACCAACGATACAGATCAATCAATATGCTACAGCGAGTAAGGATACTACTCAATATTACTCAGCGTCGGATCACTCCTCTTGTGCTTCATGTACTCGTAATGACCCGGTGATGACTTGGCTGCCCTGGGCAGTGGGACCCTTTACTTGGTTAGTTTTATTATTTTATGTCACACGCTAAATGAAACATCTGACACATTAAGGTCGTGTTAGACGAGGAATGTAACTCATTAAGCCCATGCTGGATGAGATATATGACTCCCTAAGACCATGCTGGGTGAGACATCTGACCCATTCAAACATAATACTTGAACCTACACATTCTGCAGAAGTTGACCTAAAGGCGGTCAGAAATGTTATCCTGGTCACACCAAATGCCATGCACACCAAAATTACGCATTCGATAATTTCTGCATGAAAGAGGCCAAGTTGTCTCTGGTAAAAGGAAAACTGAGATGGAGGGAAATGCTTTGATATACCAAACATAACGGGTATTGCCACAAAACCCCTCGGCTGGCCACAAAAGGAAGCTAGACTCTTACAAGAATGATTAACTGTAAAAGTCTTATTATCCTATCTTATCCAGTTCTTATCAAGATTTCATGTACAAGGCATTTGTTCAAGAGAATTAATGAACTCTTCTATTGTTTCAGACCATACCTTAACTTCCACGAAGGTGGACCTCCTATGCAAACTGATGACTTAGTGTTTTAGAGGTGCCACTTTTGTCGACCAGATATGACGAACTGAAATTTTGCCATGTTCCTTACACTTTTACGCAAAAAATTGAACTTTATGAAGGCAAAAGGGGGATTTGAATCGAGGCAGATTTTCATGACCTGTCTGCTTGTCGTGCAATCTCCTAGACACTGGTCTAACACAGCTGACAGGTAGAACTGACGGTTCTGTTTGTGTTGAACATGTTGAAAGATTACACATTGCTGTTGGATGGATTCAGTGGTGCTTGTAAACAGGACGATATTACGCATTGCCACATGTGAGTGAATTGGCAATCAAAAATAGTTCTATGTGGCACCTTTGCTAAGTTAGATCAAACAATAGAAATGTTTATTAAGATAGTTAAGGAACTTGGTACAAGTCCATAGGCATTTTGATGAACCTGCTTGTTGAATCAAAGGACACGTTCAGCTGTGCCTCGCATGTCCTTTGAGTTATCTCAAAGGTCCAGCAAAACGCACATGGACCTGCATCGCATTCCTTACCTAACACATATTGCCTCTGGTGACCTTGATAGTAGAATTGAGTCAATGTCATTCCTCTTCAAACTGGAATTCACATTTCAAAAGGAAGATCACCTGTACAAGTTTTGTGATCATGGCTTACCTGGTTCTTCTGATATTCCTTGAAATTTTTTCAAAAAGTAGATTGACCTTGATGACCTTGAAATTAGGTCACGGTCACTGTCCTTGAAACCTGAGCTAGACTCTTACAAGGGTGATTAACTGTAAAAGTCTTAAGATCCTCTCTCTTATCCAGTTCTTAAGATCTCATGTACCAGACATATATTAAAAAGACAAATTGCCTCTGGTGACCTTCAAATTAAGTCAAGGTCACTGTCCTTCAAACTATTTAAAGACCCTTATGAGTGTGATTATTTGTGGATGTTTCATGATCCTAGTAATTCTGTTCATCCTGATATTGCATGCGAAAAATTCATAGAGAATTGCCGTAGGGTGACCTTAAATTTGGGTTAAGGTCATTACCCTTCAAACATGACGTAAACTTTAAAAAGGGTGATCAACCGAAAAAGTTTCAGTACCCCAGCTTTTCTTTTTTCTTATGAAATCGCGTGAAAGAAGGGACACACGGAAGGAGGGATTATAGGCTTCACCCACAGATGCAGGCTATAGCGATACTCCCCCCCCCCCCGGCCTATATGAGCCGAGGCGGAAAATGCCACATAGGGCAGGATTAGGAACACTATGGTTTTACTTTCAGATGTTTCTGCTCCGATACAGAAGGTCAAATGATCGAGAATTACAGTATCTGGGAGAGCAGTGAGGCAGTGTGTACAACTTATCTTTAATCTATTTCAAAAGGACCACAGGCTGGTTTTTTATTGTTTACCAAAGCAACGACCAATGATTTATTAAGCTGTACCATAAAGCTGGTGCCACAATTTGTGCTCTCACATATGGTAATAGATCCCAAGGATTTGGGGTGTTAAATGGCTAGGCCCACATGTTTTCGAAAATTACATTTTGCTGTTAATAAAGAAAATTTCAAAGGTTTTAAGAGCACTGGTTTAAAACCACAAGTTGCCTTTTATGGGTGACTGCCTGTCTCTACTCGGGAATGCAATTTTTCCCTTCACGTTGGTATTGAAAGCTGAATGCCAATGTTTTGTTATCTCTTGAATCTATACCTTTTGCTGTACTTGACTTTGCTCTCATTGTTGGGTTGGAATTTATGAATGTGTGTGTGTGTGTGTGTGTGTGTGCATGTGTGATGTTTTTCTGAATTATTTGATATAATTCCAAGAGATAAAATATATTATACAGTTGAACCTGTCTTACGGAACCACCAATGGGACCCTCGAAAAGTGGCCCCTTATGACAGTAAAATTAAATTAAAATATACTGCCAGGACCAACGGAAACTGGTACCTTAGGGCAGGTAATTCCTTAAGGCAGGTGGGCCCATGGGCAGGTTTGACTGTAAGTTGCATATGGCCGGCATCCCATTGGAATAGACACAATTTCACATATATATGAAACTGTGATGCTGTTAAGTAAATTAAGTAAAGTTGAAACATACTTTTCCTGATACCATAGATCTCCACCAAGGATGCTCTCTTAGTCCACTTTTTCAAATGTATATATAGATATACAATCATGAATATACATCAATGAGAACAACTTATATGGTGTTAATGTTGGAGACAGAGAAAACGGCTCATTGTTGTTGCAGATGATGTTACGCTGTTTTTTTTAGTCTAAAAGTTTTTAGATAGTGCCAAAGAAACAGTAGGTTCAGAGTTCCAAATGACACAAAAGGTATAGCATTGAGCCTGAGTTGAAAGGGCAATTGAGGTAAGGATGGCAGAGACTACAGCAAGTAGGCGAGTTAGAAAGAGAAAAGGGGAACATGATATAGCATTGGTTCGAGACGATATACACGGAGGCAAGCAAGACAGAAATGACAGGAAGGGAGAGGGAAAGCCAAGCTGAGTGAGGAATTGACAAGCAGGGTAGTATGACTGGGGCAGATTCGTCAGCAGTGCTTTGGAAACAGGTGACCAGGCAGAAGAAAGACCTAGAATGGCTACATATGACATAAAGAGAGATGGGCAAATGGATACTAGACCGTGTGTGGCATGAGAAGCAGTATTAGGGGAACTTGGCTGGTTAAATGTCCGAGATAGACTTGCAAAGGCAAAAGTGGACTATTTGGGCTGCTTCCAGGAGACAGGAGCACACAGTTGGTACAAGAAGGTGTATCTTGAGGCAGTTAAAGAACAGATAAAGTGGGGGCTATACATAGACACGCTAACAGACAGGTACCACTTAAAGAGGCCAGATGAGGTTGACACTTCTCAGAAGATATACGTTGTTAAAGGTGTGGCTGGAAAACACGAGGAGTGGGAAAGAGAATTTGTAGAGATACACACATTGAAAGCTTACCAAGCATCAGAGAAGCCAGTGAAGAGAATGTGTTGGGTTGGAAGTAATGATTCGAGATAACTATTCCAATGGAGTGCAGGAGTTTTAAATCTCAAGAAGCAGAAGCAGAGTGCACAAAAGGGAGTTATGGGAAGAGCCAAGTAGGTAGGGAAGGTGTGGACAATACTATGGATCCTTTGCCGTTGTGCTGTTCAGAATTCCATGATTTCAGAGAGAGACTGCGTGAAGGTTGGGCAGGAAAAGATAAAGCTGTAGGAACCTAGAACAAGTTTAAAATATGACAGAAAGTGACAGATTGGCTTCCTAGTGAATGCCGGAAAAGGAGATGTGCTGAGTTTTAGGGAGACAGAATCTAGGGTGGGCGACTGAAGGATGCAAAGGAAAGTGAAAAAGTAACTCACAAGACTCTTGCTGTGGCATGAGAAGTTGTGAGTATGCAGAGTGTAAGATGTAAGAGCCGGAAAGTTAGTGGTTTTTTTAAAATATCTTTTTGTTTTTTGCAGAACCACAGCAAATAAGCAGCATGCCACAGAGTATCATTTTCATGCTCTTTACTTTGATTACAATAGCTGAATATTCTATACACTGCTGTCTCAAATAGGACCTACATGTAAATTTGGTCAAAGGCATAGAAATAATTTTAACAACCAAGGGTCAATCCTTCAGAATTTTCATATAGACATAGATATTTCTGGTTTGGCAACTGTATAGAATATTTAGGAATTATAATTATGGCGAGTGATGTGTTTTCCTCTGCAGAAAAAATGTATTACTGACAAGATATGAAGGGCAGCCTTCATACTGAAGAAAGGTATAGTGTGACACTAGATTAACTTAATAATTCCAGGGGTAGCCCTCACCTCATTTGAATCCTGCGTAAAGTCTGTCGTGCTCTATGGTGGCAAAATATGGTCTCTTTGAACCTATGAAAACTGCAAAATAGGTGAGTAATTTTGTGAGCCACAATCCCCAAATTTGGTAAATATTTATGAATCAGAAAAGATTCATACTGGTTTAGTAAATTCATTCTTGATGTATCAATGTGGACCTACAATGTAGCATCTTCACTTTCTATTGACATGAAGATCAAAGATATTAATATATTGGTTACAAATCATTAACCTGGATTCTGGAAACATTAGATAAATTCTGAATGATATAACCGCTTCAGACAACACGGTTACATTTTGTTGCTGTCAGCATTCAAAAAATATCAGAGCACAACTGCTGCTCGTATGTTCAAAAAAGAAAGGCAAAAATGTCATACCTGATGTATTTCTGAAAAAAAAGGACTTCATTAGCAGGATCTACATGCCTAAAACATTCCCCTTGTCCCTGGACAACAACAATGAAACAAATGGATCAGGTGTCAAGCTTAGAACATTTTGATATTTTAAGGAACATTATGCAAAAAAAAGTATTTAGGTTTTGTGAAATCTTTTAAACATACAGGAACTTTCTCGAAGCTATGACTAAGCAGTCATGCACTGCATTTTGAGGTAGGCAAACATAAACAGATATCTGGTGGTAATAAATATGTGAATTTTGCATTTCTGGCCAGGTCAAATCAGAAGAAAATCTTTACTACACTGTTTCCTGTACAGATATGAGAGAAATGACCTAATGAACCCTAAATCATATCAGACACGTCAATTATCTCTAGGTTCATTTTACTCTCCGGATTGTGAGGTGGTGGTCCAAGTTGGCAAGTGCATGCAGCCCCCCAACAACAACAACAACAACAACGACCAATAAGGTCCCTTCATGGACCACCATTTCCTCCCAAAAGAGATGCAAAAAGCAATGGTATTATAAAGTAAACAAAGTCTGTGCATACATTCTCATAACACATGCATAATGTTGAACAAGCGGGAGGGTGTGGCATCTTTTTCCCCAGTACCAGATAATCTAATGGTGACAAATATGCGATTTTAAACTCCCTCCATGTGTGAAAACTAATCCTACTTTGTTGACCATCCCTGAATTGGACTGCCAAGGGGACATGCCATGGAGAATGAAAATGGGTGACTCTTGATTGTGAGTCGATCCGTAGATCATGACTCTTCTGCCATGTATATGTATATCAATTTTGGTATTAGCACAAAGGCTGTAATTTAAAGATGCAAAAAATCTGCCCCAAGCTACGTTTCAAAAGCATTTAAATTGATTCTGGTTGTTTGTGTGAAGGTTTTAATTGAAAGGTGAAGACAGTGGCCTAAAACATCTGAAATAGCATACTGTCTAAAAATGAAGAAAGATAATCTTGACTTCATGAAAAATGCCAAGCCCCTCCAGTAAATAACAAAGACTAAGCCCCTAACAAGGAAAGGTTTAAACAATTCAAAGTGAACTATTTAATACTGTCATGTTTGTACTAAATGTACACATTGAAAACCTTTTGGTCAGGTGCTTGCTTGACATTTTAAAAATAATAGACATATTTCAACAATTTATGGTCATCATAATGCACAAATGTGTGCGTAATAAAGTCACCTGTCAGCAATTATAATCTTCTTCTATTAGAAGGTTTAAATGGTGCTGTCACAGTCCATTAATGAGAAACTTCAACTATACGTTCAGTTGTTTATTCAGGAGAAGAGATTATCAGACTAATTTACTTTTGTTTAATAAATTGCATGCTGTTGAGGACATAACAATCTTCTTGAGTTTGATATATAGTAATGCCACTTGGGCTAGCCTGCCACCTCAATAATTTTAAAGATGGACTCTTGACAACTGTTTGCTCCACAACAAAAACTGTATTGATCTGCAACAATGTCCTTCCTATGCTGAAGAAAATATCAGCAAAACTATTCCTATTATGTTGCAGATTTTTTTCAGAAGAATATAGCATTTAACATACAATTTGACAATGCATAAATTTATAGTTCAGACATGTATTGCACACATGTTTTAATGTGACTCAAGTGCCAATTCAGAGTCAATTCAATATCTTTGTTTATCCCTGTTTTTGTTTGACTCCTCTGAGCCAGTGTCTCTTTCCATCTTAGAGATGTCTTCCGTACATAGGAGGTCTATCATAGGACATCGTTCCTTATAGAATTAGCATCAATCAGGCATGCCTTGTCAAGAAATCATCAACAACCTTGAGTAAGTCACATGTGACATATGAAGCTGCAAAGGTTTTCTGTGATTCCCTAGAACATTTCAAGTATGATAGGACCTTGGAAATTGAAACTGAAAAACATAGGGAAGCATGCCTGTTTGGCTCAATTAAAGAAATAATGCTGATTATGTGTCTTCAATTTTCTTAGCCAGTGCCAACTTGAATGTAATTCCTTTATTTGCGACTTACTCTAAATTATAATGCAGATGCTAGACTCATGTTCCTTACAGTCAAGTACCAGCATGCCTGTAGTTACATAGAATATAATAGTCCAGGTCAACATCTTTGCCTGGCATAGTTTTGGGAGCATTGTGCCCAAGGCGGCTGAGGAAAGCTGTTTAAAATGTGGCACTGAAAGGGGTACGGAAAGTATACCAAGTACCAACACGTATTGACACATTTGTCCTTTAGCTGAATCGGGAAAAAAATCTACAAAATACATCCATTCACTCCCCCCCCCCCCCATAAATAAATCTATATATACAAATACATAAATAATTGCATGTCATTTTTTCAAACACAAACACGTAGATGTACACACACTATATTGGTAGTAGTAGTAGTCATAGTAGTAGCAGTAGTGGAATCATTATTATTAGTAGTACTAGAAGTAGTAGTATTACTATTGTTGTTATTACTATTATTATTATTATTATTATTATTATTATTATTATTATTATTATTATTTTTATTATTATTATTATTATTATTATTATTATTATTATTATTATTATTGTTATTATTATTATTGTCGTAATGTCTTAGTACGTGCACTTTGACCTTGGCACCCATGTGTCTGTAAGATTGTTTCTATATGTTTTGATACTTTGAAGATAAATTTCTAAATTATTATGTTCTCTTGTATGATATGAGACATGATTCTTGAAATCCAAAAACTAAATGGGGATAATTTATATGTAAGTTTAACTCTTTCAGTGCCAAGCACGACTAAAGTCGACCTACTTAAGTCGGACTGGTCTGCATGATTATAAGGATCCAGGATTCGTATTCCTGGCAAACAGACCTTTCATTGAAGGACCAGTATGCCTATAGTTCCAGAGAGAATACCCAAGGTCAACAGCTGCTCTCAGCGGACATTGGGCGTATTGCGGGCGATGCCCGCCGAGAAAAGCTGTTGACTGTGTTCAAAATCTGGCACTGAAAGAGTTAATAACTTGTATGGCTATTTGTTTTGGGAAAGAAAGGTTGGCGTCTTAGGCAGCTGGAATATTTTGGTAAAGTTTGGTTGCCTATAAGATGCATTGTTTGGTCCTTTCGACTGCGTTATGAGGTAAAGTCACCCTACCTGCGTCGGCGTATTTTGTTGCAATGAAAGTTTTCTGTGTGGAAAACATCACATAGTCAACTGCATCCTGCTAACGGCTTTGTTCAATAAAACTTGATTCTGACATGTGAATTGATTGTTATATGAACAAAGAAATGCACAGTGGATAATTGTTTTGTCCTTTGTTCAGTTCTTTCAACAAGTGGATTGATCACAACTTAATTGAAACAGTTCATCATGCAGTCCGAAAATTCCCAATGACACCACTGTTAGTCAACAAACAGAATAACAACGAAAGCTACTTTCATCCCAAATAAAGGATAATGACTAATCAGATTAAACTTATACATTTGTCAAATATTATATTACCATTTAGCAAGCCAATATAAAACGCACCCACCAGTGCACAGTCAGACATGATCTAATCATACACATCTAAAAAAAAGAAGAGAATCATCTGTGAAGGATTAAAAGTGAATCGAGTGTCTGAGTGTATATATACTGAGTTGATACGCTGAAAGTCCTCACCAACTCAGCCCAGAAGAAGGCACCTGAACAGAGCGCTGATCCAGCAAAAATTGACAAAGCTTGTACAATGAAGGTCCTCATCATAATCTCCATGAGTCTCGTCGTTGTCATGTGTAAGTTTTACAATTTCACTTTTTTCCGGAAAATGACGGATTTACCCCTTTCACTGAATAACCGCAATAGCACATATGTCGCATACAAATGCACAACATCTCATTTTCTTGATCTGTAATTAATATATCCTCTTTTTTCGTGCATAACACACACTTTTCCTTCAAATGTACCAAATGTGGATTATACTAATCCGATGTGGCTCATTAAAAATATATTAGTATCTCATTAGGTCTGGAAAGCGTCACTGAAAACTCTCAATTCCAAACAATTCCCTTTTGCCTTGTCAAAAATTACGAATCCATTAAAAAGCAAGAGTATCATCGCTTTGTTTGGTTGGAAATTCATTTGTATGCCCGCTTATGTAACTAACTTAGAGAAATGTTTCCGAAAGACTACATGATGATTTTTGTGGTTGAATTAGTAAGAAACCATATGATTGGACTCCATTTTTAAATAAACCAATGTAATTCATATTTTCACCTTAGCTAAGACTGAAGCAAACAACAGCAATGCAAGTGACAATCTGCATCCAGTTTTTATATCGGAGTTTAACGTCTTTTGGACTATGATCTCACTTGCTGTTCAGATTGTTGCCCAAACATGGCTTTGGGGTAGATGCCTTCTTATGTAGGCATCATGTTGAGTTACCGCTAGAAAAGTGCATACCCATTTGGATGTTGCTTTTATTTTTTTTCTTGAAAAACATCAAAAGCAGTTGATATCCAAGATAAATCTTTATACCAATTCAAATAAAGTTCTTCCAAATAAATTTTGTTCTTGGTCACCAAATAATAAAAGTTTCATGTTACCATTGGTAATCAGGGGGCCAAAGTACTGACTTCTTAGGGAGATTTAGTTTAGGCATTCGTGAACGTAAAGTCTAGTCGTTCTACAATGTGTTACACAAGCAAGACATGAGTTACTTGGACCTACACTGAACACATAATTATTGGCAGTGCAGCAATTCATTGTTTTGCATATATGGTGAATTTGGGGATTGTGGTTACCTGACAGGTGAAGTGTACCCTTTAACAGAAAAGACAGGGCAGCTCCATCATCCCTTAAGATCTCTATTGGCTACTGGCCTATAGCGTTTTTACACAATGACACCTGCCTATCTGCCTTGAAACTTTCTTGCTCATTTTATATAGATTTAGTTTCTTTGTCACCAGGTTTTCTCATGGCGCAAGCGATTTGGCATAGCAATTATCTAATTTTTCATCAGAAACAACTTAAAAAGGGCGCCACTTGATGCTGGCTGAACCTACTGGTTCCCTAGAATTCTTGATACTCTCTCTGGAGTTTCCAACACTCACATTTGATGTGATCCCTTTTCTGGCAGTACACACATTCATGGCTACCTAAGAACATATTTTATAATTGACAGGTTTATCATTTTGGAGAATATACAGGGCTCCTCTTTTGACTTTTTACTAGAGGGAGAAGGTTCTCACTTTTTTCTTTTCAAATGTGAATCTAGCTGACATGTTTTTGATTCTCAAAAGATCTTTTATGTGTCAACTCACAGTCATTGTTCAAAAGTTCAGTCTGGTGCAACATATCTTTCTTTGTTCATCCAGATAGGTTTAATTTCATTTCCAATGTAGCTCATGAAGCCTTCCATTAAATAAGTTCCCTTTAAACTTACAAACTATTTTCAATTTTGTTGGAAGCACACCATCTGCAAAACAGAACTTTTTCTCTTGCTAATTTTACCTGCATCTGATCCGGCTCTTTTGGATTGTCCCTTGTTTTCTGTCTGTAACAGTCTGTTTGGTTACATTATAATCAGACGTTTGAGCTATGTAGAGGGTAAAATACATTCCGTTTGCTTTACTAATGAACACACTTTGCAACAGAAAAAGCCAAACCATTCTAGGCCTTTCCACAGCTATCTTCTCAAATGCAAGGAATGATCTTTGAAACTTCTTTTTTTTTCAAATTTTACACCATAGCTGCATTCTTTGCTACATAAAAAGGTCCTGATTGGGATGAGCTATCAGACTTTGTATGTCAAAGCTCATTTATATTATACAAACAGGAGCAACCGTGTCACATCTTCCATGACACCCTCAACCCCCAAAATACCATAATCTAATCTCTCTATGCTACATTGCCATTCCAGTCACTGTCTAAGCCTAAACATATAAATTAATTAACATATTATCACGTAAGATCCCAAATTCAGAAAGTCCTTTGCTTAAACAGGAATAGTTCATGTTATCTCTTCCTTTAGCTTCATCAAATTTTAATTCATGCTCCTTGGCTTCTTTAGCTTCCTGTAGTTCAAATGCTCATACTCCTTAGCTACTTTAGCTTCCTATAACCTAAATTCTTCATGGTCCTCAGCTGCTTACGTTTCCTGTAACTTCAATTCTTTATGCTCTTTAGCTTGTTTAGCTTCCTGTTGCTTCAATTTTTCCTACCATAACTTGTTGCACATTAGCCACTTTCAGTTATTTCTCATTCTGAAAACCTATCCTCAGTCAAGTTATTTTCTGATTTAGGAATATTTTCCTGGGTGCAGAATGAACATCTAAATTTAAATGTGTAGCCAACCTTCAAGTTCGGGTGCATACAATTTGTCAATATATTTGACAGTTAAATCCCCATTGGCCTGACACACCCCGAGATCTCTGACAGGCATTTTGGACTGCTATCTGTCTATTCACAAACAAATGTGTTTGTGCACATAAGCTGTTACAGATTGAGTTTAAAGGTAATTTTCGAAATTAAGAAATGAATAGTTTCTAGATACTTTGATACTCATATTCACCAGATTTGTGCTTGCACTGTGATATTATGGATTATATTCACCCTGGACTTTAATCGGTACTTGTGGACTGTGGGCGTTGCTGGAATAATATACAAAGCACAGCAAAGCTTACCCTACGTCATTTTAATTTTGTATTCATTATTGTTATAATAGATTGTTGTAGTTAAAATATGAGTCTTTGTGATTATGTCTGTGTGTAAAATTTCTTTCTTTCCTTCTCTCTTTCTTTCTTTCTTTCTTTCTTTCTTTCTTTCTTTCTTTCTTTCTTTCTTTCTTTCTTTCTTTACCAGTACATTTATCCGACATTTTGATTAAAGATTACATCTCTGCCTCATATGGTGACCATTTTGCCATGAGTCCATGCTGTTGTGTCAACAGTGACCCATAATTGAATCAAAGTCGCAATAAAAAGTGTAATATAATTATCTAGGGTTTCCCATTGCATCATCAATTCTTAGTTGGTTGCTGACACTTGACATTCTGTCTCGAGACTTTTATTTTTTTTTTGTGGTATTTCCTTTAACCCAGAAGAATTCTTTCATGCCATGAGCCTTATTTTGCTACAATTTTTTTTTCGTAAATTTCAGGTTTTCTGTAATGTAGCTTTTCCAATTTCGATTTGAATGTACTGGGTAACACCTTTCCTTTGAAGCACGTAGACTGATTTGCTGTGAAGCAAATCTTCTAGTTCATTGTTTTATTCATTCATATATTCAAAGTGTATATGGAACAATCTGCACTACAGCATCAAAACAAATTTAGGGGCTTGTACGCGATTAAATCTAAGACAATTCATAGAATTTGTTGGCCAACTAGTCAAAACTTTTGAAACGTTAGATGAGAACATTTGGAGTGTATATATATATTTTGCATCTCTACTACCTGGAATATGTGGACATAAAAAGAAACTTTTGCACCTTGATGGAATTATGAAAGAAGCAGAGGATATATTGAAAAAGTTTCGTCAAGGTAAGCATATTGTTTCACCTGTATTTTTTCAAAAGAAAATTTCCCAACTCATCTGGTCCTGCACCCAAGTGATCTTGAGTGAGAGCAAAACTCTCAAGACATTGGCCACGTTTACAGAAAATTTAAGTATATGTACATGTAGTCAAATACCTGGTCTATGTACAAAATTCGGCAGATCCAACTAGTAGTCTGCCTATTATGTGTCAATATCATAGTCGAAAATCAGTCCAAGTCAAAAACTGTCCAAATCTTGACAACTCAATCAACATCAACATACAGCAGATACAAACGCAAGAGATAAACAGCCATCAAGTAAAACATTATTCATGGAACATCTAAAAAGGATAAAATGTCATATTGACAATGTGAAAAGCATTGACCCTCATGCAAAATAGAAGCAGAAAACAGTTTGCAACAATGTTAGAGAAGCTGCACCGAAATTCCGAATGAACAAGAACTATCCATGATCAAAACTCTTCAGTCATCAAACAAGCCAGTTCAAAATCCAGAAGTTCAAGATAGATATACCAAAAACTTTATGATATTTTCATATACAAGTGTAGACTGGCCATCCTTCATACACCTTTCTAAGATCTGTTCATTCCCCGAAATTTATTTATCTCATATCTTTTATACATGATGCACTTAATACATTCTTTCCAAACGGAAGTAGGAATAGTTGTATATAAAGTGGAGAAGTCCCAAGAAGAAATCTGTTCAAGTTCAAAAGGTAAATGATTATCAGTGCCATTCAACTGTTCCAACAGAATCTTTGAGTTAGGTAAAATACAAAACCTGTTAATATCAGATGATGCTTCTGTCTGATCACAGGAATTAGACCAAAAATCTTGTACTTTCTACAAGCCTTAAGACAACAAAACTGACAATTCTTAAGTGGAAGAAAATTTGGAACCTGCTATGAATTAGACCTTATAAGGATTTTAATGCAGTTTTTGGAAGTGTGTAAATGTTGGGATAATGGGCATGTACATTAAAACATACCACGCTAAATAAAGATAAAGATTGTTGATGTTTGCTCCAAATAATACCTGATGATTCATTTATTTTTTCATGTGTGGGAGAAATTGATTTGTTCAACGGGCCTAATTCCTCGATAAGAACCTTTTATAACACTGTCTGCACCTGCAATAATATCATTGAATATTTTATCAGCAGGTGAGAAAACCATATTAATAATGAATCTCTTGCAGGCACTGAATAACTTCTGGATTTGTCAGAACAGGATTTAGTGGTTGTTTCGTTGTTTTCTGTAATTTTCTTATTCAGTTTGTCACAATTTGTTCATTTAAGACGGAAATATGAAACTTATCATTCTTTGCCCATTTTCTAGCATATTTTTCACCATGTTCCATACCCACTGTCTCGTCTTTACCCCAAGCAATTTTCTATTGCTCACGGTATTATTTAGGCCCTTCTGAAATTAGTTTATGTAGTGCATCATTTGGTATGATACAAAGATCGACAGTAATTATGTGACCACGATGATTGAAATATCAGGGGATTTATGACATATACATAGGTATTTGTTGTCTTTTTTATAGTCGTCCGGATTAAATTCTTTAACAATTCCACATCCCTATCATAATACATCATTTTCATGAAATCATCCTCTGCTGTCATTGTTAGGTTGGAATTTATGAATGTGGGTAATGTTTATCTAGCCCCCAATTTAATCTCCCAGATCTCCATTCTAAACATTGTATCAGTTCTTTTTCCGTTCTAGTGGCCCGTTGATATTCGTACGTCACACTCAATTTAGTACTTTAATTCAAGAGTATCTCCACTTATTGTTCGGTGTTTAAAGTTTGCTGAAATATTCAATTTTGGCAGTAGATTTATACCTGCTTATCATATAAGGCTGCGCCTAGAGTCAAGCAAATTAAATACCCATTTATCCGAAATTGGTGTTTTCTACCCGGCTCTGTGTTCTTGCAGTTCAGCCAATGAAGACACATGGCACTGTTTTTGCTGCTTTTTCTCTCTATTTGTTTTTTTTTGGGGGGGGGAGTTGTTGTGTTGATGTTTTTTTTAAAGTATAGTTTTGTTTTGTTTTTTTTTACATGTCCACTTTATCCTGTTGCCACTCTATCATTTTCCGCTTGCTCCTTTGACATCATACAATGTATTTTTATGTTTCTCTGGATTATTCTTCATTGGCCAACCAACATTTTTCCAGCTTTTAAGAATTATATCTGAAGAATGAAGTTACTAAGCATTGATTAATTTACTTTGCTACTTGGATGTATTATGCGTTAATTGTCAAAAGTGTTTGAAGCGTCCTGCATCTGCCTATGTCTGGTTTACATCACTATGTACATTAAATCTGTGTGTTTTGATTGGCTTCTCTTCACATTTTCTTTCTGACAAGGCAGAGCCCTTTTCCCAGATTTTTATGATCTAGATTCACGATAAGTTGATGACTATGTTGTTAAAAAAATATGTTTATACGAAATACAAGTGCTCAATATATGCAGTCACATGGGTTTTTTAATACATTTTGTGGAGTAATGGCCTATTGGTGGCTGACAAAAATAACAAATTGGGATAAGTTATATTTTATTCGATTAAATACATTGTAGCCAAGACATGTTTGCAACAGAGAAGGAGTGCGATGAAAGAAAATCGGCGTGGTATGTTTATCCCGATATGCAATGCCGACGGTTCTTATAAGCCAGTGCAATGTCACGGTTCTGAGTAAGTACACTGAGAGCATTAGACACAGTTTTCACCACCAAAGAAATGGGTAATAGTAAAAATGGAAGCTGACTTTGTCACGAAATATTTATGATGGTTATTCGTCATCTTCCTTACCTCTTTTGTATTTTAGACTTTAGTTGATATGGAATTCTTAGTAACCACAGAAATCACCATTTGACAATAATTCAGGGCTTTCTATGCAGACGTATGAAACAAGCCAGGAACAGTTTTAAGATCTTTAGATCATTGATATCATATCACATAAAGAAAGTGTAGTTTTAAATTTCGCTGAAACAACGAAGTTAAGATAATTTTTCAAAGCATAATTTTCTTTATGAGCATTATCGTCAGCATTATTATTATCATGGTTACAATAAAAAGACACACACTGAGGGAACTTTGCTAGATACAATACGTGGCACTGTCACGAAACACAAATTTTATGACTTCACTTACCCACATAAAAATCAAAGCATGCAAAGTCAATATGCTCGGGCAAGTGAGGATACTATTCGATGTTACGCATATCTATTTCACTTCGCACAATGGATAACACATCTGACTCATTAAGACAATGCTGGATGAGACATTCGACTCATTAAGACCATGCTGGATGTGACATCTGACTCACTACGATCATGCTTTGGGTGACATCTGACTCATTAAGACCATGCTGGATGAGATATGTGACTCTTTAAGATCATGCTGGAGCTACATATCTGATCCAATCAAACCATAACTGAACCTGCACATTCTGCTGGAGAAACAAAACTAAAGGAATATAATATTTGTTTTCCTTAAACCAGGCGGTCGGAAATGTTTTTCTGGTCACAACAAATGTCGTGTTGACCATTTTTTGGGAAATATTTTCTTAATGAAAAGGGCTAAGTTGGGTGTTGCTATTCTCTGGCAAAGGCGAAATTGAGATGGAGGTAACTGCTTCAATATACTAAATATGCTACACCGGCAGCATTAGGAACACTATGGTATTACTTTCAGATGTTTCTGTACCGGTAAAGAAGGTCAAAAGATCGAGGGTTACAGTATGCATATCTCGGAGAACAACGATGCAGCATGCAGTATGTATAACGTCTTTGTAATCTATTTCCAACAGGACCACAGGGCGGGGTTTTATGGTCTACGAAAAGACTGGCCATGTGAGTTATTGCTCCACCATAAAGCAGGTCCCGTGATTTTTGCACTACTATATGACAAAAGTTCCCAGTCCCAATTTTGGGATTTTGGAAACAAAAAGGTGGACAGGGTGCTTGTTGCTTTATGGCAAAAAGTATAGACACATGATTTACAAGGATTGTGAAAGAAGTCAAGCATTGACTTATCCTACCTTGTCTGTGGTGGAGGAAACCGAAGAACTCGGAGAAAACCACCGTGCACGGTTAAAGTGGTAGGAACTTTTTCCACATGCTGCCCAGGACGACAATCAAACCCGGGTTCCACTGGTGAAAGACGAGCGTCTTACCACTCAGCCAACCATGCACCCCAAAAATTACCGCCTAAATTACCGCGAAAAACACAATGTGAACTGTGAACTTTATAGATGTTCCAATTGAACGAAGTATATACAGGCGTTTCTTTAGATACAGAATGTGGTCAAAAATGAAAAACATGACTATCAGAACATGTGGAAAATAATTTTTCCAAGGTTCACCATCACGTTCGCAAATAAGAAAATCATATGGCGTGGAAACAGTTGACCATACGACGTATCTTCAATGTCTTGCCGTCATAGTTAAGCTGAACTACAGATATAGAGAATCTTACATGACTGAGAATGAGAGAAAAACATGATAACTCACTCTCCTGCCATGTAAGGGGTGGGTGGGGGTTAGGGTTTTCCGTACTGACTTACTGGGCATTTTTATTTGTCGTACTTACTGGACGCTTTTTAATTTCCATACTTCATACCAACCATTATTTTCTTATTTTCTGTACCTTGCAGCGGGATAAAATTATTACCTGTACCAACGTACTAGGAGTGCCCTCCCCCTCCCCTTGGAAGATTTTGTTTATTCTATGTACCAGTAATTATTTGAGTACTCATCGCAAAAAGAGAAATAAAAGGTGCCCTAGGTCTCCCTTTAACGCCGACCTGGTGTGTCCCAGTTTTCTTCTCTTTTTTTTACGTTCGTTGTAATTATTTAACGTCACGCATGACGTATAATCAATTCTATCATAGGCAGCGGGCAACAGCCAATCAGAAGGCTGCATTCTACTCTTTGACCAGTAATAGTATCAGCACTAAGATAAGATAAGATAAGCCTTATTTTTCGTTGGTTCACATAAAATAGACAACATGAGCACTCTGAGTCTCTTTGCAGACACTATAGTGGATCGGGTATAAAAGAACATTCACTAGAGTGCATAAATAAAAGTTGAAGGAAAATTAAATTGCAGTAACTTAGACATTGAGTGAAACTAACGTATAATTTACAAAACAAGATAATATAAGTAAATTCTATGATATAACTGAGAGACTTTCCTCATGGTTTCATACATGTGACAAATGAGACCTAAATACGGGAATAATGATGGTCTTGTGATGACAGTATAAACCTGACATCAGTATCATGATGTAAGTTAATCACTGGTACATGTGAAGAGTGTCACCCCTCGGAAAGGAAATTAAATTACAACAACTTGGACATGAAGCGAAACTAACGTATAAGTTACAATAAAAGATAATATAAGTAAATTCTATAAAATTACTGAAAGAATTTCCTGATGGTTTCATACATCTGACAAATGGGACCCAAATATGAGAATAATAATGGTCTTGTGATGACGGTACAAACCTGATATCAGTGTTTTTATGTAAGTTAATCACTGGTACATGTGAAGAGTATGTCATCCCTCGGAGAAAACCATGAAGCCCATGGAGCTTCCATAACCATCCCGGCCACCACCCTAGCATGAGGAAATGGCCGAGACTGCCAGGAAAAGCCCCACCACTAGCCCAACAATTGTCCCGAGAGGCAACCCACTCCTCACACTGATATAGATGTACTAAAATAGATAGTTACTTGCTTATGAAGAGCAAAAGGCGCATTTAAAGTGCGGACCATCCCATTTGTTTATGAGATTGTTGAAGTCTTTAATATTGATATCTTCTCCAAGCTGGTTTAGAAGATTATTCCATATTTTTGCTCCCTAGCATCTAAAACTTTTTAAGCTGTAAGAGGTAGTTCTTACTCTAGGAATCTTTAGTACTTTTTTTATTTCTTATTGATTGGGTGAAAGTTTTGGGTTGAAATAGATTGTGAATACATGATGGGCCCAATTCTTCATGAATATGTACACTTGCTTGGCAAGGGCTCTGAATCCAATAATAATACGAGAGGGCAAGTTTGCCTTTGCCAAAAGATCAGCATACTTTTTACAGGTTTTGGAGGGTATTTTCTGTGTTTGGAATCGCAAAAATAAATCTTAGTGCCCTTTATTGTATTTTTTTTCTATCTTGGCAGTATTGGTTGCACTGCAAAAGTGCCACACCAAAAGGCTGTAGCTGAAATTTGAGAAAATATAAGATTCATAGACGATTTGTTTTGTCGTTTTGTCTAAGAGACTGCTGAGACAACATAATACATTCCGCTGTCTGGCAGCTTTTTTTTACACAAGGATGAAACATGTTTATCAAAGGACAGCTTGTCATCTATTCTGATACCCAGCAGATCACATCACTCTGAAAAGTGATTTTGATTCAGCCATTTAGTCTCAACTGAGGCGTATCATTTGAGATTTCATTGCGTCTTTTAATATTTGGATAAAAATAAAGGGCTTCAATAACTTGGAGAGATAAGCTCTCATACGGTTGTTGTCAAACCATGTGATGCAATCATTTGTTTCTTTTTGAAAACCACGTCTCATTTCTCTTTTCCTCTATGTTTGACAACCACTGTATTGTCGTTTGCATAATTTTAAAGATCATAATTTTTATGCAAAGACATATATCATTAATAAATATGTTGAATAACACTGGACCCAATAGGGAACCCTGGGGGACGCCCTTGTAAATATCACCCCAGGTACTACAGGTGTTATCAATTTTTATTCTTTGCTATCTATCGGTGAAATACCTATTCAGTAATTCTAGAGCAGGTGCCTGCATTCCACATGCTCTGAGGTTTGCCAATGCTAATGGAGGTTGAAGCTCGTCAAAAGCTTGCGATAGATCCATTAGTACACCTCCTATAAAGTATTTTCCATCTGATGATCTTTCCAGTCCTCTATTAGTTTTATCATAAAAGAACTGCAACCATGTGCCTTTCTGTAACCTGAGATCATAGGATCGTAGATAGCGCCACAGAAAGCATTGAGTCATTCAGTTATTCAACCTTCAAAAAATTTAGAGAGCTCTGGAAATATGCTGACAGGTCTATAAATTTTCTGTCAGCAGACGGTGCTTTCCTTGTAGGTGGGCAACACATTGCCTTTTTCCTTTCAGAGGGAAAAGATGATATTTTGTATACCTCTGTTGATGATTTTGGGGCTGTGTAATATTTTTGACCCATAGTTTCAGAGCTTTTGCTTGAATGTTATCATGATCAGTGCCCTTGTCCACCTTTAAGAGTCTCAGTTTATCGTTAACCTTTTCTCAGTTGCATTATTAAAATGAAAGTGTGTCTGAGCAGACTCGGAATTTTGAATTGTTTTATTACTGGGGTGGTCCTCCTGATCTAACTCAGTTGATTTAAAGAGAGCCGATGAATTGGAATGATAATTTCCGAATGAAGAGCAAAGTTCGCTCTGATCTGTAACGATTTTGTCGTTGTTAACAAGTATATTGTCGTTTTTTAACTTTTATTTTTCTGTCCAGGAAAAGTTTCACCATAGGCCAGAAGTCTTTATGAGTTGGTCCTTCACTACACCTATCATAAAAATATTTCTTGACTGCATTACGTTTCAAAGAAGTACAGTAGTTTCGTTGTTTTCCTGAAAGTTCAAATAGTGAATGGTTTTTATTGCTTCTTAACCTTTGCTTCTCGCCAATGACTGTTCATCATAGGATTGAGTAGCCTTGTTTAGAGACCTTACCACACTTAAATGGCGCATGCTGATCTAAAACTTTAGTATAAATATGTGTAAAAGCCCAATAACCATCACTGTACTCATCAAAGAGTATTGTGATATGATATGGCATGTAGCTTACATCTTGAAGGAATGATGATTGATCAAAATGTATATAATTGGGATATACAAACTGTGTTGGCACATGGTTTTTCATATAGCCCTTTTTAATGAGGCTGTCATATGATGGGAATCACTTAAGCCAATGTCCATGTTGTGAGGGTCCTGAAATTGGCATAGGCTATTTGTTAAGATAACGTCCAGCAGGGTCTCAGTGTCTGACTTGAAACAAGTGGCAGTTTAAAAAGATTCTTTAGATAAAAAGAGTCACAGAACTCTACTAAGGGTTTGCCCTCTATGAGGGGTTTGAATAAGTTGTAATTCAGATGTCCAAGTATAACAATATTTTGAGATCTCATGAGCACTTTATCACATGTGGTGGTTATTTCTGCGGAAAAGAACATTAGTGCTCATGTTTGGAGGTCAATAAACATTCAGAAACACCCACCTTTCAGAGCCAAATAAATGTTCTGTTACAATTAACTGCAAAAATTTCACTTTTATAGTCTGATAATCTTGTATGAGACAAACTTTGATTTATATAGGTGGTCAAGCCACCACCATGATCATTTCTGTCTCTTCTATGGGTTATAAAACCTGACAAGTTAAAACGTACATTGGTGAAACTAAAACCAAGTTTAGTCTCAGACACAGTCATCAAATCTACCATTTTTAAGATATCAGTTAATTCCCAAATTTATTTTTGAGATTATTAATATTTAAATGTGCACATATGAAGTTCCTTGGATACTTTTTCCTTGTGTCACTTAGTGTCTCATAGAGGTTTACTTCCAGCTTAGTGTCATCTTCAATGGGAGTAATGATTTCTTCTGAAAGCGATGAATCTCCAGAGGCTAAGAAAAATGATTTATTGAAAGCCGGGAGAGAGCGTGATCTGCAATGGCAGTCTGTATCTGGTTCGGCTGCAACTTCATGGTATTCTGTTTCTGACATATTCAGACACTTCAGTGGATGGAACAACAAGTCACAGCTATTACAATATATTCCCAGTTGGTTTGAGCGTACTGGTTTTTTTTCACATACTCCACGTCGATACCTGTAGTTTGGCACTGGATTTAACTCAATATCCCAGCTTATCAGCAGGACTATAATAAGCATGTACATTACAGGATTGACTTTTTGTGACATATAGTTGTTTAACGTCAAAGAGTCATAGTGTCTGGTAACTGTCAGTGGCTTATAAAACGACAATACATGGTTCCTTATACTGTTTTCACAAGTATAAATAAAAAATGCTACACCACTGGTCTTTGTGATCCATGTACCTGTTATGAAAATATCAAGAGGATCATCAAAGCAGGCCTGTTTAGGGTTAGAATGTTTTATATAGATGACATTCAGAATAATATTACTGTACAGGCAAATATATGGTAGCAACATCTTGGTGGAGGTGGCTGGCTGGAGCGAAGTAATTCAATATAAATTCAGGTCCACAGAGACAATGAAACGTTCAAATACCTGCTTCGCCAACCTTTGAAGCTCTACTCTGTTGATATCATGTACAAGTCGTTTCCGAGTGCGGCCATTTTGAATCTCACGTTGCCAACTCAATGATTGAGAAAAGATGTGAACTAATGATATATGTACAACCACATGAGAATAACAAAAAACAAAAAACAAATAAAACAAAAAAAAAAAAAAAAAACAAAAAAAAAAAAAACAAAAACAAAAACAAAAAAAAAACAAACAAACAAAAAAAAATATATATATATATAAAACCATCTGGAAGAGCACTACACAGAATAAAATCACCAATTGCACAACGTCACAAGCTTAAACTTTTGTTTGCTCTTCCCCACAGTCTTCCACACTATCTTCTGAAGTGCAGCTTGTTTGACAGTCAACAAACACAAAGGCCTGAGCCTTGTCCAAAATCCGATCTGTGTAAATATGTTGATTAATGATGTCTTTATCTAGCATGTATGGCCGTTCGGGTTTCTAGATACTCGACTGTATGAAAATATTGTGCTTGTACTTTTCTCATTTGTTTTTTACTAACTCCACTCTTGATGTATCCGTGGTTTTGCAAGCAATTCTTCCTCTTGGGACAGAGTTGATATATATGAAATCTAATCACTGATCTGAATCACCATAGTTTGCAATAGGAACTTCTGGTTTGTGGTTTCCAGTCCAGGTCAATTATGAAAACGCTGCCCCCGACACGCCATGCCGCCCAGCGTATTCTCGGCTGAGCCTTCAAGCAGCCTGCCTTCTTTTGCATTCCTCATCTTCTGCTGGTCCTGTTGTGACTTTAATTTATTATATCTGAACTGTCCAGAAAGGTATGAGTGTCCAATAAACTCTAGAACTTCTCCCAGAACTTAGATCAAAATTGAACAGAGGCAAAGCAATTTTGCACCAAGTGTCACACATGTATAGCAATCTGCGACTCGGTACGCAGAGTCATTCACCCTGGGGCCGGTAATCCCATCATTTTTTCTGCGTTCTACTTTCAATTACTAGTGTAAAAAAAAATCATAAGAACTTATATAAGTGCCAATAAATTTATGAATAGCCCATCAAGGAAACATGTTGTTTCAGATTCGATGTTCTTTCTTTCTTAAAACTAGTGTTTTGGTGCACAGCTCGTAGTCCTACACTATAGCAAGATGCATAATAATGTACCGGGTTGCTCACAATGTCTAGGCCTACTATTTTCATAATAATACACATTGCAAACTTTTTGTTGATTACCATTGAAGGAATGCTGTACTGTATGGACATGGTTTTCTTCCTTGTTTCCTCATATATATGTATATATCTCTTTTATATATATATATATATATATATATATATATATATATATATATATATATATATATATATATATATATATATATATATATATATATATATATATATATATATATATATATACACACATATATATATATATTATAGATTTTTACATGCTTTGTTGACGATATGAAGTATATCAACAAGCACTGGATGCCATATAGCAGAACTAGTTCTGCTATATGGTATGTAGTCCGAGTTGATTACTTCATATCGTCTACAAAGAATGCTATAAAATTTATTTTCTCATGTTTGGGGCGATTTGTACATTTCAATACACAAAGCAAAAATAAGAACGGCATTTGCAGAAAGTTTTACTCCTCATCAGCACAATTACCGATGAAACCAGAAAAGTACCACCGGAACAGTACCGATACATCATATCGCGGCACTGTAGCTCTTAGGCCTATGATACGGTATTTATACAAGCCTGCTATAGTACTACAATTGACCCAAACAAGATATATATATATATATATATATATATATATATATATATATATATATATATATATATATATATATATATATATATATATATATATGTGTGTGTGTGTGTGTGCGTGCGTGTGTATTTTGTGTACATATGACTTTATATTTTTATTTTTGCATTGTTATTTTGTTGTTCTATTAATTCAATTTTTTGCTTTAACAGTGGTCTTTCCTTTATTTTCTTTCCTTTCCTTTGTACTGTCCTCTCCGTCCTGCTCTTCTTTCCATTTCTTTCTTTAAAAAAATTAGTGGACCTTTTGGGCGCTGACGGTGGTGTCGGGTGGCACCCCGGACACCCCCTGGCTACATATGTATGTATGTATGTATGTATGTATGTATGTATGTATGTATGTATGTATGTATGTATGTATGTAATATGTCGTACCTCCTAGCTGTAATCACAGTATTGAACTGTGACATTGATTGACATTGTTGGTGAACGCGTCCAGGGATATGAACACCATCTTTTAAGCAAGCCCTCAAATGTTTATGAGATAGTCTTTAGATTAACGAAAAAGTTCACTGATTCAAGTAAGTTATATTCAATTTGTGGAAAATAGTATTTCAGTTTGTGTCTGAACCATATAACTGTACGGCATTACTTTCTTATGATGAAATACAAACTTTCTGATAAGCGATTTACTTTGTATCAGGTCTACGTATACTCAATTTGTTTTCCAGAATGCGCCGTAGATGAGGCCGAGTACCAGAAAAAGGGCATCATTGGAAAGATGTTTTTCTGTGAGGGAGACGGATCTTACAGTAAAGTTCAGTGACCAGGATCTTTTTGCTTCTGTGCAGACCATGATGGAGTCAAGAAGGCTGACAATAGGACTATTCATATTGGCTAGTCAGCCAAACTGAAGTGCTGAGCTTGACTGGAGGAGAGATACATCTTGCACATTTTGTGAAAAGCTGAAGTCGACATATCTATTTCCATTATTTGTCTGGTGAATGACAATAAAATGTTGAAGTATACTGGCAGTTTATTGTTTAACTCGCCAAAATTTTAATCTATTGTTTTTTAATCATACTTAACTTTGCCCAGATATTTTATAAGGGTTGGAAATATCTTGGCCTGAAACAATTAACCATATATAGCACGGGAGCATGGATCGATTACCAGGTCATATGCTGCAACATATAAACTACATTTTCATGACGTAATTGCTACGACGGCTAGTGAAAAGAAAACGAACTTTTACGACATCCACAAAGATATTCATACAAAGGTTATGGCCTGAAAGTTTTACTGGTCTAGCCTGTAGGCTTCCCAGAAACTCTCCTGAAAAGATATAAATCATGTTCCCGTAAACGTTCACTGAAAATTTTGAAGACAATATGGGGGGGGGGGAATCTTATTATGTCGTATCGTTTGTTTCCCCAAGTAAATGTCCCAGGCATTTACAGAATTTTAAAGGGAAACATCAGTGTTAGTTTTCACTTTTTTTTTCATTGATGGTCATTTTAGGTGCTCATTTGACAAATTTTCAGCATTTTTTCTCTAACAGGTATTTAGTTACAGCTATTCTCTATTTCCAGTTGGTGTTCTGATGTGTGATGTTACCTGGGCTACCCTCCATATATAATACACAAACCTTGAGGGGGCATCAAGCTGAAATACACAACATTAGCAGACATACCATGATGACTTGTGTACTCGGTTAGTCACCCTCTTTTATCTTATCAGTGTGGCATTTTAGTTAACGCCTGCTTCAGTAACTGAATACACAACTACAGGAGCTGTTAGGTTGTGTGTATTGATTTCTGCAGGTTTCTTCCTTATTAACCCAAATTAAATGAGAAAATATCTCAGTTTGGTAAATTTGATAACATCTATGCACACTGCAGTGCTTCATCCATAGTAAAAGTGGAATATGTGTACTTGGCCAGGTTTCCTTGTTTTTGTCAGAGTTTCACTCCGCTGTCATTGCATTTGCAGCAGCAGTTAGTCCAGGTGAAATCATGACCCCTCATTTGCATATCTAAGAAAACTTGATATCTGCTTATCCAGTTGGGAAAAAAGTTTGTAGTTTCTGATATGGGTCCACATTTATCATATAAAACAACTAAAAAATTGTAAATTATCACTGCAGTACCCCTTTAAAGTTTCTTGGGGTCTAGTTTGGTCTGGGTTTCCTCATCTGATAACTTCTAACCATTAAATATCTGTAAGCAGTCTGGTGCTGAAGGATGGTCTGATATACTCAAACGTTTTAGCAGAAGTAAAAGCAATAGTCTGAGCCGAAAAGTGTTTAAAAGAGGCTATGCTTATAATTGTAAAGTCTCTGTGAAAACGTATAGTTTAGCTATTTACAAAAAAAAAAACAAAAAAAAAACAAAAAAAAAAAAAACAACTTTTTCGTTCTAAATGGAAAAATGCCAATGACAACGTGACACCAATCGCTATAGATAGCAATAACTGCATATAGGAAACTTTTGCCGCTCCCTGGGATCAGAAAAAAACCCTAATTATGATGTATCAAATTGTAACAGACATTGTCTCTAACTATCTTCAGGAATAATTGCCTGAAACAGTCTAAAGCCGTAAATTTGAGTCCCCACCCTAGAGTAAATCTGATTATTGGAGGTTGTTATCGTCCAGAAACAGATGAACCTTTGATTCTCGAAAAATATGTACCTCCATCGACAAAGTGGATACAGGGAACTGTATCTTACTTGAGGATTTCAACTTCCGCAACATAGATTGGTTTAGCATGACAGGTAATCGTGACATTGAAGACAATTTTATAGATGTTATCAGCAATAATTTGCAAACTCAAATTGTAACCTAGCCAACAAGACTTGATAATATTTTAGACTTAGCATTTGTATGTGATACTACTAGCATTCTTGAGTGTTCAGTTATGGAATGTTTCGCCAAAAGCGATCATAACTCAGTATGGCTTACAGTATATTGCCCAGTTGCTAGGGTCAACTACAAACCACGTAAATTCTATCTATATGCACAAAATGATTATAGTGCCCTCAACTAGAAACTTTTAGAATTCAATTGGCAGGAAAAGTTGTCCCATCGGAACTTGGAAAATAATTGGCAGGCTTTCCTAAAAACTTATGAGAACTTAGTGGATGAGATTGAGTTTATCCCAAGTGAATATATATCTAACCAGGTCAAAGGCATAGAGCTCCTTTGGCAAGATACAGATCAGTAAAGACACCTAGACAATCCAAAAGGAAACATTTTGTTAGGAGTAGAGTATCTGAGTTCCATGTGGATAAAATTAAATAAGATTAAAGTGCAGAGCAGTTGGAGACGGTCATTTGTGAAGCTAAAAGGCACTATGAGGATAGATTAGTTGACAATATTAAAGAAAACCCAAAGGTCTTCTGGAACTACACTAGGCATTTTTCCAGATCCTCCTCTACTGTCAATGTGATTCAAACTGATAAAAATAAAGTAACTGTAGACTCTGTGAAAGCTGAAGCTCTAAATTTCGATTTTGTATCAGTTATGACACAAGAACCAGAGATCACTATTCCTCTACCACAAGAACCGAATCCTCAAAACATTCTTTTTGGCTTTGATATTCTACCAATTATGGTGTGGAATAAAACTGCTCAAACTTAAATTAAACAAAGCTTGTGGGCCAGATGGAGTGAAAGTCAATGTTTCGAAAAACTGTCCTAACCTTGATGTACCCTTATCTATTCTTTTTACTCAGAGCCTCCAGAGAGGATCCTTGTCTGAAACCTGGAATGATGCCAATGTCACCCCTATTCACAAAAAAGGGTCAAGTAGCAAAAAATTTTAGAAACGATTATATATGACAAAATATTGAAATTGCCTCTTCTATTGGTCTAGTAATTTTTATGAGAAATTTGAGACCGATATAATTTATTTAGATTTTGTTAAGGCATTTGATACCATGCCTCACACAAGATATGTCCACAAATTAAGACAGGCTGGTATAAAAGGCAAACTACTTAAATGGCTTGATAATTTTTTGAAAGGAAGAAGGCAAAGGAATGGGATGTCTGGCTAGCAGAATGTCTCAAGCGAGGTCCCTCAAGACTCCATCTTGGGACCACTTTTGCTGCTTATTTACGTATATGACATAGGCCTACCAGGCATCATAAATACAATTTGCGAATTATTTGCTGATGACACCAAATTGTATAACTCTATCTGCAATATAACAGACTGCAAAATCTGACTGACAGATCTAAATGCCCTCAGTTGCTGGTCCGATACCTTGCTACTCAATTTCAATGTTGAAAAATGTGTTGCTGTTAGGCCTAACTTGCCTAAGTTTTACGTGGTACCAATCTGAACACAGTTTCTCGACAAAAAGACAAATGAATCATTATAACAAACAGTCTCCACCCAAGAGGACATATCCAAGAAGTAATTAAAAAAGCAAAACAACGGATAGGCTTAATGAAGAGATGTTTTGCCGGACTAGACAATAAAATAGAAAATTCTATATACGAGACCCTAGTAATACCCATGCTTGAATACGGGGCCAATATTTGGAGTCCCTGACAGCAAAAGGATATTGACGCCCTAGAAACACGAAACGTTGTTTGAGACTCTCAAAAAAGAAATTATTCCAGAATCTTTAGAGGATCACAGAATTTTGGGCGATTTGTGTGACACTTAGAAGATCTACATGGACTGTACAAGCTCAACCCTGATAAGTTTTTCTCACATTCGACTATAATTTTGAGAGGTCACTCTTTAAAACTATCAAAAAGATTTGCATATCATGATACCTTAAACATTTTTCTTTTCAATCAGAGTGGTTGATAAATGGAACGATTTGAGTTAAGACGTGGTATCTGCACAACTATGCTTGTACGAGAAAACTTAAAAGACTGAGATCTCTACCCTAGGGGTTGGAGGGATAATTTCAACCAATAAACCAAAAAACCAATAAAGCCGTATAAGCCTATAGGCCTACACAGAGTTTCGTTTCTCCCATTAGCCATTCGGCTATGGAACAGCTTGCCAGCGGAAATGAGAAAAACCTGTCGCTGCAAGAATTTAAATCCAATTTAACCAGTATCAAAGGACAACCAGATGGACTGTTTTATTCTGGCGTATTTATATCATTATAGCCATATTTTTAAATATTTGTTATTCTATCAGCCTCTGAATCGACCCCTTTACATCGGGGGCACTATGACAGGGCGAAACTCACGGTG
Source organism: Hermodice carunculata (assembly GCA_964020975.1). Taxonomy (NCBI): domain Eukaryota; kingdom Metazoa; phylum Annelida; class Polychaeta; order Eunicida; family Amphinomidae; genus Hermodice; species Hermodice carunculata. The sequence continues at coordinate 53,999,879 of OZ026627.1, forward strand.
CATCAAACACATGTCAATTTGAAACAAGTATATATAAGCTACAGTCTTTAAAAAAACAAAACAAACAGAAAATCAACTTTAAAATTTACAATACTATAAGCCCAGCACCCGGATGCAGACGGTCCGCCGGTGTTCTTCCCCTGCCTCCTGCCGCCCATTGAGTGTCATCTGAGTCAAAAGACAAAAACCGGCACAAAGGGACGCAGACAACGAACGCACCACAGCTTGTGAGGGCCGAGTAAATTTTTGGGGGTCGGCAACGGCTGGTCCGATGACTCTGCCTTGCCAATGCACGCTTTGAATATTTTGTCAAATATGAAACCAACTGCTTCACCGTAAACGTAACCATGATCGCCCAGAAAAAGAGAGACATAGACTAATCCTAAATTTCCAAAAGAGAAAAACTGATGGCACAAAACCACACTCAGAGGTGCCAAGTTGCCCAACATATAAAACGGGTGCTCAAGCTGAAAAATGTTACAAAAAGCGGGAGTCCTATTATATTATAATGGAGCAAACAGGTAAAAAAGCGGGAGATAGATAAATTTCGGTGATTAATATCATTAGAAAAACGGGAGATCTCCCGCCAAATCGGGAGACTTGGCACCTCTGCACACTTCTTCAGTTGCACACTGTCAGTGCCTTAGCTCCTGGAGTCCTGCTCCAGTCTTGTAAAATAGACTATTATTTTTTCAGAACGTTAAGGGCCGGATATATGAACAGGAAATGAAGTAAATCCTCTTCAGAATTTTCGCACTTGTCACATTTTGGACCAGATGAACCCCAGCCTCGTTAATTTTTCTTTAAGCTAAGGAAACCCGTACCACCTTTAAATCTTAATCTTGTAGCTCTATAGAAATCATTCATATGAAACATTTACAGTTACTCACATGTAGCCTTTTTTTGGAGCGCGATACCAGTAGAGTTTACCAGGTTTTTCTTTTTCTTCTATTTCCTGAAAAAACAACATTATAGCTTTCGAGACTAAGTTTCATGTTAGCATCTCGCAATTAACGTAGGCCTACAGATAGATCACTCTGACTAACAAAAAAAAAAAAAAAAGATTCTGACCTGCGTTCGTCAGTGTACCTTTTATCTGTGAACAACATGGCGAAACAGTAGACTTTCCTTCAGTAAAAGCATATAAATCAGGTCTGCAAAGTACCTGCTTACAGAACCCTGTCCCTCCTGAGTCGTTATTCATACGATGGAAGTATTGAATTAGATAGGCCTACCTATTAAGAATAATGTCGACCGGACACAAGCCTGACTCTCCTAATATGGCTTCCATTGCTGGATTACATCTGTTATACAAGATTGCTTTGGCAGAAGAGTAGGCCTACTGAATTCACTTGAGACTGAGTGTAGAAAGACTCTGGTGTTATTTAGAAATGCAGGACATCCATGGGAAATTAAGGGCAAAACGAAATTTTCTAGATGCTGTTGCCAAATTCAGCCCTACTCATATTTTCGTTAGAGGAAAGAATACCACACATGTACTTCTTTAATTCTATAGATTTTTTTCTTTCACATGCGTTTTTATTTCGTCTATCGTATCTCTTAATGACTTTGTGAACAAAATTATTCCGTAAATATTTGAAGGAGGAACACTCTGCACGTAGAAATTTTCCCAATAGCCACCTTTTTTTCCCTCATCCCTACGCTTACCGATGACCATGATTTTTCTAGTTTTTACCATTGAAAGAAACACACATACCCCACTTAACATGAAAATGGTAGGGTAGGCCATATTCAGCATTCTTTTTAAAGACTCCTTTGTTCCCAGCGATGAGACATATACCTTCATGCATGCGTGTCTCTCTGACAGAATACCCAAATCTTGATTATTCAACATGTCTACTATGTCAGACATGGCCACGGAAAAGAGCGTCGGGGACAAATATAGCCTTGTTTAACCCCTTGTAAAGCATCAAACCACGACGGCACGAGCTTTCATATTGTCCAAAAATAAACTTGTTGAAAACTTTACTGTAGGCCTATAGTCCGTTATGATCCTCCATACTTTCGCCTAGATTCCGTTTTTCTATAGCTGAATAAATACACGATACCCTGATTATATTATTAAACACCTTAGATATATCTATAGAAAACTTAACCATGTTTTTTTATTTTTTATGTTTTTGTAAAGCACATAGACCTTTGAATGTAAAGTGATGATCTTCCGAGGGACGCTCTTTCTTACTTGCCATCGATCACTAAATTGAACAACTTCTATACCTTTGAGGTTATGGCTAGTTGCAAGGAGTCTATAATGGGCCCCATTATAGACCCCTTGCTAGTTGTAGGCCTAACACGATCACCACTACGGTTACGCCCGCGTAATTGGAGATGGAGGGGTCTGTTTTCCTCCTTGTGAATGGGTTTTAAGAAACCCTCGTGCCATTGGCTTGACAATCACTCAATTAACTTATAACATAGTTAAATAAATTAAGGAGTGAATTAACGTATGACGCACATGCTTCAGAAACTCGTTATCCACATTATCAGTACCACAGTGGACCCACGTGCTTGAGAAACTCGTTATCCATATCATCAGTACCACCGGCAGACCCACATGCTTGAAAAACTCGTTATCCATATTATCAGTACCACAGTGGGACCCACATGCTTGAGAAACCCGTTATCCATATTATCAGTACCACAGTGGGACCTACATGCTTGAGAAACTCGTTATCCATATTTTCAGTACCACAATGGGACCTATATGCTTGAGAAACTCGTTATCCATATTATCAGTACCACAGTGGGACCCACACGCTTGGGAAACTCGTTATCCATATTATCAGTACCACACACTTTGCCATTTTTAGTTTTAAATTGCATTTTCAACTTTCCGGAAACTTATCACTACATCTGTAATACGAATGGAATTGCCAGTTATTGTCACTTCCCACTAAACAAGAACCTTTTTCGTCAATAATGACCCAAGAAATCCCTAACAAACCTTGCGCTGCAATGACATAAGCTGTATAAGAGCCCTCACACCGATCGGTGAAATGTGATAGAGAAGCTTTTGTTGCTTGTGCGAGAGTATGTAACAGATCTCCATTGTAACTATGTTGTCAGCAAGCCTAAAGCAGTCAAGTCCATCATTAAAATCGCTTATCAGGAAACATTCAAAAACTTTTGCTTTTATACCACAGGCATCAGTTGTTAATTACTGATGGAAATATAGTCACTATTTTGCCAACTGATACCATCGTTTGCAAAATATAGGTTCCAATCATAATAGGTTTGTCATGATTGGCATGCAATTTCACCGTCAACAACATTTTCTCAAAGTCATCAAATTTGAGTTTACAACATTGTCATCATATACCGTAACCTTTTTGGGGTTAACAAAACCACCAAGACCGTCGGCTGGCTTCTTGTTTTTATGTATCTGACCTTGACTTGCGGTACCATGCAGAGCCGTCGCCTGGAAATGTTTCCACCACTGCAGACAGAGAGAAAGAATTTTTGTTCCAAGAGATGACTCAATTCGCTTCTTTTCGCACTTACCAAGATTCTGAATATTACAGAAGGCAATGTAAAAGGTTGGGTCTCACCATTTGGGTGCTCACTTTTCTTAGGTTTAGCTTTACTGCCAGCGTGATGGCGTCGTTTTATTCCTTGGAGGCCGAAAATAGCGGCAAAAATTACTTTGCTTCAAGAATTAGGCGGTACATTATCTGGACTTATGTTTTGATAACCCAAAGTTCAAACAGATAATAGGAGGACCATGTCTGTGTCTGCAACTTGTTTCCATAATTTCGAATGAGACTTTGCACTTTGGATTTACCATTTCTCGAGCTTTTGTTGTTACCATTTACAAACGCATTGTTGTTTTGTAGTTTGATGGGCTGTCTGCCATGTTATGTTCTTCAGGAGTGATTGTGATTTGTTGGGTTGTCTGTCCAGCTATGTTCTATAGGAGTTAGATGTACTACTTGACGCCTATCCTATTATTAAAATAGTTGTTTCTCTCCTTTTGGATATTTTTGTTCACATTTTTTGGCGAAATATTCTTCGAAAGCGCTCAGTCAATAGGTGAGGTCACAATTACCAATTATCTGTGTATTCAGCTGAATACACAATCCAATACACAGAAATCTTCACGGCTAGAGATGTGTATTCCCATTGGATTGCATGTTAAATTCGACTTCAAATTAAAAGACTACTTTTAAAGCTAAAAGAATAAAATTTACGCGAGCATTTCAGCTATGTACATAATAGGAAGGGTCAGAATTAGCTCCAAGTTGTGTGTTTGCCCCAATACACAACTGGATATACAAACATTTGGAGGGCTAGCGCTGTGTATTCCCATTAGTTTGTATGTTAAAGCAACCCTAAATGAACCAGTGATTTTTGTAGCTGAGGTTATATGATTTTTGTGAGATATCAAGTTATGTATCTAGATTTACTGTCTGAAATTTGGTGTTTCTATGTACAGTAATTTTCAAATTATTAAGTTGCAAATTACAATGTAGAGTAATGGGAATACACAACCCTAGCCCTCCCCTGACTGCAGTGCCCTCTTTAAAGCAGGTCTTGAACCTTCTGTTCTTTCCCTTGCCTATTTTACCACACAAATTTTGCTGTTTCTGCAACGAGTGGCTTTAAAGTTATTAAGCTGTAAATTACAGCAAACAATAAAAGGGATACACAACTCCAGCCCTGAATGACTGAAATGCCCTCTACAAGACAGCAGTAGAAGCTTCTGTTCTTGTTCTCCCCTATTGCTTTGAAACTGCATAGGGACACCTGTGGGGACCCCCAGACGTTAGTTTGTTTAACTGGTGGTACTGCGATTTTTTCTTTTGTTTTGTTTTAGTTTTTGTTGTTGTTTTAATTTTTCAGGAATTATTGTGTGTTTTTTCCATTGAGGACTTCCAACAAAACCATCACTAAAATTGTTCTGAAACTTTAAGGAAATGTAGATTGTGGGATGGTTAAACAAAAGTGTTCAACTAGGTAGTGATACTCTTGATCACTGACTTTTAACGACTTTTTCAATGTGGGTACTTGTCGGTTAATGCATGCATTCCTATTGATTACCATTTAAATATTTATGGGATTGTCAGGGAAACTCAGATTTTTCACTTCCTCTCCAAAATCTTTATCCCATAGACGAAAGTGAGACTTTTTCTGGGTTGAATGTGAAGTCAGCCGAGGACGGCCTGTTCACACAGGCCTCTTGTCTTTCTGTGGACATGTGATGTCGTTTTGTAAAATTTTCTTTATCACGACAGGGTTCATATAGGGTGTCTCTGTTCAACAGTCATTTTGAAATTAATTACTCATGCCAAATTTCTGCGCGGCTCCTACATGTAGGATTACAACACCACATTCGTCAAATTTTGGGGCCTCCTATCATAGGCAGAATGTTAAAAGGTGTTGAACGGTTTGTAATAAGCTTAGAGTATGTCCCAAGTTTTAATGTCGCTTATATATCTAGGCACCGACACCCAGGGGTACACCTGCATTGGGTCTCTCTCTCTCTCTCTCTCTCTCTCTCTCTCTCTCTCTCTCTCTCTCTCTCTCTCTCTCTCTCTCTCTCTCTCTCTCTCTCTCTCTCTCTCTCGATCGATCGATCGATCGATCGATCGATCGATGTTGCTCAGGGCACTTTCTAAGTGTTTCGATCTGTAGGGACAAAATATTGCTAAATCAAGGAAGTAAAAAAACGGACACCAGGCTAACCTACGTTTAAGTGATCTTGTCCTATTTTTGGTGTAAGAGCTGGTTTTTATTTTATTTTATTTTTGTCTTTGTTGTTGTTGTTTTTTTCAATAAATCAAAAGTTTAAGAGATGACCCAATAGAAAGTAGTAGTCCACCTCCCAAAGGGAACTTGCTTCTGGATGCACATTTGGTGCACCATGAGTTTTGTCCATTTCCATTGTAATCAAGTCCATGCATTAACATATATCTTCATTAAAACGATTTTTATTTGTTTGTTTATTTGCTTGTTTGTTTATTTGTTTTGAAGATGACAATCTTCTCGGCGCAATGTCTATGAAAGAAACTGGTGTAAATCTGCTGAAGTTAAGCATATAGTGTTTATTGTGTCCTTAACCTATTTTTATTCGATTGTGATCCACCGACATAATTGAAACGCATTTTGCCCATGACGCAAAATTTCCTCGCCTATTTTCATTATCTTAACTTCTGTAGATAGTAGAGATTACGGCACATTTTGTTCATGAATACACTGTACATAGACCGATAAAAATCAAGGTCATGTTGCGGGGAGGTGGGGGGGGGGGGGCTTCACGTTATTTTAACCAGACCTGGTGCTCCATTTTGTGAAGTCGAAATCTCAAAACAGCACTTGGTCCTCCAAGATGCCAATGTGTCAGAGTAACGCACTCGCACTAAATAAAACACCTGATGTGAGAAATTGACGTGGAGGCGCTGAGAGGGTTTTTCACTGTGATAACCTGCAGTCACATACATATTCCTATTTTGAGGTTCTCCTGGAAATACTGAACTTGGGCTGGATTTTCTGAGTCAAATTACACGGACGCGCAGAGTGAAACTGAAAGTACATAAAAGACCGATATGGCATTGCAAATCGAACACTGTTGTTAAACAAGGTAGTCTAATGATGCGCAAGTAACGGATGACGATTGATGGAAATTGGGTGGTGCAGTGTTTCTTGGATGTGTAACAGTTATGATAAAATTGACGTTTGGGAAACACTGCTCAAAGAATGATTCTGGCACATGGAAATTTGCATATAATATTCCAGATTTGCGCACCATTGGCCGATTGAAGAGCATTTTATCGGAAACTGTCAGCCATATGAATGCAGAGGACAAGACGTTACTGGAAGACATGTATTACCTTTCAGGGGCGGATCCAGACTTTCTGAAAGGGGGGGGGGGGGGTTCGAATTACGAGTGCCGAAGACACGAAGCTCACAGCAAGGGGAGGTTCGTGGGGGGTCCGTGGGGCGTCCTCCGGAAATTTTTGAAAAATCGATACTGTCAGACGAGTTTTCCTGCCAGTTGAGACTCCATTTTCACATGGACAATATGATATCTGAGACACTCAAAAGTCCCTCAACTGGGCTTTCCCGTTAGCTACCATATTTCCTTTCATGTATGGCATACAGGTTAGAAAAGTCCCAAACTTTTTTACGGGGCAGTGCTTCAAAATTTCTATTGGCCTGCCCCCCCCCCCCCTTCATTCCGGTGAGCACATTTAGTATGACTGCGACAACATAAAGACTGCATTTATTTCGTTCAAGTTGGTTCATCACACCTTTTTTTTGCGTTAACAACATTCAAATCTATACAGCGTAAGTGTGTATTTGGCGAGCTCTGTCTCTTAAACATGAGATGCCAGTGGATAAAGAAATAATTTATAAAACTGAGAAACAAATTAATCTAATGCTAGATTCAGTACAAGGAATCATACGGATACAAAAATTTGATAACTTTTACAGGCACTGTATGTACTCCCAGTTATACTTCTGGAAGTCAAAACTTGAGTTCCTAAGTAACTTTAGGTATCGAGATACAAATGTACACATCTACGTTTTTGCTGCATCTTTAAATTTTGGTGTAGCTTGATGAAAATAGACAGTGTCGAAGTTGCATAGTCTTGCTCTGTCAATTGGCGCACATACTCGAAATATTGCGCAAATTGAATAGATATGCCAACATAAAAGAACTAAATATAGGAGGACACGTGTTGTAAATATGTACATTTCTCAGTAAAATCCAGTCTGAAGTTCTAAAAATGATGCTCTTTTGTTCCAAACACCATGAACCTAAAAAGGTGTCCTCCAAATTGTCCTTATTAAGCTCATATTGGGTTGGCTGCGTAGACAGACCCTTCTCACATCGGCGTGGATGAGCGCGAAAAAGAAAGCCCATAACCCAACCCCCACTCAAGTCTGCGGTCGATAGAAATCCACGATATGAATAGCGCGGCGGTATTGGTCTGTCTTCGAAAGCAACGTCTTGTGACACATGTTTTCAATTTTGAAAATTAAAGTTTTAGATATGCCAATTAGTAAATTTTAACTTTGCGGTCTCAAAATTTTACATCTGACACAGATAAGAACATATTCATAGTATTTTGAAAACATGGACCTTGTTTTCCCTGTCTTTCCAGATGGCACTATTTTTAAATACGCAAAAGAAAAAAGAAAACGACTTCAAAGTATTTCCCAATACGGCCAAAGCGTGCCGAGGAAAGCTATTGACCTGGACTATTTTTTATTTGGAGTGTAGGTATGCTGGTACTTGAACGAGAGGTCTTTTGATGAGTAATTTCGATCTGGAATCATTATAACCCTTCAGATTCATCAGTTCAACTATTCTCGAAATTGGCGGCGAAAGAGCCAACTAGAAACACAATTGCCACAAAAAAGGAAGCAGATAAATGACACACTGGCAGGTTCTTTTAACTTTGAACATTCTGGACTCAAAAGTCAAACGGGGCAATTACATCATGAATATAGGGCTTCAGTTTTTCAGGGCGTATACACATGTATAGGCCTATGTAAAAAAAAAATGCTAAACAAGCCAACCAGTAGGGCTATTTCTTGAATACAATAAAACTGCTGACCACAGAAATTTACCAAATACTTTCAAGACAAGATAGACCTGTTAAATAAGAACAGCAACAACAACAAAATAAATAAATAATAAAATAAAAACAAACAACCCATAACAACAACAACAACAACAACAACAACAACAACAACAACAAATGAACGAATGTGTAATGGCCTTGATGTTATTGTGGACTAGAATATATTCATGAACAATGTGAACACAGGTATTAATGTGCAATGCAGAATAATGTTTTCTTCGAGCAGTAGTACCCCGATAGTTTTCAATAAAAAGTGCGCAAGACAAGTATTAAGCGATGAACCAATTTCCAAACACTGTTAAGTTACTGAGTAATGTACTTTACAAGTGCCAATGCACAACAAGTTATTTCATACGTTCTGCTGCAAAATAACAGTTAATACCGCCCTGCCGCCGACCAGTCTTTCACCCTGCCTGCGCCATGATGGTGTCTTACTGCTAAATTATGCGACTTCCGAAACTTACAGGTTTAGCCAGTTTCATTGCTTACGTAATACGCTCGTATTTTCTCCTTAGACATCATATAATGGTCACCGCATCTTCAGATTCTAATCCTAAATTCTTATGCTATTTGGCGATCTGACAAATCTGTTGCTGGTTTCAAAATAAAATCGACAAAAGTCATAACCATGATGGCAACATCAGTAGCGTGAGTTACAATATTGCGTAGACCAAGCCTTTGGTGTAATATATGGCATTTTAATACCAAAAAGCACACAGACTGTAAATTAAAACGTAACGATTATACATGAAAGTATGCATAGACAGTAAATTTAATTTGAAAGCGGCGGTAATGGACCAAGAATTTGTCTTCCAGTGTTTTCTTTTCTTCTCTTTTTAAAAAATTATTATTACTTTTTTTTTAGGGGGGGGGGGTCAATACACCCTCACCCCCACCACCCCCATCCGTCGGCGCCTTTTGCATTTTTTAGTCACAGACGCGAGCAAACAAACCAGGCACCCATCCTTTTTTAAACAAATACGTCTGTCAAATTCCATGTGCAAAAAATTTAAGTTGTAGGTTTAGTACATATTGTAAACACATGGAATGATTTAGGATGCAGCGTATTCAGGCCAGTGGGTGCGTAGGTTTTGCTATGTGGTCACTTGAAGCCACGTCCAAATGTGAGTTTCAAGGTAAATAATATTTGAGTATTGAAATGTGACATGTTTCCCATTTGCATTATCTAAAATGCAACAACTTTTGTTCATCATTCTTTATATATGCAATTGTCAAAAACATCTTCATAGAAATAAAAATTGTTGAAATAATGACCGGTAAAAATAGCCAAGCAAGATTGAAGAACTTTTACGAATAACCATGTGATTTGTACTTCCACTTTCATTTTTATTCTTGGATTTAGCGTCGATTTATTTTGCGCATCTTGATCTTTGGGCTGTCCATTGAACTCAATAAAGCGCAACTAAATCGGTTGGTAAGTTTTCTAATTATGTGCAAAAACGTGTTTTCCAGTAGGTAGGTCGTAGCAAAAGAAAATCACAGGGACGTCAATATCATAATATATTGTGTCACTAGTGTAAGTGCAATTTTGTAAAATAATGATATCTTGGAAAAATTTTCCAGTGCTGAGATTTTGCATCCTCAAAAATGGAGAATTCTGCCAGAAGAAATCATGATTATAAATTCAATCAAATTACAGCAACCATTAACACGTACAAATATTCCTACTTCATCCGGATAGTACCAGTTTGGAAGAGCCTACCAGCTGAGGGGGGTCTCTTTATTTGGGGAAGAGGAGAAAATTGGGATACATCATGGTTTTTGTGCTCTTCCCCCCCCCCCACCCCGCCGAACAACAGGTATTAATTTGCCCCCCCCCCTTTTTTGTGACCCCCATGTGTTTGGTCTTTCAAACCAACTATTAGAAGAGCCAGTCCACTTTAGCTTCAAATATTGGCATATATCCAACCGCAGCATATCATGTGAACAGTTACTTATAAGCTCTCAGTGGCTCCTCTCCACCTGAAGGGTCCAGCTTGAACCTGGGCTTGTTATGTATGTGTGCCAGCACAGACATATTGTTTTTCTTTCATTCTTTCTTTCTTTCTTTCTTTCTTTCTTTACAGGCAAATTTGACCGATATTGCGTTTGAAAACTAGTGTACGTTGAAACTCCACAAATGGCATGATAATACCTCCATACATGAACTCCTGCGTTTTAGTGAAGAGGTCTACACCTGTACATTATTACAGGTCCATAGTAAACAAAGAAGACATTGGGTGGCAATCGACTGAAACGGATAGGTATGAGAGATTATGGTCACATTGAAAAGATATTATGATTTTAACACGAGTGCATTTTTTTTATGCATGTCAGGTGAAGGTTGCCTCCAAAGCAGCCAATGTTCCATGTCATCTCCACTTCACTTGTGGTGTAACATACCACGGACCTGTGGAGGCAAGGTGAAGGCTGATGGTTATTATATATAAGGAAAGCCAACTTTAGAAAATCTGACAGTACTTGTGACATTTAAAGAAAACAATAATATTCTGATACGAACACTTCCTGTTTTTGCTTCACTTTCATCACATCATATTTGTTTTAAATTATGTGAAACTGTTTGCAGTGGCAAACTACTCATAATCAACTTCCTGATATTTTTCTTTTAGGTTAAACCCCCAGGGGTTATCGGTAGCAAGTCGCGGCCTACGACAATTACAAGCTTGCCGAATTGCACTTGATATCTGGTTAAGAAATATTATATTTTCATTGAATTCTCTTGACTTAAATACAAATGACTTTCATTCTTTTCTGACTTACCTATAGATTTTGCTGTTAATGTCCAAAGATTATTAGAAAGTTTGGCCAGAATTTGATTTGATTTCTTTATTCGCCAAATCATCCAATACAAATCATAATATTGTTGTATTTCTTTACTTGAAAGGAAAAGCCAGAAGTAACTTTCCACACTTTTATTCCAGTTCTTGTACACCAATCTGCAGTGAGGGCTTGTGTTGCTGTGCCTTGAAACTTAACACACTTGCTCAGATAGCTGGACCTTGCAGACACAAACACTCAAGAACTAAACTGCTCAAAAGAACTCCCCCTTGCTCTGTGCAAGGGCCTTATATAGAGAACTAGGGCTCTTTATTGTACATTTACACAAAGAAAGTTAACAGCACACAAAGGGGGGTGAAATACACACAATAGGTGTAAGTGCACAGAGCAGTAGGCGCACACTCTTATCTTAACAGAGCTGAGCACTGACGCTACAAATGTTTTGTGTCCAGTTGGTGGACAGACGCCCAATGTGTAAGTTGTGACTGCACACAAAGACTTCACTGGCACACAGAGAGTTATTGTGTGAATGCTGCTGCTCCACAGTAAATGGAACTGCACATCTTATTACCCTTGTGGTCAGTTTACACAAGGCAGACACTAGGTGCACTTGCTCACAATGGTGTATCTGTGTGGACCTGCACACAAGTGGTCAGTCTCACACAGTGACAGTGCTGGCTGCTCTTCCACGCAATAGTATCTATGGGTGTACTTTTACACCAGGAAACACTGCATGCATGTGGACTTGCACACAAAGGGGTACTGTGTGAGGGTCTTTGCCCTTCCTAGTCCACACATCAAAGGGTCACAATAAACTTGACCAACTTCTAGGGACTTCTCCATTTAGCACATGTTAACACTTTATCCTCTTAAGCAGAGATCCCAACATGAGCTTATAAATACAGTAAGATTTTGAAACTACAGCTATAGAAGTATCATAATGGTTCACATATATATACTGAACCAAACAAATAACGCAACCCTTAAACTTTTTAACTTAAATATTTATTGTTACTTTCATATCATAGAAACAAATTAGATCCATATTCTGCAGTCTTTTTGGCATAACATGTGAAAAACAAAAACTTGAAACTGTCAACGAGGGCGCGACCAGCTGGCAATAAACAGGGCAACATTGATTTGTAAAGTTCACAAATTGGCATGTCCACTAATACTGTGTGTGACCACCATCAGCATCTGTAACTGCTATGCAACGTTGGCGCATGGATGACACTAGCTGCTGCACCATCTGCCGGGGCACACGATCCCACTCTTCTTGAAGAGCCTGGTGAAACTGCTGGCGGTTGTCGGGCACTGGATCCCGTCTCCGAACACGCTGGTCAAGGTAGTCCCAAAGATGCTCAATGGGATTGATATTAGGTGAGAAGGCTGGCCATGGCAAAACGTTAATTCCTTCTCCTTGCAGAAAATCCATCGTCAGTCTAGCGGCATGGGGCCGAGCATTATCCTGTTGAAGCAAGTGGAGTTGGTGGTGTCTAATGAAAGGGACAGCAACAGGCTGAAGGATCTCATCCCTGTAACGGGCAGCGTTAAGATTGCCTTCAATGAAGATTAGCTGGGTTTTGGCTGTGAATGAAATTCCACCCCACACCATCACTGATGCACCTCCAAATCGATCTGTTTCCAGCACACAGGCATCTGAGTAGCATTCTCCCCTTCGTCGCCAAACACGTGTCCTACCATCTGCATGATACAGGGTGAAGCGGGATTCATCGGTGAATAGCACATCCCTCCACTGTTGATGGGTCCAGCGAGTATGCGCAGTAGCCCATTGTCGTCGGGCTTGCCTTCTTGCCTGTGTCAAAATTTGACCCCTCTAAGGACACCTGGCGTGTAGATGGTGTTCTTGTAGTCTATTACGGACTGTCTGGGCAGATATTCTGTTATTGGTTCTGCCAGGTGTCTGTTGTGCAGTTCTAGTGGCTGGTCGAGTTCTGTTCCGCAGATGTGACGCCCTGATGTGTCTGTCTTGTGCAGGTGTGGTTTCTCTTGGTCTCCCAGGACGCTGTCTATCAGCTGTGGCCCCAGTCTCCTGGAATCTTGTAGCAAGTCTGGATATAGTGGATTTGTGGACTTGCAGTCTTCTTGCCACCTCTGCTGCAGATAAACCAGCCTGTAGCATGCCAATTCCTCTCTCCCGATCTACTGTTGATAATCGACCCATAGTTCTTGGAATACTGTGCCAAATGAATCCCATGCTGCCCTTTTATTGTCCGTGAGAGGCTACACCCAACCAGTAAAGGTGTGAATGTTTTAGTCATGTGGGTAACACTGAATTCTGCAGTTGTCCTTGATTCAGCACAACCACCAAACTTTGAAAGCCTCATATCCTCACACACAGTTACGCTTGGGCTGATTCAATGTGGCCTTTTCCTGTCCCAGAATCAAAGACTTGGCAACCTTAATTTCAGGTGTCAGAGACTTGCATAAAATAGCCTGCTGTAGTCACTCTTGATTCATGACAATGACCCCATGTCAAGGTCAGGGTACTCGACCTTGAGGTCACACTACTTGGTGCATTATTTTAGACTGATTTAACAACGGTTCGTATATTTCTGAACTTTAAATACAGTTCCAATGTGAAAATAAACCCAAATGAAAAAGTTGCGTTATTTGTTTGGTTCAGTATATTTGGCACGCAACACAACTCCCCTTTTGCTTTGCTTTGTCCCCAAAGCATCTGGAAACATAAATTGTACAAACATGAAACAAAACTTTAAACTAGTCAGGAGGTATTACACATCTACTTCAGTTCCAAGATTAATGGAGTTAATCCGGCAGGTTACTACCAATAGAAATGTTCCAGTCCTTCTACCAGCTGGGGAATTACTGAAGGCATCTTGCCTGAGAAAGATCATCAAAATGATTACTAATGTCCTCAACATCTTGCCTGGGAAACAGTCCATGTCCACTTGCTTCATCGTGGTAAATAATTACTAATAATTGTAAATGCAACTCTACCATCAAATTAAAAGATGGGTACTACTTACAGTCATATGCTGCTGTTGTTTGTTTTTTAATAGACTGATATCTCTGAAAAATGTCCCATATAAAATTTAGTCATCCACACTGTTAAAATGGTCCAGGTGCAGGTCCATTATACAGGGCATATAAATAATCCACTTGTATGGTATCCTACGATTGAGCATATACATAGCAATAAAACTATAGGTCCATAGGTAGATCTCACACAACATTTATAGCACAGTAATCCAAAGAGGGGTAAAATATGTTAGATGCAGTACACTGCAACAAATATGTGGCACAATGTTATACACTATAGAATAGTTAATCCTCAGTATGGCAAAATAAATAGTCCTTCAGGATAGCAAGAGTGTTGGCACAGGTACATCATGAAGTAGAGTCCAACAAGAAGTCTACAGGTTGCACTGGCTGGCAATGGACTGCAACAGATCACTGCAGATGTCACAACTGGTGTTTGAACCCAGTGACCATTAAGGACATGGATCTTGTAGACAAAACTATTCAGGCTTTGTTGAGTGGGAGCCCTTGCTGTCATGAATTTTTCTTGTTCTTGGCAGACCTGGCTGAGTCCCTTTATGGCTTGGCAAATCATTACTGTTGATTGCCCAATCATTGTGGCAATTTCATTTTTCAACACTTCAACTAGCTCACATATTTCGTCCATATGTTCCTCTTGCTTGGTAAAATATTTTTTAAACCCTCAGTCTGGTCTTCTACCATCTTTGCCTGGGACTTCCTGATTTGCATTACTGTGGCTTGCAGGTTTTGTATGTTAGTCATAACAGGGGAGTTAACCTGGCTAATCACAGAATTGGCAGGTTGCAAATTGCCTGGAATAATGCTAGCATGTGGTGAAGATTCCACTTCTCCCTGGCCCGGACTACTCTGACTACCACCGGGCCCTTCTATTTGTCCATCTGTGGCTGTGTTGGCTAGTAGCCCACCCATAGCTTGTGACACTGGGCTGGTCAGTGGAAGACAGGTAGTGTGCCCTGTATTGGTCTCCTGTCTCTCCACCTGCATGGAACTCGAATCTCCAGGCTGTGGCTGGCCAAACAGGTGGGAGGGCAATGTAGTCAAGTGCGAAAAATCCAAATTCACTGCCACACATGCATGGCTCATGGTCCTGGAGTGACAGTCATCAGGCTTGCTGTGTGGACTAGATGGTTGGGCAGATACTCCACGCAGTGCCTCTTGGTGGCATCTGAGAGAGTACTTGGTGGTTAGTGTATTTCCACAAATATCACAGGAGTATGATTTAGATGCCATTTTCACTTGACCTGTTGCTTGAACAAATTCTGAGACTGCAATGGTCCATCTGAAGTCAGCCTTGCTTATTTAATCTTATTTCCATCCACACCACACAGAAGGCTATCTGTGTGCAGGTTTCACAATTTATGACCCTAGAGCACACAATACACAATGTCCAGTTTGGGGGAGGGCATTTTCACATTACACAGATCAACCTATTGAGATGTCCACTTTGCATTTCCAGCCGATATCTTCCCCTCCTGAAATGGGTGATGTATAATTGGGTACACAATTAAGCTTCCATCTGATGTCTTCCCCTCTTCACATGTGTGATGTATACTTGGGGTCACAGTTAAGCTTCCATTTGATGTCCTCCCCTCTTAATGTACTCACATGCTGACTGAGAGTTTCCAAGTGAAGGCTACCCCTCCCTGAGTAAACTTGTAGCCTGTCTGGGGGTTTCTTTTGCTGTTTACTTCTCCTTGATGGTGTGCCAGTCTGATCACTTGCCCTTGGTGCAATACTAGGTTTGTCAACACCTGTACACTGTATATTAGGACCACCTGACCCTTCTGCCATGGTATCATTGGAGCTACTGCATAGTTCATGTGCATCATTTTGCAGTTGTGACTGACTGTTGTCTTTCTTCCGACTAAGGCTAAATTGTTAAACCCATTCTGGGATTTCCTCGGACAAAAATGGCTTCAGTCTGTAATGGTGCACTATTTTTGATCTGCCTCTCTTTTGTGGTCGTATTTCATACAGAGGTCACTCAGCCTTTTCATGACAACACATGGACCCCTCCGCTTATCAGACTGAAGTTTAGGGCTTTTTCCAATTTTCCTGGTACTATCCATGTAGTAAACTAATTCCCCTGGTTCATGAATTCTCATAGACATTCTGGTGTCATAGTTTTTCTTTTGGCACTGAGCAACCTTATACAAATTTTCTCGAACATTCGTAAATGCTTTCTCCATCCTGTCCTTTAGAGCTACCACATTTTCACTTTCATTAGCACTGGAACTGTTACTTGTGCTTGGAGGTCCACCCAGCACTAACTGCACTGGTAAAGTCACCTCACACTCCAGCATTAACATGTTGGGAGTGTATCCTGTGCTTTCATGCTGAGAGCTTCTGTAAGCAGCAGTGAGCAATGGGAGATGAACATCCCAATCTTTTTTATTTTCATCTGTATACACAGCAATCATGTCTAACAGTGTCCTGTTGAATCTTTCCACCATACCATTGGAGCTTGGGTGATATGGTGTAGTCCTGGTCTTGTGGATATCTAGGACTTTGCAAACTTGTTTGAATAAAGCAGATTCATATGCGCTACCTTGGTCAGAATGTAATTCTAGGCTTGGTCCAAATTCAGAGAAAAATTCTTCCACAAGTTTTGTTGTCACTGTATGAGTTTTGTAATCTGGAGTAGCATAGGCCTCTGTCCACTTTGTAAATTGATCACACACCAAAAGCATGTAGTGATTGCCCCTGTCACTTACAGGAAATGGGCCTAAGATATCTGTAGCCACTCTGTCCATTGGTGCTCCAACATTATATATTCCAGTGCAGCTCTATACTTCTTGGAGGGAGACTTGCGAGCTCCACATTTAGCACATTTTCTGACCAAATTGTGGACTGATTCTTTCAGTTTATACCAGTAAAAATTCTGTTTAACCTTCCTCACAGTCTGGTTATATCCTAGGTGGCCTGCTGTCACAGAATTGTGTAAGCTTTCCATCACTTTAGTCTCTAGACCTTTTGGCACCAACAGCTGCCATCTTGTTGTTAGTTTGGTATCTCCTTCCCACAATTTGTACAAAGTACCTTCATGTAGAAAAAGTTGATCCCATAGCAACCATAGATGACATAATGCTGGGCTCTAATCTGTGACTGATTGCCTGGGAGGGCGTTTTTCTGATTCTTGGAACCAACTTAATATAACACCTAAATCTGGATCTGCATTTTGCAACTTCATAATGTCCTCTTGAGTAAATCCCTGCACCCAGCCACATGCCTGTTGAGAGGATGGGTTATCAGGTGTACCAGTGGCCCCCTTACTGTTGAGATTAGTAAAGTTGAGACAAAGTATTGGCCCATCCTTGTCATTTTTATCCAAGTCTATCTTTAGAGTTTTGTTTTCAGAGCTTACACTGAACTTCTTGTCTGTGGCCAAGTCTAAAGTGTTACTTTTGCAATGCCTGTTTCCCCACAGTTCAGTTACTTGATCTAATCTAATTTGGAACTTTCTCCCAAGCAAACAATGTCTGAAGTGCTGAACAAACACAATTACAGCTAACAGTTCCCTCCTTGTGACACAGTAATGGTGTTGTGCTTTGTTCAAAGTTTTACTGGCATATGCTATAGGTTGTTCCACCTATACTTTTCTTTCTTCATCCCATTGGAGCTGAGAAAGGCACCCGCCTATGGCTTTATCACTCGTGTTTGTATCAAGGACATATAGGCAGTCATCATGAGGGTAAGCCATGACCTCATTTCCAGTAAAACATGACTTAAGTGTCTCAAAACTTTCTTCACACTGGTTAGTCCACTCAAATGTCTGTCCGGCCTCTAGCAGGTGTGTGAGAGGGCTAGCAATTAAAGCAAAGTTCTTTATGAAAAACTGGTAATAAGAGCATAGGCCCAAAAAGAAACGTATGTCATGAATGTTCTTTGGCACAGGCCAATTGTTCACTGGCTTGCATTTCTTGGGGTCTGGTCAGACACCTTTTCCAGATACAACATGTCCTAGGAACTTGACTTCTTCCTGTAACAAGTGGCACTTTGACGGTTTCAGTTTTAGGCCTGCTTTGATAAATCTTTAAAAAACTTCAGACAGGGGCTTCAAATGATCCTCATAGGTGGCGCTGTACAAAATTATATCATCCAGATATACTAATAATGCCCTCCATTGTAATCCTTTGAGTACAAGCTCCATACATTGAGTGAAAGTGCTGGGAGCATTGGTCAAACCAAAAGACATGGTTCGATATTGGTACAGGCCACTTCTGGTAATAAATGCAGTCTGTGGTCTATCTTTTTCAGCCACAGATATTTGCCAGTAGCCACACTGTAAATCCAACATTGATAGCAGCTTTGCACCTCCTAGACAGTCTAACAAATTGTCTATTCTTGAAAGGGGATAGGCATCCTTTGTGTTATGTTGTCAAGTAGTCCGTAATCCACACATGGTCTCACGGTACCATCTTTCACCCTCAGATACACCATTGGTGAGCTCCATTCTGATGTGGGCTCTTCTATTACACCAGCCTCTAATTGCTGTTGAATAATTTTCTCCTCTTCATTGGCAAAAGACCTTGGGGGTCGACGTAGAAGCTGTTTTATGGGTTTGGCATCACCAGTGTCTATTGTGTGACACACAACTGATGTGCGCCCAAAGTCCTGGGCACATTTTGCAAATACATCAATGTACTTATCTAATACTTTATGCAGTCCAGCTTTTTCAGGCCCTGATAATTCTTTTGTGCTCCTTTTCAAGAGGTCTTTCACTGACTTTGGCCAGTTGCCATCATTAACTGGAGTAACAACAACTGCGTTCTCTGTTTGACCTTGACTGTGGACCCTGCACACTGATAAGAGTCTATCCTGGCAATCCTGTACTGTGTTTTCCACCTCAGCCAACAAACTTGTGTCTGTTACTCCCTGTACTGTAGCCAATTTAGTACCCTTGTGTAACAAGACATCTTCACTGCTCGTATTCATGACACAGAGTGGGACACCTATATCCATTTGCCAGGCATCAACTAGTGTGCTTCAAATAAGGATACTCTCTTCAATCGCCACATCAGGCAAGGGCTCTACAACACAATATCTGGAGTTCAGCTCTTTGAGGGGAGCAGACCCATTCATTATACACTCACAGTAGGCTGGAATATTTGTATCTTCTGCCAGGGAGACCTTGAACAAACTTGGGGCTACCCCACACGTCTCAGTCTGGACTGATTTTCCTCTCAGTTTAAGTCCACCATCTGCACATAATATAAAATCATTAACATAAAGGAAGTCCATTTGTAGCAATCCATCTTCCTTGATTTCAGCTACAAACACCTGCCAGCTAAAAACTTCACCACCTGTCTCCATGTTTATGTCAGTAACTCCTTCAATTCACATAATTCCATCATTTGCAGCAGCTAGAGTCACTTTACAATTTCGCTGTATAAGTCTTGGTCTCAAGGCAAAAGAAATTGTCTCATAAATTCGCTTTGACAAAATTGTTATTTCCACACCAGTATCTATCAGAAATTCAGCTTCATTACCAAAAGTACTAACTAGAAATATTACAGACATACCTGCTTGAGCAACTTGCTTCCCAGCTACAGTCATATCAATTATATTTTGGACCGAGTCCAGGCCGGAAGGCTCGGTCCTCTCTAGTTTCCCTGCTGAGGTGCTGGCTGGGCTGTCTGCTGAGCAGGAGTTATGTATTTACTGGGCAATCAGAAGCATAATGGCCCTTCTCATGGCATGAATAGCACTCAACATTTGGTCTGTCTACTCTTCTCTTGGGTTTCCTGTTTTGGTTTGAGGCACACATTTTCTTTATTTCCTCCCATTGTGTAGATATTGACACTTTTAAGTCTTTCCCAAACTCATTCAACTCTTTGCGAGTCACAAATTTTGAATGTTCCTCTTCAAAAGTGACAGCTCTTGCCTTTGGGGGTTTGCCAAGGTCACTTCTGAGGCTGATGTACCTCTCATAGGCTGTACAAGCTTCACTCACAGTTTTTGGGTCAGTCATTCCAACAGACACAGCTGCCTGCTCATCCGTGAGCCCCTTGAGAAAATGTCTCCAAGCTATGGTTTCTCTAGTTCTCTCATCTGCAGTTGGGTATCCCTTTATAACAAGCTGCTTAATATCAGCAATGCAGTCTGCCAGTTTCTCTTTTGGTTGCATCCTTCGACCCTCCAGCTGAGCCAAGTATGTGGTTATGGCTTGTTTCTCTTTGAATCTTGCCTCTTAAGCTCTGACCAGTAAGTTAGAGGAATTTGCGACTTCTGCACTGACATGACAGAATGCAAATTCTGCTGCATCATCTCTCAGGCTACTTGTCAGATGGAAAAGTTTCTCTTGCTCATTCCATGCACAAGACCGAGCTAAGGTTTCAAAGGGTCTTATGAAGCTCTCTCATGGACTTTTCCCATGATATGTCATCTGCCTTGACAGGGGAACATCATGATGTTTATGCACTGGAGTGATTTGACTCACACTGGTAACATTTGAAGGGGTAAAAGGTGCAGTCAAACCTGAATGCGGCCATGTTGGTTCGGGTGGAATTGCTAGAACTTGAAAGTTGTGACTTGGTTGCTGAATTCCAGGGGGAGCACGAGCTTTAGGGCGAACAGGTGGCTGATTCCAGTGGTTATTTACATTAAAGATGGCCCCTTGTTCTGTAAAACTTCCTGTTTGAGGCCCTTTGTTAAGATTCATTCTTGCCACCAGTGATGCATTCTTTTCTGCCTCTGCTAATTGTTTTTCAGCTGTCGTAGCTCTCCTTTTTGCCTCTTCAGCTGAATACAAAACTTCTCTCACAATAGTTTCTTTTTCATCCTCTGCTTGGGCAATTTGCCTTTTTGCAGCTTCTGCAAAATTATCTCTTTCTTTCTCTGTGTCAGCAGCACTTTTGATTGCTTCCTCTGACTGGGTCAACGTGCCATTTAACTTTTCTTGGAGAGAGGCAACTGTTTCTTCTGAATAGGTCTGTGCTTCTTGTGATTTTTCCTGCAGTAGAGCAATGTCCTCATGTAGCTTTTGTACAGCTTTACTTCCCACAGCTTC
Source organism: Hermodice carunculata (assembly GCA_964020975.1). NCBI lineage: Eukaryota > Metazoa > Annelida > Polychaeta > Eunicida > Amphinomidae > Hermodice > Hermodice carunculata. The sequence continues at coordinate 54,021,341 of OZ026627.1, forward strand.
GCCAGTTGCTTGACTCTCAGTGGTAGCTTTATCAGGTTTTTTTGTGGGTGCCATGTTGATATAAGTAAATTCCAAGGAGAACTATGAATACATTAATACACTTGCAGGGCTCTGATGATACTGACCAATCTTCTTGTCAACCACAGAAGTTCAACTGCCTTTTTATAATTGACAACTCCATCTTGCAATATAGCAATTTCCAGGATATCTACAAGCTGCAGGCTCATGTACAACATCAGCTGTCTAAGCCGCTCATGCTCCATCTTGAAATTTGATGTGGAAAGTTGAAAATAAATTACGCAATTTGAAACAATTCAGCTGTGAAGGTACTATTTTTTTGTTGTTGTTTCCAGTTAAACAATACTTTAGGGTCACAGGTACTTTTTACAGGATAAATGACAGTTCAAACTTACAGTTGTTTCAGCATCTCTACAATGTTCTTGGATTCTTCATCAATTACCACTGGTGGTTCTTGGTCTGGACAGTTGTGTGGAAATGTTGATAGCGGCAGAATGGCACAGCAAAACTCACATTCAAAGGCAATAATATCCACCATATCTATGTGTTGAAGATCAAATCCCGATGCTGGCACCACTGTTGTATTTCTTTACTTGAAAGGAGAAGCCAGAAGTAACTTTCCACACTTTTATTCCAGTTCTTGTACACCAATCTGCAGTGAGGGCCTGTGTTGCTGTGCCTTGAAACTTAATACACTTGCTCAGATAGCTGGACCTTGCAGACACAAACACTCAGGAACTAAACTTGCTCAAAAGAACTCCCCCTTGCTCTGTGCAAGGGGCCCTATATAGAGAACTAGGGCTCTTTAATGTACATTTACACAAAGAATGTTAACAGCACACAATGGGTGTAAACTACACACAAAGGGGGGGGGGTGATGTACACACAATAGGTGTAAGTGCACAGAGCAGTAGATGCACACTCTTATCTTAACAGAGCTGAGCGCTGACGCTACAAATGTTTTGTGTCCAGTTGGTGGATGGACGCCCAATGTGTAAGTTGTGACTGCACACAAAGACTTCACTGGCACACAGAGAGTTATTGTGTGAATGCTGCTGCTCCACAGTAAATGGAACTGCACATTTTATTACCATTGTGGTCAGTTTTACACAAGGCAGACACTAGGTGCACTTGCTCACAATGGTGTATCTGTGTTGACCTGCACACAAGTGGTCAGTCTCACACAGTGACAGTGCTGGCTGCTCTTCCACACAATAGTGTCTATGGGTGCACTTTTACACCAGGAAACACTGCATGCATGTGGACTTGCACACAAAGGGGTACTGTGTGAGGGTCTTTGCCCTTCCTAGTACACACATCAAAGGGTCACAATAAACTTGACCAACTTCTAGGGACTTCTCCATTTAGCACATGTTAACACTTTACCCTCTTAAGCAGAGATCCCAACATGAGCTTATAAATACAATAAAGATTTTGAAACTACAGCTATAGCAGTATTATAATGGGTCACATATATATTTGGCACGCAACAATATATACAATATATGACACAAATATTGGCAGGAGGGAAAGAAGCATATACATGCTTATAGAACCTCCTTTATGATAAAAAGTAATACATTTACATTACGGAACACTGGAGCAATATTAGAATACACATATATATATTTCAAATTTGTTAGTTACATAACACTGCACATAGATTAACTTCCTAATAGTAAAACAAACAAACACATAAACAAAAACAGACACAAGAGGATATAGTATGGATCGAGCAATCATAGTGACAGTAAATGCGATTTTAGATGACTTTTGAACATATTATAACTGTAGTTTTTAATGAGTGGTGGAATGTCATTCCAAATTTTCACACCATGATATTTTATAGAAAATTATTTAATTTTTGTTCGGCATCTTATTACATGTAAATTCTGATGTTGTCTTGAAAAATAATTATGGATAGAACTGTTCTGTACAAACATATGTAGGCAGGCATCTGGAGATTTTCCCTTCGTGTGTTGATACATAAAAATCCCAGTTTGAAAAATATTAATCTGTTGTAGAGTCAAAATTTCCAGGTTATTGAATAATGCTTTCATTGAAGTTCTGTAATGTGAGAAAGATATGATACGAATAATTCGCCTCTGTAATACATTCAGCTTTTCAAGCATACTGTCATAAGTACTTCCCCAAATAATGTTACAATAAGACAGATATAGATATGCAAAAGTATAATACAAATTAAGAAGAACCTTTTTTAATAATAAGCGTCAAACTTTTACAATGATGCCTATGTATTTTGCTAATTTACTACTTGTATAAACTACATGCAGTTTCCAATCTAACATGGAATCTAAAATCACACCCAGAAATTTTGCATGAGAAATAAGATTTATCTGTTTACCACCAATTGAGAGATTGAGAGAATCAGCGGCATTGATGTTCCTTTTGGTATGAAATAACATATAATTGGTTTTTGAAATATTCAAAGTTGACTTGTTTGATTTGAACCACTTGGCTACATGAGACAGTTCACAATTCATATCGTTGAATAAATTATGTAAATTCATATTTCTCAGAAACGAACTTGTATCATCAGCAAATAGAATTGAAAAACGTTTATTCGATACATGTGCTAAATCATTGATGTATAGGAGAAATAAAAGTGGGCCCAACACTGATCCTTGGGAAACAACACAAGTAATACTTTTCTCACCTGATTTTAAAGCATCATATTAACAAATTGCGATCTGCCGGTTAGATAACTTCGGAACCACTCAAGAGCAATACCTCTAATTCCATAATGATTGAGTTTTTCTAATGATATTTTATGATTTACAGTGTCAAACGCTTTTGTTAAGTCCATGAAAACAGTAAGTATATAGTCACCTTCACCCAAGGCACTGGATATATAATCTGCTAGAGTCAACAAAGCAGCAGCTGTAGAATGATTTTCTCTGAATCCAAATTGGTATTTATAGAGGATATTATGTTTGTTTAAAAACGCGATTACAAGTGCATAGATAACTTTTTCAAAAATTTTAGAAAATGTTGTTAATACAGATATTGGTCTATAATTACTACAGACTGACATGTCACCGAATTTATAAACGGGTGTAACACAAACTATTTTCATTTCGTTTGGTACTTCACCATTCAAAAAAGACAAGTTACACACAAACGTAAGAGGGTTAGCAATAACTAGTGCCACCCTTTTAACAACCTTAGAACTTATTTCATCCCATCCTGGACTTGAGTACTTAAGATTCTCTATGATCTTTATTATTTCGTCAGTTGAGGCTGGAGTTAAGTAAATGGAGCTATCATAATTTCCCTAAAGAAATGACAATATATCTGTATTGTTATATGCAGACTCAATATTTTTAGACAGAGATGGACCAACATTTGTAAAGTAATCATTGAATTGATCAGCAATAAGAGGGGGGTTAGAAACTAGGTTCTTCCCAATCTTAAAATGTTTTGATGTAGCACCCTTCTTCTTCTTGTCTATAATCATGTTAAGTACTCTCCAAGTTCTTTCCAAATTATTTCTAGAAGCATCAAGTAACTCACTATCATATGTTTTTTCTGCAGTTCTTATCAGATGTGTAAGTTTATTTTTATACGTTACATACTGCCACTTATGCAGGGGTGTTGGACTGGTTAGGGATTTTTCATATAATTTATGTTTTGTTCTCATTGAATTCATCAGGCCCTCAGTTATCCAAGATTTATGTCTGTTGAATTTCTTTCGTATATTAACAATAGGGAAACAGTTATCATATACCTGTTTAAAGTCTTTATAAAATTGTGTATACGCTTCTTGAGGATTAGATAGATTATAAACATTATCCCATGCAAAAGTGGCAAGTTTTTCAGTAAATTCATTAATAGCGGAATCTTTTATTATACGTTTCTGTAATATCTGGATTTCATTCCGACAATTTCTACTCTGGCCACATAAGTGGAATACAGGGAAGTGGTGTGACATATCTGTAAAACGAATACCACTACAGGAAGAAACATTATCATGATTGTTTGATACTATGTGATGTATAAGTGTAGCCGACTTTGACGTGACTCTAGTTGGTCTATTGATTAAAGGAATAAAGGAGTGTGAGTATAACACATCTAGATAGTTTGATGTCGGTAAATGTGACTCATAGTTTAATAAGTTAATATTTATATCTCCCATGATATAACATATCTTACTTTCTTGTGCCACCTTAGTCAGTTAATCGCTATACAAGTTATTGAAAGTATCTAGATCAGTATTAGGTGGTCAATACATAACTCACAGTATGACATCTTTCGGAAGACCAGCTTTTTCCTTTGGTATTTCAATGAATATTGACTCCATATAGTTATCAAAATGACTAAGATCAGATCTTTCAGTATACATAATATCATCATGGACAAATAAGGATACTCCTCCTCCTGGTCTGTCATTTCTGTAGACATTTAAATGATGATAGCTAGGTATATTAGAAAGTCCAACATCAAATTCCTTCAACCAGCTTTCAATAATACAAATTACACTGAAAGCAAACTCAAGAGATTTTAAGTAAGAAATTAATTCAGAATGATGTTTAGGTAAACTTCGAATGTTCATATGCATCATTGCGAATGATGTAATAGAGAGGCCTTTATCCCTTAACATATTAATGAATTTATCCTCTATGTAATATTGGCTGTCATGACCGGTACCAACTTGGGTAGCAATATTATTAAAGTAATTAAAGTCAGGGTCATAATCATGTGATGGTAAATTATACTTGTCATCATCTAATTCAAATGGATTAAATACCATGCTGTATATTTTATGGTAATCAAATTTTGTGACAGAATACCATAATTCTGAAAGAGCAGAACAAAAATCATCTTCATCATCAAAGTGATTGAAAGGCAAGCTAGTTGCGAGGCAGTCATTGCATAACCACTGAGTATCTTGTGCATGTTTAACATCAGACACTGAAAATAGTAGACACTTGGTATGATATTCCTTATTGCAGGCTGTACATGGAATATGTTTCTGTTTTTTTCTCAGATACGCTTCACAGATGAAGCAATGTTTTTTTAGACTCTGCCATTTCTTATAAGTATTAAGTGTTAGTGAAGGAAAGCAAAAAAGAAAGAATATTCTGTCTATGTGAAGGACTAATGGCTGTTCCATGGCATATGTATTTAAGGTAGATCCCTCCCCTCAGACCGCGATTTTACTATAAGAAGGTTGAAACTCAAGTAGGCAATGTTCCCTTTGGCACGCTCTTCCCTAACTCGGGGCAAGAGGGCTTTGCGTGCTTCCACAACCTTCTCCGAGAAATCCTCATTGATAAATATTCCTGTGTCTTTCAGTTTTTTAGCATTCGAAAGAATGTCATCTCTGTCTTTGAAACGTAGGAATTTCACATTCACACTGCAGGGTTTACCTCCAATCATCACTTTGCCATTTCTGTGAGCTCTTTCTATTTCTATTTCCTTGTCTGGTAACTTCAGCTTACTGGAAAGTAGTCCTCTTACTTTCATCTCTGTTTGCGCCCAACTCTCACCAGGTGTCTCTGGCAATCCCTCAATCCTCAGATTGTTCCTTCTGGATTGGTTTTCTAGGTAGTCAGCTTTTTCAATCAATTCTTTCATCTTTGATTTCAAACATATTATATGTGCATGTACTTTATTAATGGTTCAGATGGGCAACGTGAACTGAAATCACTTTTTTATGATAAATTCATTGGAATAATTTACAGTTTTTAGACTTGTCTGTTTTGCTACTTAACTTTATCTTTTGGCATCATTTTGTGTTAATATGCACTTTCAGACATTTTAGGCTTACATGTTTTCTGTCAGGTTTAACCCCCTTGGGCTATCGGTGGCAAGCAGTGGTCTATGACAGTGTTACATGTTTGCCTAATTGTTCTTAAAATCGTGTTAAGAAAAATTGTTTTGGTAACATGTTTTTGGCATAAATGCTAATGACTTTAATTTTTTTCTAACATGCCGAAATGCACATTTACCCAATATTAAAAAAATACTCAAAATTGGCAGTATTTTCTCAAACCTCACAACCCTGACACATTGCGTTGAGACGTTGACTTAGGGTTGGCAGTGAAATATAGCTTAATTGTTTGTAGACTTTCAAAGTGAGGAGTAGGTGTCATCATGTTTTACCTTTCTGGTGCAGGATATCCATTGTCTAGCTGCAACTGTTTATTTTACAATCACTGGGACTGAATATAATGCCCCAGCTTGTTTCCGCTTCAGTTATACACTGGCGGGTGGTTTATCTAGAATAAGCTATCCAGCTAGAAAGGGTACATATTGGTTCAGGGGTAAGTCAAATTGTTCTTATCTGAACCTGTACTATACAAATTTAGTAATTATGGTTTGTTTGACACATATTCTTCTTTCATAATTAAGCTCTGCATTTATAAGCAAAACTTCACGTACTCAGCTAATTTACGATTTGCCACGTCCACTTTCACATTTATTCATTATTATGTGGGTTGTCTTTGCTGAATACTTAGCTTAGACTAGGAGCCGCTGCTCAGAGAGACATGTATGGGTAGTAGGCTCCGCAACATGTTCTGAGTAGCTACCCACTGAAGACCCTTTAATTTATTTGGGCTAATACAGCCTATGTCAAAATTTTACAGAGGAACGTGTGCAATATGGACAATAGTACTTCCATGTGTATATAGGTTAGACAGGGACAGATTAGCTTATGGAGAGTAAAGAGTTCGGACTGCGGAATAGGGTAATGACTACTAGGAAGTGGTTCCTGGCAAAAAGACACAAATACAAATATGGGTGTACCACAACAGGACAGTCCATCGTTGATTCAATTTGGAGGTGGTTGGTTGTGGTGATATCAATAACAGTGTATTTCCTGGGCACGCTTTTGATCATGCTATAGATCTGCCAAAAAAGGAGACATAGCTCTGCGTTCTCTCCACTCCAAAAGCTCCAGTGCAGTCAACCTGAACCTCTCCCCCCCACCCCCAATTTATTCAACTTCATGGCCAGAACCGTTTGTTTCTTCAATGAACCAAAGGGCAATTGAGCGTAGATTTTAAGAATATCAGGCTATGAGCATGTCTTGTAGCCAGAGGTAATGGCATGCGAGATTTATGCCCATCGTGCGTGGTATATGTTGGCCGCCCAAGCAGTAGAAGGTGTTGTGGTTTTTATATAGTAACACATTATATGTGCATGTACTTTGTTAATGGTTCAGATGGGCAACGTGAACTGAAATCACTTTTTTATGGTAAATTCATTGGAATAAATGAAATATATTTGCAGTCATTTACATATAGGCCTACATGCAAATATAGGCCTATACCAAAATTTTGACTGAAGGTTCAGCTCTTTGAAGTTTCTCTGGTCAAAAAAATACTCATTGGCCGACCATGCCGTCGGGCAGCGGAGGAGGCCCGGGGTACGGTAGTGTTCGCTTTCACGGGTGGGGGTGGGGGGGAGGGAGGTACACTTTGACTGGTGTACGGCTTTACTGGGGTACGTTATGACAGGGGTAGGGGTTGACCAGGTACCTTGGGCTTATTTCCACAATATTAATGTTACATAGGGTGACTTGCTTTCCTCTTGATCATACTTTCGTATTGAACATTTTATGATCACCCATCATTGTCATTTGATGACCCCCTTATTATTATCATTTTGTGCACCCCCCCCCCCGCCCGCCGGAGTTGATGCAATGGTGTGACCGCCCGCCCCCTCCCCAATTATAATGGGAGCCCTTATGATGCTGTGAAAGCACAGTCGATGGAAGCAACACCGGGAACATGTGAACCTATACTGGACTGTTTTAGCCTACACCTGCACTTCAATAATATTATTTTATGTCATACATGCACACGAACCAACCGCTGCACGTCGGGCGCTGCAAGTGTAACAGTTTACGATAACTACTGACAAAAACTAAACTTTGAAGATTTGAAGGCATGATGGAATGGGCAGATTACGGTTTTTAAATTTTATTTTCGAATACATGTAGCAACATGAAATTGACTTTTAATTTTTACCTCAGCTGACTTTTCAGTCAGCTAAGCTTTTGTGAGGGTCCGTCGTCTGTCCACAATTCATATTTTTTATTTCTTCTCCAAAACCGTCAGCCAGATTCACTTCAATTAACTTGGTATCAATGTACCTTGAATGGGTCTCTACCAAGTTTGTTCGATGGTCACACTGCAGTATTTTTTTCATTTTTATGATTTTTTTGTTGTTGTTGTTGTTCTCTTTTGGGGCAAACCCTAAAAAAACTTCTCTACATCCGCTCACCCAATTGCTTTGATATCACACAGGAACACTCCTAGGCAGTCATAGTTCTTAATTTGTTCACCAGGTGGCGCTGCAATTTTTTTAAATTCTTTAATGATTTTTTGTATGTTTTTGCATTTTTCGGCTTCTTCTCCAGAAGTATCATTCATATTGAGCTGAAACTTGGTGGATATGTTTCTTGTGAAACAAAATGTTCACAAGGTAGCACAGCTCTGGATTCCTGATTTTTAACGATTTTTTCAATTCGGGTACTTATCAGTAAATGCACCTTTCTTATTGATAACTATGTAAATGAATGGGCATTTTAATGTTTATTCACAATTTCGACTTCTTCTCCGAAACCATCATCCAGATTGACTTCAAACTTGGGGACACTGTACCTTGGCTGGTTCTCTACCAAGTTTCTTCAAATAGTCACGCATCAGTGATTTTGGGATTTTTTTTTTTTTTTTTTTGAGAAATCTCAAAAAGTCTTACTCCAAAACGGTTCGCCCAATTGCTTTGATCTCACACAGGAACACTCCTGGGGACTCTTGGTTCTTAATTAATTCACCAGCCTGGTGACGCTGCAACTTTTTTCCACTTCTTTTTTATTTATTTATTTTGTGTGTGTGTGTGTGTTTTGGCAATTTCTGACTTCTTCCCCGAATCGTCACTCCGATTAAGCTGAAACTCGGTAGATATGTTCCTTGTAGAAGGGTCAAACAAAGTTGTTCAGTAGGTGGCTCAGCTCTGGATTCCTTATTTTTAACGATATTTTCAATTTGAGTACTTATCGGTAAATGCATCTTGCGTATTGATTACTATGCAAGTCAATGGGCATTCTAAAGCTAACTCACATTTTTGACTTCCACTCGGAAACCATCCACCAGATTCACTTCAAACTTGGTAACTATGTACCTTGGGTTAGTTTCTACCAAGTTTGTACAAATGGTCATGCTCCGGTAATTTTTCAGATTTTTTATGATTTTTTTTTCTTTTTGGGGAAAAATCTTTAAAAATCTTCTCCAAAATCGCTCACCCAATATGTTTGATATCACACAGGAACACTCTTGGAGACTCCTAGTTCTTAATTTTTTCACCAGGTAACGCTGTAATTTTTTCTTTCTAGCTCAGCTGACTTGCTAGTCAGGTTGAGCTTTCAAGAGGCTGAGTCATCCATCATCTATTGTCTGTCCCTCCGTCATCCGTCTGTCCAGTTACAATTCACATTTTCGACTTCTCCAAAATTGTGAGCCAGATTCACTTCAAACTTGGTAGCAATTTACCTTGGGTGGGTCTCTACCAAGTTTGTTCAAATGGTCATGGTCAAGTGACTTTATTTTTTATGATTTTTTTTTGGGGGGGGGGGGGTGTCTTGGGGGGGGGGCAAACCCTAAAAAATCTTGTTCCCCAAAATGCTCATCCGATTGCTTTGGTATCACACATAAACACTCCTAGGGACTCCTGGTTCTTAATTGATTCACCAGGTGGCTCTGTAATTTTGTTTTTTATTTTTATATATTTTTGGGGTATTTTGGCAATTTGTGACTTCTTCCCCAGAACCGTCACTTCTATTAGGCTGAAACTTGGTGGATCCTTTCCTTGTGGAAGGGTCAAAGAAACTTGTTCAGTAGGTGGCACTGCTTTGGATTCCTGATTTTTAACGATATTTTCAATTTGAGTGCTTATCAGTAAATGCTTCTTTCCTATTAATTAATATGTAAATCAATGGGCATTCTAATGCTAATTCACATTTTCGACTTCTTCTCCAAAACCGTTATCCAGATTGACTTCAAATTTGGGGACAATGTGCCTTTGGTGGTTTTCTACCAAATTTGTACAAATGGTCACGCATCAGTGATTCTGGAATTTTTAAGGATTTTTTTTTCTTTTTGGGGGGTGGGTTGGCGGGTGGGGGGAATCTCAAAAAATCTTCTCCAGCAAAATGGCTCAGCCAATATGTTTGATATCACACATGAACACTCCTGGGGACTCTTGGTTCTTGAATGATTCACCAGGTGGTACTGCAACTTTTTACTATTTCTGTACGTTTTTTTTGTGTGTGTGTGTACCTTGGGTTGGTTTCTACCTAGTTTGTTCAAATGGTCACGCTCCAGTAATTTTTAGATTTTTTATGATTTTTTTTTCTTTTCTGGGAATTTTTTTTAAAAATCTACTTTTCCAAAACTGCTTATCTAATTGCTTTGATATCACACAGGAACACTACTGGGGACTCCTAGTTCTTAATTTGTTCACCACGTAGTGCTGCAATTTGTTTATTTTTAGCTCAGTAGACTTATTAGTCAGGTTGAGCTTTCAAGAGGCTGAGTCATCCATCATCCATCGTCTGTCCCTCCGTCGTCCGTCTGTCCAATTACAATTCACATTTTCGACTTCTGCAAAATCGTCATACGGATTCACTTCAAACTTGGTAGTAATTTACCTTGGGTGGGTCTCTGCCAAGTTTGTCAAATGGTCATGATCAAGTAGCTTTTTTCTTTTTTCTTTATTTTTTTTTATTTTTTTATTTTTTTTGTTCTTTTTGGAGGCAAATATTAGAATTTCTTCTCCGAAACCACTGAGCCAATATCTTTGATATCACACAGGAACACTCCTAAGGACTCTAAGTTGTTATTTGTGCACCAGGTGGCGCTGCAATTTTTTTCTATTTTGTTTTGATTTTTTGTGCTTTTTCTCTATTTTCCACTTCTACTCCATAACCTTCACCCAGGCCTAGCTGGAGCTTGATGGATATGTTCTTTGTGAAAGGGTGAAACTAAATTGTTCATTGGGTGGTACTCCTGTGGATTCTTGATTTTTAACGATTTTTTCAATTCGGGTACTTATCATCAAATGCACCTTTCCTATTGATAACTGTGTAAATCAATTGGCATTCTAATCCTAATATACATTTTGGACTTCTCCAAAACCGTTACGCAGATGGACTTCAACATTGGCAGCAATGTACCTTTTGTGGGTCGCTACCAAGTTTGTTCACATGTTCATGCTTCGGTGATTTTTGTATTTTTCAATGATTTTTTTGTTCTTTATTTTGGGGGGGGGGGGCAAATCTTTAAAAATCTTCTTCCCTGAAACAGCTTTAATATGACACAGGAACACTCCTGGAGTCTCCTAGTTCTAAATTTGTTCACCAGGTGGCACTGAATTTTTAAGCTCAGCTGACTTGCTAGTCAGGCTGTGCTTTTAGGAGGCTCAGTCATCCATTATCTGTTCACACAGCCCTCTAGTTATATATTATTCGGAATAGTTGATTTGCGCCACCTCAAAACTTAATGTTGTACAAAAATTTTGAAAACCTTTTGGGTTATTTACAACACTGTACTGTTTGAGTCCATCGTAAAATGCAGGTTTAGAACATACTTTGATAACGAAAAATAAAATGGCATTAAAAGAGCATAGTACCATTTTGCTCCAAAAGTCATTGGCGAACCAGAGTTAAGCATATTCAAATATTAAAAAATAAAATAAAATAAAATAAAATAAAATAAAATAAAATAAAATAAAATAAAATAAATGTAGTAAGGTCCTTACATTTAAGATATTTCAAGATCACTAACCATGTATCAAATGGCAAACTGTAGTACAACAGTGTAAGCCTGCCTAACTAACTGTATGGCAACTGATGGGCCACATCAGTCTTTGAGATTCCATGTGTAAATTTTTTTCAAGGCCAACACACAAACACACACATGATATAATATATATATATATATATATATATATATATATATATATATATATATATATATATATATATATATATATATATTCACACACACACATATATATATACATATATGTGTGTGTGCATATGTGTATATATATATGTATATAGGCCTATATATGTATATATATGTATATATATATATATATATATATATATATATATATATATATATATATATATATATATTTGTCATTACTTCGTAAAGCCTTAATTTGATATGCGGATGATTTTTTTTTGGAAAAAACATGTTGGATAACTTCTTATACGAAAAAAATGCTGACTTTGGGATGCACCAAATGTGACTATCCGTATTTATACTGTTTGTCGTTGACCACACCTTTGAATTAGATTTCAGCCTGTGCTACTTCGGGGACGTCAATGTTGATATGTGTAGTACAGTAACTAACGACCTCTGGTGTGGAACAGGTGCGTTACAACAACTTTTGAGTGTGACAAAGCATTGTGGGTAATAAGCAAGTCTTGATTGAAAATGGCGGAGAGCGGATCGAAAGGTGGCATATTTGCCAAAGTGATCCAAAAAAGGGTCGTCAGGACAAAAGAAAAGGTGAGTTACTAGATTTATTTGTTGAAACGACTATCAAAGCTACTCGGCCAATAACTTGATACAACAAGTGGATGCAAAAGAACGATGTCCAGAAACACGGAAGATGGAGTGGGCGTTGTAGTTTTTTTCATTTCGGGAGCTTGTTTATTCCGCGAAACTTCGGAGTTTGTGCAAATGAAGACTAGGAATACAGCATCACGCAGCACAGATTGGAAAACTGATGGGCCCATTTGAGCACTGGAGTATACTCTAATTCACATATGCTATGTGCGAATACAAGGAATGAAGAGATGCATTTTAGACTGATCGATGCGCTCATTGTTAGCTGCACAGTGCAGGGGCCAGTGGCGGCTGGACTGTGGACAGTGGTTGTCGGATTCGGAACACCAACACCTTGACTCTTACGGTTCATTGACAACATTTTTTTTCCCACACCCGGAAGCGTAAAATTTTGACAGTTCATCATAAATCGCTTTACATCAAATTTAATGTTTTAAAAGGGAGAACTTAAAAATAACTCCAGCTTCAGCTTTCACAGGACAAAACAGCCACATTGTTGTACGAAAACGGGTCAAGTCAAAGCAAGACAAGATGGTACAAGCCTGGAACCCCCCTCCTTTGTCAACAAATCAGGTGGTCTCGAATAGAGTCATTGCTTTATATACTTCATTATAAAATCCTGAACCTTGGGCTTGGACAGAGTCACTTATATGTAATTTATTATACATTACTAAAGTTTGACATGTTTGAAGCAGGGTTTTTGCATTTTATGCAAGATAGCAGAAGTGTCATTCATGATCTGTTTTGCATGTCAATTACCATGGTAACATGCTCGGCTTGCGTGAAATCCTAATAGTATGCACATGTAAATATAATTGTACACGTTGAGAGTACAATGAGAAATAGCATTGTTGCATGAATTATGTATGTTCATAGTGAAAAAAAAAACGATTTATGAATATTACCAAGACAGGTTGAAATGGTGATGTTCATTCAATGTAATAAAATCGTAACTTGACACATTCAGTGGATAACACAATACATTCTAACTAAATTGGCCTACTGCTGAGAGTGTTAATTTCTATGGTGGGTTTAAGCCACAAGTACACCTGTTTTGTCCGTTCTGTATTTGTTTTAAAGCAGCTTGGGTGAAATGTTTTTGACTGCAACACAGCCAGTTTTGATCATAGGTACATGCAGGCATCCAGGAATTCAGCATTATCAAATTAATAGCTTTATTAGAACTCAGTACTCAATATTAAATGAGTGAATTACACCACCTTTATTCAGCAATACATATACTAACTGAACCACAGATACTTCTCAAATGCCACCCCACCCCCATCCTGTCTCAAATACAACCAGATATCAGACACTAGCTCCTAAGTGATCATGTTGCAAGGACAGTTTAAATATTTTTCGCGCCAAAGGAACAGCTCAGCTGCACGTAGATTAGAACTTACGAGATCCAAAACATTAATATGCTAAATGTGATACGACACGTATTGTATTAGTATGTAACAAGAAGAGAGAATATAAATTTCAGTGTGTGCAAGAAACTTCAGTTAGTTAAATACAGTTGTAAAAACTGTTGATACATAGAAGTAAACATTTACATGCATATATACCTTTTTTCAACAGTTTCATCTTTTAGATTCTTACCTGGTGACAGCTTACCTCATTCCTCAAGGGCATAGTTGTCAAGGCTGTCATCATGTTGCAATTTTTATACAGGACATCTAAATGTTTTATTCTGATATATGTTTGTTAATGTAGGAGTTCATGTATTTTACAAAGCAGTGTGTATGAATAATGTTTTTCATGGCTCACCAATTCGCATGTCCTATTGCCCGGGACAAGTAAAATTCCATTGTAGGCAAATAAATTTTTGAAGTACTTGTCCCATGGGCAACCTAGAAATTTGTTGTGATAATGCGTAGTTAAATTAAAAAGACGAAAGTGAATTGGGAAAAAGGCAAGTAGAATTTGAAAAGAACTTGCCCTCTGGAAAAGGGCCCAGAGCAAAAAATTGATGAACCCTGTTTTTTTTTTTTTTCTATGAAACTGAAACAAGTTTGTAACAGTCATGCCAATGTTGAGGAATAAATCTTAATGATCATATCCATTGATGTTGTAGGTGTCCGAGACAGGGAGAATAAATTGGTGCTAATGTTTTGATAAGATACTGTCTGTGTCCACATGGGGAAAGTAAATATAAGTTCATTCCATGGTTTAACGAAAACACCATTCACATAAATAATTGTATCCAAATATTTACGGAAAGTGGTCAGAGAAAGTTGGGCAAAGCATAAATCCATAATCGCCTTATTATGAGTATCAGCTGTCATTGTAAATATATGTTTCTGTGGTTTAATAGTTTGCAGAGTTCACACTAAAATACATACACATTGGCCTGGCATCAGTTATGTGTTGGTATATGCTACATTTGAAGGCCATTATCAGGGAATGCAATGTATTATTGATCCAAGACCACTTGGGATGTCTTTTGCATGCAACATATCCATTGATCAATACTTGGCAGCGCAGTTAGGACTTATGGATGTTGAGTGGTAAAGTATGAAGATTTGGCATAAAAAATTATATGGGATAGTTGAATTGTATTCAAAACTGTGGGTGATGGCTATGTATAGCTGCCCTGCAAAGATGGCCATTTCCTGGTTAACAAGAGCAACACTGAGCAGCAGGAATGTTTGTTTGACCTCAGGCGCTACCCACAGGGTAAAGGTCAAGTATTGGGGTCAGTCCAGTAGTATTAGTTTTTGTTGTTCTACATAAAGACAGGGTACAAGTACAGCTTATGTATCAAGTTAACTGGAGTAATCAAGTAAAGTCAGTGTTTTTCCATGTATTTGCACTGAGTGCTTAATTTCTTGTGGTGGTGGGGGGGGGGTCAAAAACTTACAACAAAGTGATAACAGGTAATTAACTCTTTCAGTGCCAGTCACGTCTAAAGTTGATCTACTGAAGGGAAACTAGTCTGAATTATCATTTGGATCTCGGATTTGTATTCCTCGTAAAAAGACCTTTCTTTCAAGTACCAGCATGCCTCTAGTTCCAGAGAAAGGCTCTTGACTGAGTCCAAAATTTGGCACTTAAAGAGCTAACTTCAGATAAAGCCTTTAATGTCAGCAGCACTCTTGCAAACTTTTAGATTGTGAAGGATTAATAACCCTTACAATAATTATTCTGGGGCATTGAACACTTCTTTATTTATTCCTATGAAAACTAAAAAAGTGCCACCACAAATATCACAACACACCATTTTGCATACAGGTGACTGCTGTGGAAGAACATCTATGCTGTCTCTTTTTATTTCAGCAAAGTGTCCCAATCTTCCAATTTGTTATAAGTTGTTATGCAAAAAAAAGACCCAAACATTTGGTGAAAAATTAATAAATAAAAGGAGAGGTAAAATGTGTACTCAAGATTGATTCATTAGACAGGCATGTCCTTCATTCACTTATCAGCGATAATTCACTTTTTTTCTGAAAATATATGAAAACAGAGTTGTGATCTCAGTCCAAGAATTCAGAATTTGCTATTATTTGGAAAAATTTTAGTTGGGGGTCAGCCCTTGTGCAAATTCACTTATTTTGAAATTTCTAAATGACATGATTAGAGTTTGGAATAATTTCTGCAAAAGAATCACCAGATGAGACGATAGATATTGCAGTGAATTGACTAAAATTATGAACAAAGTTTGAGGGCTAGCACACCACTGGACTCTAAGTACACTTGTATATATACCTGTAGGTATATTTCATGTTCGGAAAGAGCGGGACTCGAACCTGCAACCTTTGGCACCAGTCGCCTAGCTGAAATGTGAAATGCACATATCCAATCTACCAACTCCCCATTCCTAAAAAGAATGGTTCAATGGAGGTATGTGTCTTTGGCAGTCACAAAAATTCATCTACTTTCATCTGCGTGGCGAGGAGATGTTGTGCTTGACCCTTTCCCTTTGAATTGAGACTGAGTTGAGAGTATTTCAGTTTTTGCTCGTGTTGATGAGCTCCCTCACATGCAAAGGAAAGATGTTGACCTGGGACATTTATCTTGATAAGACTCATACGGTTCTTCCAATTATTTTTCATTACTCTTGGAAGTTCATCCAGGGCACGAAAATTCCTATGATCCGACGTTCCGGGACAGGCTAAAGCTCTTCTCGGACAAGTGACTTTCAAATTCAACTTGTCCTGCGGACAAGCTAATTTTTTCTTTTTTAATTAGACTGAAATTACGTCTGTTTGCATGCACGGCAACATAATGATGAGCAGTCAGAGCCTTCGCGACTCTGTATATGTTGGCGATTACTGTGGTCCGTGTGAACAGAACATAAACACCAATGCAGGCATGTGCGTGGGGACGCCAATGCGCAATAGGTGATGATAATCCCCTGGCCTAAAGTAAACAATCCAGGTTTAAACAATTACATGGTCAGCAGGTGTATTCAAAAGGACTTGACTACCTACTTGATTTCTGTCAAAACAAGCAGGTATTTTGACCGTTGCGTGCATACGACGACGAGATCAAAGGTACCAACAGTCATGCATTGGGGCGTAGTGGCTTTCGCCCGCATCGGGGCAAGGTCACACAGCACCTCACCGTCAGTCTTATCTGCCCGAACGATGACAAAGGAACATAAAAAAATTTTTAAACTTGCATGGCGAATTCTTGAGCAAATTCGCATCAAAGACAATTTATCGGTGGGCTCTAAAAGTGTTGGAGAGATCATGTAATGGTGCCGCAAGTTGACTTCCCGGCCAAACAAAACACACATCTGCCAGTCACACGCAAGTGACCGCGTGGGGTAATCTACGGTGAACGGAGCATCATGCTGACTGATCTGTCACACATTCGGCATTTTTCTCTATCCCCCTACCTTTGCGTATTTGCCTGTGACTCCAAATAATTGTTGCTATAAACACTGGAATCTTTATTTTCGCATTCTGCAATTAAAAAAAAAAAGCTTCCCATTTGTGTGTTCCCTCCGTAAATTATGGCATATTCACACATGTTCACTGGGCGGAAGCCATGATGAAAACACTGCAGCACGAGCCGCGATTGGCTCATTTTTGCATGTGACTCAATTGACCAATCGGGTGATGTGTTGTGCATCAGGCCACATGGCCAAAGCAGCTGTTTGTGTACAGTTGCAGGAAAGATATTGACGGTGCGCACGCTCGATTTCTGATTTGAAATATTAAAATTTTCGTTTGAATTTGATTTAAGAACACCGTTTATTGCGAGGAACTTGCCAATACTGTATACGCAAATTTACTACGATATACCGATAGCGTTCATGGTAGGTACGCAAACGATATGCATCCCATCACGGCAACAGAGGCAGCAAAATAGGATCCTGAAACCAATGCAACTATTTTAATCGTTATTTAACTTTAACCGGGATACGGACTCCCATCGTCCCAGAAATTACAATGTATTTTTCATCGTTAGTCACCCCATGCAAAAAGCTTACTTTTTTAATTTGTATTTTAATGTTTTGCCAGTTTCACTGTCGAACAGTTGCAGCTTGAATCGTTGTAAAATTTGACATTTTTGTGCGAATTTGCAAGCGACAATACGCGGCAAATATATTTTAGGGTAAATGGTTTGCGTAGGCCTTAGCATTGTGTTTGAAAAAAACGATGTTTATAGAAGTTTTATCAGGACAAGTGGATTTTGTATGCGGACAAGTGGATTTTGAAATTTACTTGCCCTGCGGACAAGTGATTTTTTCAAAAATTGTTGAGCCCTGTCATCAAAAAATGCTGAAGCAGACAACATTTGAGCACCTGTCGGTTTGTGTAGGGCCTGTATTTTTCCGTTTTGGGAAACTACAGATTCTGTTTCACTAATTCTAGGGCTCGATTTTAGCAGTGGTCAATAAAAACTAAAAAAACAGTTGATCTTATCGCCTATGGAAAATGTGAATCCATCGACAAATGGCAAAGTGACTCCATATTGTTTACTATATATATTGATAGTCTCCACCTACAGATGGCGCCATTATCATTGTACCTCTGTTGCACGTTATATGTATATATATATATATATATGCCATGCAAATGAATAGTATATGGTAGTAATGGGGTCTATAGCGCGAGTGTCCAGCCTGTCGTTAACTTTGCTCCACGTGGTATTGATAACGCTGCCGACTCGTCAAATTTGGATCTAAGTCCGTGTGTTTTGCTTCATGCAATGACATATATGGTGATTTTGTATTATTTGAGAGGCAAAATTCACAAAATCCGTTTAGTTTCCATGGCATTTGCTGATTTCCGTTCCAAATCATTAATTCTGTTTGAGATCATAGATTCCGTAAATTCCGTCCGTTTTCTGCGATCGCGGAAAAGTGCAGGCCCTATTTGTGGGTGGAGGGCAGTTAGAGTCTATCTGCTTGTAGACTTGGTGCCCGGTGACATGTGCCATCAGGTGTGAGCACTCAGGTCTCTTGGGGATTTTCACTGCCAGATTTCTGGCACCGCATGATCTGAAGACAAATCTAGGATTTAGTACATTACGTCTGACAAACACTTGATTATGCTTTAGAGTGGTATAATAATTGAGCTTCAGTGGCTTGGGTCAGTGATTGTTCTCATGATGATTTTGTCTGGTCGTGTACTTTGCAAGGCCAATATGTGAGAAAGCCTGATTTATGCTGCCAACGAGAGCTGTCATAAAAAAGGATGTTTTAAGTGCCCCTTTGTTGAACACCTCTTCCCCCCCCCCCCCAAAAAAAAAGCAAGCAAGATTCATGTGGCTATTTTGTCATGATTATGTGATTTTGGTGACACTTGGTATTATTATTATTATTGTCAGATGTGAATAAAAATAGAGAATTGGGGAGGTTGATGAGTATGAATGCCCAGGTGTTAAGATAAAAGCAATGGGTAAAGGCATGTTCAGGTATCAGGTGCAGAAGATTAAACAGAAATTATATTATTATTGGTATGGCAGTTCGGTGCAGAGCTGTGCCAATGTGTATTGAATTTGTCTCCTTAGGATGAAGGGATATTTTTGCTGTTACCAGTCAATCATTAAAATTGAGACATTATACACACACTTTTCTCCAAATTGGCAAGGACAGACTTGACAGGTCCTGTCTTGGAAAGAGCAGCTCTATCATGGTAGTTTATCTGGTCATTTTACACTGGTCTGTGTAATGCTCAATCAGTAAGCTCCTAAATTTTAACACTGCCTGTGATTTATTGCAAAAAGCACAATGGGTGCTGCCTGTCTGTTGAAGCTTGTTGACAATCCTATTGCAGACAGGCCGGTCTTCCAGACAACTGCCGTAAGATGTACTGTCTATGTTGGTTTAATACAGTATCTATCAGGTCACATCTTCACAGTGAGCATGACCTAAGGCTTGTCTGCATATCAGATCAGTCATGCTGTGTTGTTAAGCTGGGGTCACAGATATTGTTAGCATGTCTCTAAATTGAGGGTAATGTCATAATTATTGCAATTATATATATGTATTTAAATCATGTTGTTCTTAGTTTCTGGGCCTCCATGCTCAACAGTTTGTAACTGAAAATGGACTGCCAATAAAACTTGTCAAGCTGGGGGAGGCTTGACATTAGGGACTGTCCAGTTGTCTGGGGCAACCAAATTTTCAGTCAGGGCAATCGAAAATTTTGAACTCATGGGACTTTAGCCTACTTGTTGCCCCAAAATGTGGAAAAAGTTTCTGGGGGACAGCCAGACAAAGAACCTTAATGTCGACCCCTGCTAGGACGAAATCAGATTATGTAAGGGTAGAGTCCATATGGGAGGGGAATTTTCGGGTGAATGGTACAGATTCTGAAAGTGTTCAGAGTCGAGGGGATCTGAGATGGGAATTAGTAACAGTGGTGCCTGCTCTGAAGACCCAACTCTAGTGGTACATACACGCCACAGAAATCATATTTCCATTGTGTTATCCCTCTAAAGAGAGGCCACCACTGTAATGTGGCCACTTTTTGGTTGCATTTTGGGAGGCCTTATTAGAGGGGAAACCGCTGTACCACTGCATAAGTTAGTGCTCTCGGTAGGTGTTTGTCAAATGTGCTCTGTTTTGGCGGGGCTCGCCCACCTACAGGTCTGTCATTTTGAATCTTTGAAATCTAATTTCGCATGCATGTTTATTTTGTATTATTGCTGCAGAAATTGGTGTAGCTGGGTAGTTTTCGTATAGGAGAATCTTGCATGGGCAAAAGTAAAGTATGGTATGTCTTATAGGAGACCCTGTCACTCTCACACACATTAGGTTCTTCTGTGGTGAAACAGGCTTGACATTGGCAAAGTAGGCAAAGACTTAGGACCACTGGCTGGTGTCAGCTTTCATTTACCTGCCTGCTGTTATTCATATTCATGAGCTGTGTGCATCATGAATGGCAGCATGATGCTGTTTTGTTGTGAAGTAGTTTGCACATGAACACTGCTGCGAAGTCTCTTATGACTTTGAAATGAAGACATCGGGGCAAAGTGTTCACGTGAGGATCACTGCAGTATGGATGGCCACCTGTCATGCAGTCTTAAGTGTTGTGCATTTTCTACTGAATGTGCCTTAACCCTTTCCCCTTAAACTTACCAAAAAAAAACAAACTGGTGGTTAAATGCCTGCTTCAGTGTTTTTGCCTAATTTCAACAGTAGTGAAATACAGTTTGAATGGGACCTATCAAGGTATATCATATGTCCCAGGTCATTTAGCTCTCCTTAGCATCATAGCTTTGGCACGTAACACCCAACCTATGCCAATCAAAGCTGTTGACGCAGGGGCAAATTGGTAAAAAAGCAGTACACACATTTGTCAATGCATAATCCTAGTGGTATAAAGTTTCCTTGTGATGTCAGTTTTGCAAGAATAGGCCATATATGGGCATCTGAACCAAGCAGACTCAAAGATTGTCAGTGTATAGACAGCACTGGCAGAGTTTTGCCTTTGAATTTTTTTCTGAGCGTCTCCCATACCCTTTGAGATCATTATGGGGGGTCTTCAGTAATCTCAGAGGCTCATAGGGACAAAAATTATCAATAAATTTACTTAATCAACATTTAGAATCCTTTTTCTTTTATGATTTCCACAGAGCTCTTATACCCTTTCAAATTTGGGGTCACAATTAAATTTCTGTGCATTGGATATGTACATGTGTGCTTAAAGGGAAACACTGAATGGTCTTGGGAATTTCATAGTTATCTATACATAAATTTAGCAAAGTATATTTACCTTCCTAAGCCAATTTGGCTGAAGAAATGTTAAGTTTTCTATTGTTTCAATAACCCATGACAGTAAAAAAGGTGTAATACCAAACACACGATGTCAGAGTTTTCATTTTAAATTTAAGTACAGGGTGGAGGAGAAAAAGAAAAGGGTGCAAATAAAGTATTGGCATTGCATTTTTATGTTATTTTCTTGAAAGAAGGAGGAGCAACTTATATATGTAGTAGGGTTGGGTATTGTCACTGGTTTGTGTTCATCATGGTACTTCCCGGTTATCTCATGGCTAAATCAGTATCCTACCGGGTACAATTCCACTGAGAGATTGTATACTCCAGAGACCGGAAGGGTGGAGGGAGGATACAGATGGAGGGGGGAACTGTGCAGGGTAGGAGACTTATTTAGCCATGGGATGATCTTTATATATCCTAAATGCATCTGCCATTATTAGACAACAAAAAAGCAAAAATAAAAATAAAAATGCAGCTTTTCCTGGGATTGTGTAACATGCTACATACCAAATCAGTGACCAAAGCATACAACTTCTGGTTCATAATTCTGAGTGAGAAAAGCCCATCTCCCCTTCAGGAAGAAATAGGCCTAAACTTCTGTCCTATCAGTTCATGATATCTTGTGCAGCACATACCCTTGCAAGGTGAGTGATGTCACGGCACGTAACATCATTAGAGTCGCTATTTCAGCAAATATGGAACATGAGGGATATTCTGACTTTCAATGTTATCTTAATGGGGAGATTGTATTTCCCTTGGGAAGATGCTGGCTATTGCTATTGTAACATTATCCATGTGTTCTGATTGGACAGTTTCAGTATCGTCTCTTGCTTTGGTGTCGGTATGTCCCTTAAAAGACAGTGTAGAGCCATGTATCATAATACATATGAGCAGAGTGTATGAAGTGATCACACTCATTGAATTTACATGCAACAGTCAGTATCGCAGCCTCTGTTCTGGTGTTTTGATAACTCATTTTGCCGTGTCTGCATACACCAGCAATGAATTGATGATGTAAGCTGTGAAATATGTTTCATTGGCTGTTCATCTCCGTACATGGATGATTTGTGTAACTTTCTTCACATCAACTGCGTAAGTTATGGTAAAATTTAAGCTTTTTATTGTATCTTGAAAATTTGATACGCAAGGATCGTATCACAATTCAGTTCGATACAGGGTCAGTATCGCGATATTTGGGTATTTCGTCCGAACCATAGTGTTTAGACCGGCAAATGCGCCTCCAGCCTCCTTGTTTTGAAAACACTGATTCATGGGGATATAATTTGATTAAAGATGAACAAAAATGGGTCTGTAAACTGGTGGTCTTAATATAGAAATGGTCTCTTTATATGAAGGTGGTCTCACTTGGAGATCCCACTGTACATGTGTGCGTTTTGTATTCCTTGTGTATTTCTGTTGCCATGCTGACCATATCATGTACCCAAGGTGAATGCACAATAAAGCTTCTGTGATGTACGCTGTCGTCTCTATGTATATGTTCTACTGGTAGGGGCTGAATAAAGTTTAATAAATGTGAAATAAAAAAAATAACAAGGCTTTGAAATCATTGTGAAACTTCTCTGGTTCAGTACAAGAGCAGCTAAAAATAGATTCACATGACATTTTGAGAGGATTAAAATGTTCAATCGCTGTGATGGAAACAGACGCCTGGTTGTGACTTGTGTTGGATTGGCAATGTGTTTCAATCAGCTGTACCATATGTATGGATATTTGTAGCAGCTGGCATCTTTATCTTTTGAAGGTATATGAGTTGAAGTCTATGGAATGGCTCTAGAGATCAATATACTTTGAGTTTGACAGATACTGGCAGTGTCCGTGATTCAGTCCCAGTCCTGGATGAAATTTCTATTGTGCTTACAATGTCACGTGGAAGTGAAGCCTAAATTTTAAGTCCCACTTTTTGGGATATGATCAAGTTGAAACATGCCTATTAACATTGAACTTCTAAACATGATGATGATAACATCAACAAAACAACAACAATAATCTATTAGCCCCCATGATGAGAAAAGATATAGTCCTAATCATTTTCTGTTTCCCCCCCCCCCCAAAAAAAAAGGAATTCCACTTCATCAGCAAAATTTTTTAAATTCCATTTCACTGCTGTATATTTATATATAATTCATCTGCTTATATAAGAAAAAATATCAAGTGCCATTTCAAGGGTGAGAAAAAAATGCACATTTCAACTTCGGTTTCAGAAAAAAGTCAGAAAATCATTGGCCATAAAGATACAAATTATAAACTTAATTTATATTTTAAGTTTGGAAGGAGCGGGGACTCGAACCTGTAGCCTTTGGCAGCAGTGGCCTAGCTGAAATGGGAAACGCACATATCCACTTGACCAAATCCCCATTCTTTAAAAAGAATGGTTCAATGGAGGTAGTTATGTGCGAATGCTATATCAACACGGTTATGCAGTATATTTACTGATTCGGCATTTATTTCCAGAATACGGGGACTTAAATCCACACGTATTAAGGAAATGCCTTTGCATGTTATTTTACTGAATTTTCACTTGTCCTGCATCAAATTTTACTTGTCCCGGACAATAGGACATGGGAATATTCTCACTCTCCTGCAGGTGTGGGTGCTGCTTAGGCACATGGGAAGGCTGGAGGGGGGGGGGGCAGTTTGCACAGCTAAGTCATCGCAGAGAAGCCAAAGCAGACTTGTGTTGTGCAGTTCATTTACATGGAATTCCCAATAATAATTGATCCTAGGGCTTGACATCAGTAATATTAGGCACTAGCCAAATGATGGTAGAAATGGAGTTGGCTTGTTCAGTTCTTTGTTAGGGAGTTGAGACTGTTCTGTGTTCAAAGTTTTTTTATTGAGAAAGTCTTAACATGTTTAAATCCTAATGTTGTCTTGTGTATGTTTTTGGTCCATAGCAAGTTATAAGCTTACTTCACAAAATGATGATTTTGAGCCCAGGGTCTGAAATTATTTTTCTTTTTATAAACAGGATAAATACAGTCAGTCACAGGCCATTCCCATGTGTCATTGTGAGTGTTGATAAATCCATCTATGCTTATGTAATCACTGGCCACAATGGGTGAGTCAGTGCACATAATGTTCAACATACATCATGTCCAACTTGAACTGATTTGTCTTTATAATGCAGGAAAGGTTTACTCAGGTCACTGTTTTTCACTGGAGGTGAACTTCTGTTGTGTGAAAGAAATATCATCTATGAGTGAATGTGTCTTTGAAACAAACACATGTCAGTTGCAGGTACTATTTTTTTCTCCTTATGGTTTTAGTCTAAACCTGTGTAAATCAGTTTTTGCATCTTGTAAACTTCATTTGTGTAAATATATATTTGAATGAGAATGTAATGGTGTTTAATAATTATTTCTCATGACCTGTTGAATGTCATCTGCATTTAGCTTTGTCACAGCCCATTGTAATAACACCTTTAAAAAATTGGAAATTATTTATTTGCCTGGAGAAATAAACAAGTTCTTAAGAGACAACCATTCATGTGCATTTCCTTAAAGGAAAATCCATATATGATGAGACTTTTGTTGACATTTTTGGATCCATGCATCTCTAAACTGTGTGAAATTTATGCAGTTATTATTATTTATGCAATGAACATGATAAAATGTGCCAAATTGATGTACGACAAAAAGGGTTCTGTCGGTCTAAAATAAGACCCATTTAACTCTTTCTGTGCCACATTTGAATGGAGTCAACAGCTTTCCTTGACATCCTTTGGGTGCAATGTGGCCAAAGCGTACCAAGGAAAGCTGTTGACCTGGACTGTCGTGTTCCATGTAAGTACAGGCATGGTGGTACTTGAATGAAAGGTCTTTTTACAAGGAACATGAATTTAGCACCCTTATATTATTCAGAGCAGTTCATTTTAAATCATTCAACTGTAGTCACAGTTGTTACTGGAAGAGCTAAAGTTTAACCCATTAAGTACTTGTTGTGACACGACAGATGTCAGACTTAAGTCACAGTTGGTACTGGAAGAGCTAAAGTTTAACCCATGAAATACTTGTTGTGACGTGACAGATGTCAGACTTAAGTCACAGTTGGTACTGGAAGAGCTAAAGTTTAACCCATTAAATACTTGTTGTGACGTGACAGATGTCAGACTTAAGTCACAGTTGGTACTGGAAGAGCTAAAGTTTAACCCATTAAATACTTGTTGTGACGTGATAGATGTCAGACTTAAGTCACAGTTGGTACTGGAAGAGCTAAAGTTTAACCCATTAAATGCTTGTTGTGACGTGATAGATGTCAGACTTAAGTCACAGTTGGTACTGGAAAAGCTGAAGTTTAACCCATTAAATACTTGTGACGTGACAGTTGTCAGACTTACCTCAATTATTTTGAGGATTCCACCTCTCTGAGGGGCCTCCCATTCAAGTACCAGTGCCCTTGGTCTGTATTTGATGGATGCAAAGAAAGGATCTGGGTCAACAACCTTGTTTTGGTATATTGCTCTGGCCCGAGAAAAGCTGTTGACTCAATCTTAAATCAGTGCTTTTAACGGTTAAGATTGGTGCTGTGAAAGGTCCAAGGGAAGTAAGTGCATGCACCAGGTTTATGAACAAGTTCAGGTCTGAGGTTTGTTAAAGTAGGGCAGATTTATGCTGAAACAGGTGGGTGAAACACTTGGGTACAAAAACATGGTTCGCGTAGAATCTGGAAAATTAAGAAAATTAGGGAAATGTCTCAAAAAGATAGTAAACCTCGACCCCGATGTCAGGGAAAAGCCAGTTTGTATCATTATAGACACAAGGAAGGCACTAGGCATTCCATGTGAATTGCTGTTTGTGTGTGAAACTTTATTATTATACAGAAAAATATTTGTCGTGGGTAAATTTGTCAGAGTACAATGACTGTGTACTTGTAGCCAGAGAGTCATTTGTCATTTGCGACTGCTAAGCTATATGAATATTTGTAATACATGTACATCAGTTGGGAACTGGAGACAGATCAGGATGAAGAAATATGAACACAGTTTAGCAAGTTTATATGCTGTATGAGACAGTAAAGCTGGGGGTTGAAGATCTCCTTAACTGTTGGTGCACCCCCACCCCATCTCAAGGAATGTGATTTGAGATGTGTTAAGACAGCATTCCACTTGAGTGATTGATGGAGATCAGGTCACATGATCAAAAGCTGACAGTGATGTACCGTCTTCTGAGCCTTTTCAGGTTTGTGTGCTTTTAATGTACAGATTGCAAGCTTGCTTTTTTTCTGACTGAACAAACTGTATATCTTCTGCTCACCAAGAAAAAAATCTTATCAAGGTATATAAAAAGATTGGCCCTTATGGGTGGGGGTGGGAGGGTACCTTGATGTGATATGTGAAAGGGGTTCCTACGATATACAATATATAAGCTTATTGCAGAGCCTTGATACATAAATATAGGCTATGTGATATTGTAATTTACTGCCTGTGATGTGACATGCAACAGAAAAAGGATTGCGATGTCTGATATTTAGTGCAACCCTCTGGGTCCAAAGTATTTTGCAACTCAATTTATTAAAAGCTGATATATCAGCTCTTAAGATGCAGAGGGTTTAGTAAACACCCTCTTTTGTATGATATATATGAAAGCCTTATTCAAGAGCTTCAAAATGTGCAAAGACATTGTGCAGAGAACAACCTCTACCTGTGCCTGTGTGTACCGTTATGGCGGTATAGTGCACCCATTTGCATTTGTGCAAAGTTTCATTGTTTTTTTTTTCTTCTTTTTTTTATTTCAGGAATTTTAAATGGGAATTAAAAGTTCACTATTTTGGACATTGTCCCTGTTAAATCTGTGAAAATACAATTTAATTGGTTTTAATGTTCACAGTTTTCAGCCATCTGGGAAAACTGTACACACATTTTATTTCTTGGGTACTTAATTTCAAGAATTTAACATTTTTCAATTTTGTGTATGTGTTTAAATTCAGCACTTTTCTTTTGTCACTCATCAAAATAAGTGGGACACTTACATGGTAATAACAAAATTGTGTTTCATACATCAGTACTCAAAATAACCAGAAGTGCATTGCAATTTACTATGCATAATTATACTGATTTTGATCATTTTTTGTTTAAAAGGTTGTCTTGTCAATTTACACAGATGTTGTGGGAAATGCTGCCAATCTTGCAAATCTAATTTAAGCACTGTATGACACAGTTGTGAAATTAAATACCACACAAAATCAATTTGCTTTACAGTAAGCAAAAATAATACAGTGGCTCCCTACTTGTGAGGCCATCCCAAGTGCAGCAGAAATGTGGCTTCATAAGAGTGGTTGCCTCTCTTTGGGGGAAAAAGTGAAAATGCCAGACGATGCATGGAAAAGTGGCCTCTGTGGACGGAGGGGGCGGGGGGGGGGTGGGTGCTTACAAGAGGGGGACTACTGTGTGTGAGACAGCAAAATGCACTGAATGTACAGATGTACAGTACTTGCTTCAGTGAGGAACTGGGAAGCTAGTTACAAGGGGCATGCGGAATCTGAAGCTGTAAGGTACTGGACAGGCATTCAGGTTGGAATAATTAGTGTGCCCACATGCCATTGTATTGTTGATCATAATTATGATAATTGTCATTTTTGCAACAGTCCCACATGTCTTCATACTTCCAATCAAAATGTGTCAGCTTTTGAGACTAAGAGTTTATTGCTGTTTACTTTAAATGTAGGATAGGACTTACATTATTTATAACCCTGTAACTTTATTGTGTATTTAAATATACACATTGTACATGCAAGTTAAGGAGCAGACCAGCACATGACAAAGGTGTCTGGGAACTGCAAATAGATTAGTGTCTATTTTGAGCTGCAAGTGTCTGCCACACTTGGTGCCCATCCATTATAGCTCTCTTATTTAATTTCAGTTTATTACCTCTGTGGACTGGTTAGCCCTGGGGTTCCCTGTGTGCCTGTTGCAGACAGCATATGCCCACGATGTGGGCCTACCTGTTTGCAGCCCGAAGACTGCTTCAAGTGACAAATGGCAATTCTTGTTGTCCCTGGGAATTCGTATTTTAAGGCTTGTTGGAGATTGATTCTGTGGGGGTATTGAGAGAATGATTTTATTAATAAAATAGTGTTTGTGCTTCCCCCGGGAATGGATATTTTAGGGTAGAGTGAAACCTGACTTTAACTCATTCCATACTATGGTCACAGGCCTTGGTCATTCGTTCTGCCACTGCCTGGCAAATCATGCTGCAGCTACCTTTGTGGCAGCTGCAGCATGACTTGCCAGGCATTGCCAGGACCACTGACTTAAGACTATAGGCATATTGGTACTTGAATGAAAGCTCTTTTCATGGAGAATTTAAATATGCAATTGTTGTCGTAAGTCCCGCTAAATAAATGGAAAAATCAGGCACTGGTATGGAATGAGTTAAAGACCAAGTCTAGGGATGACAAAATGTGGATGTCACAAGACAGGAGGTCTAGATGATAGGAGTTGTAAATAAAATGAAAAGTAGAAGCACACTATTTTGAAAAATTGGTCTTTCAAGGCAGTGATAACTGTACAGTGGGAATAGGATTGTATGATGGAATGGGTAAGGTCACAATCAACTGGTTCATGTGGGTTTTTCATTATAGGACTATGTAGGCAGGTGATTTTGATATGTGTATTTCTATGGTATTTTCAGGGACGTGCTATAGCACGTCCCTGGTATTTTGTACCTATGTAACTTAAAAACTGCTCTACCTAGAAACATCAAATTTCTTGTGGTAAATTATTGTTCTATATTATTGAAATACTCCCTTAAATTTGATAACTTGCCCCAAAACTATTCAACATATTAAATGTTACTTTAACATATAGAATCTTACGGGAATACACACCTCTAGCCCACAAGAATTCTGTGTGTACACATGTATTGGGCTGTGCATTCAGTCAAGTACACATCAAATTGCTAATCACTAGCAAAAGAGTTAAACCCTCTTGTGGTCAAAATATTAATTTTACAATAGCTCTTCTCAATGTGTGTGTGGCTCTTTGGGCCCAATACACACAATTCAAGCCATGCCCAGGAAATTGATGTTGGGCATGCCATCATGAAAGGTCATCTACAATTCTCAAGTAAAATGTTTGAGATTAATGTGAAATTTAAGTAAAAACTTGAGAGCAGATGACAATATATGAACGAATTACTGGAGTGACTTACAAAGTGCAGTGCAATATACCAGGAATTATCAGTAATTAAGTTTACAGAGATAATTCAATTAACCAGGAGGATGTGTTTAAAATGTGCACTTCCCGTCTGTATTCCAGTGAACTGGTATAATACATAAGATACGGAACATGAATCAAGGGGATGCCCCCCCCCCCTCCCCCCCCAAAAAAAATAAAAATAAAAAGCTTGCTGTTTGTAATAAATATGATTATCCTATAAACCATTTGAATCTCTAAAGGACATCATTTACAAGTCCAAAGGTGTCACATAGTAGAGTGCCATATGGACAGAGAAGGTTGGTCAAATGATCTCTCTAGACCAATGGTGTCTTGCACTGATTCATTTGTTCTCGGACTGTCATTTGATCCTCTTCAACATGTGCTGCCTCATAGTGATTCAAGTGTTGTGGGTTGTCCCACTTTGTTGTCAGTTCAGTCAGCTAAGGCTTCATGTACATGTGTGTCTAAGTATATGATATATATGAATGAAAACACAGGATCTAGCAGGACAATACTTGGGTATTGAACTGGCATTTGTTATCAGGTCAAATATGTTTCTGTCCATTATCTGCTTCTTAAAACATCAATTATTGTCGTGTTGCCAGTTTAAACAGTCTGCAGTATTTGTGATATGTGTGTCATGGGTGCTGTAACGTCAATGATCCATGCTGTTGTCTTGATGTTAAGAGGTTTTTAAAATTTTAGTTGATAAATCCATTTCTAAGTGAGAGTTGAAAGAGCCATCTCAGACATTAATGGCATTGCTAAGTTTGGGTAACATTGTTGATTGCTATGTTGTAAAGAAAGTCCAGAACCATGCCATTCAAATTGCCAAAGATATAAGGACATCACCACCACCTAGCTGCTGTCTGAACAGTCTTGATATTTTACTTCATGAATCATATTGAATCAAATCAGGTAATGTTTGTGTGTAGAGCTTTGCTGTGCTTTCCCACAAAGTTCTTAACCCTTTCCCCCTTAAACCGACCAAAACCGGCTGGTGGTCAAATGTCGTCTGCTTCAGTGTTTTCAACAGTAATGAAAAACAATTTGACTGAGAAATGTACATGAGACTTATCAAGATCACATGCCCCAGGTCAACAGCTTTCCTTGGCCTGGGTTGGGCACTTAGTGCCAAGCCAAGGAAAGCCGTTGACTCAGTCTTAATTCGAGGGGGGAAGGATTAAAGAGTAGGGGGGTTGCTGAAAATAGATAATGTGCACAATGGAAAAATTAAAGCCTTGGCCACCTATTCAAGATCGTGTTGAGACCAAATTTCAATCCCTAAATTTTGATGTAAAGCCCTAAAATTTTAGGGCTGGGGGAAAACTCTGGGGTAACAATGTCGAGTTCATGTATTTTACTAAACAGATAACTACAAGATTTTGATTTTATTCATTGTTGGGATTGATTCTGGTGCTGTTTAGTACACTAATCCCATCTATCACATGAGAACATGTCATTCCCCATATTCCTCTCAGTTTTTGTCTATGTTTTGGTAAGTGCCCCTGCCACCTTGCTGGGGTCACAAAAAGTGCAGCTAAGGCTAAATATCCTACATTTAAACATCTTTTGAGGTCAGATACTTGCAATGATCAAAGTATAAGTCCAAAACTGGGAGGCACTAAGAATAGTCCTATATATTTATAAACCTTTGTAGCCAAATGCTGATTACATTTTACATTAGCCAAAACCCAGAGCGAAATGTACAGTTAGAAGTTATATTCTATAAATCTAACTGATGAAGTGAAATACTGTATGCATTAAAAGTTAAATAAATTATGAAATGCCCACAGCTAATTTGGGAAAAGGTTGCAAAATTTGTCAGCCAAATCACACCTTTCTAGCCACTGGCTATTTGACTACTATGTAGTGCCACCTGAATGAAATGAAAACTCATTTTACTGTAATTTTGTTGGCATGTGTGCAGGCTGCACATTGAGTAGAATGTGGTAAGTTTGGTCAATGTCCACTGTAGAACATGCTGAAATAGTGTAAAATTGGTCCTATATTTTGGTTAGGTCACTGGCCAAATTGACACAATGCAAGGTTCAATGAAAAGATACAAATGGCGGGATTTGAAGATTGAAGAAAATCATAATTTTTGTTGTGATTTAATTTTTTTTTTATGACCTTGTAAACAAGACATGTTTGTTTGTACTTTAAAACTTTTGTTTGCCAAAGGGGGGGGGAGGGGGAAATGTAAATGGCATACAACATACAGGGGCCACTGGTATCATTAGCCAATTAGCCTAATGCTAATTTTTCATTCATTTGGGTAGAGAAATTTGCAAATGGCTGATTTCTTCTAACATGAATCAAATAAGAGGTCAAGTTGGTTAGTGATTACCGTTTTATTTCCCTGTTTGACCAAAAAATTGGAAGGCCCAGATCTGTCCCTGGACATAAATGTATCCACCAGTTAGGTCAGTGGATGTATAAGTGTCTGATAATCTCCTGTTGTGTGGTAATTTCTGAGTAATTTATGGTTTTTGGCCAGAGGAAAAGAAGCATGTTGCACCAAGTAGTCAGACATAAGTACCCCAGGTCTGGTTGGTCAGTGCAAATAACTTACAGCTGTGAACATGTTGGTCCAGGACAAGATCACACGGACATTGAAGACGTACAAGACGTGCGTGCACATTGTTTGGAGGAAACATACTGTTAACACAATTAGAAGCCTCTATTGTGGTCATAAGTATCGCATTTTTGTGCTAATGGCCTTATATATGAAATGGTACCTTTGTTGGTGCTTGTTATGCTGCAGAGGAAATATTCTTTATCTGTGAACAAGGAGCTTTGAATGAGAAATGGACTTTGGAGTATTTCCTGTGTATATTGCCTATAACAAGAGGTACATCTGTGAGTGAGGTACACTTGTAGGGGAATGTGTTCAGACAGTTTTGTGTGTTTATAAACATGCACATGATATATAGAGAGGCCTGCCTATCAAACTATCTGTTCAATTCATATGTATGCCAGTCAGTGCAGCCTGTGGGTCACTTTGCATGCTAAACTGTATTGGACTTATTTCCATTTTTCCAAGGTTGCTGGTTCGAGACCTGGCCATTCCATGGTCACAAAACATATTATTATATACAGTAAAACCTCTCTAACCGACCACCTCTGTACACCGGACACCTCTCTATACTGAACACCATTTCTCAGTCCCATATATATACTTTCAATGCTATCAAACCCCCCTATACTGAACACATCACTGTACTGAGCACTTTTTTCTGGTCCCAAGGGTGTTCGGTATAGGGAGGTTCCACTGTATATGAGAATTGAACTTATTTCCTGTGTATATTGCTTATAAGAAGAAATAAATCTGTGATATTTATAATATATATATAATCTACATTAGCACTAAGGTAACCACTCAGATGTCTCAATTTATACCACCTGCCTGCCTGGTAAAACTTCGTATTGGGCAGTTGAAACCATAATATTGGACAGCATGTGCATGTCACATGGTAAAGCACTTTGCATTTAGTATAAAAACGTGATGTTACAGCATACACCCCACGTGACGTTACGACGTGCACCATATGGATGACAGAACATCACACCAAGCATTCCAGGTCTATGTGGTAGGCCTATTTGAGGCAACCAGACAGCAATAAGAACTGATTTTGTGCGTAATAATTGCCAGATCAAGTTATATCATTACTGTACTTAAATTGCAGAATATAACAAATGTTGGATGGCAGGTCATCCAATATGAAGTTTTACAGGACTCAAAAAGTAATATTGGACTCTCTGCCATGCAATATTTGTATTCTCTCTCTCTCTCTCTCTCTCTCTCTCTCTCTCTCTCTCTCTCTCTCTCTCTCTCTCTCTCTCTCTCTCTCTCTCTCTCTCTCTCTCTCTCTCTCTCTCTCTCTCTCTCTCTCTCTCTCTCTCTCTCTCTCTCTCTCTCTCTCTCTCTCTCTCTCTCTCTCTCTCTCTCTCTCTCTCTCTCTCTCTCTGTGTGTGTGTGTGTTTGTTTTCCAAGTTAATTTAGCCCTTTACATGCAAAGTCTGCCTGAAACAGTGTGTGTGGCAAACACAACGTCCACCCAAGAGAGGCCAAGAGAACACTATCGTTTCATGAGCAACAAAGTGACCACCCAACCACTGAGTAGACATTTTACCCAAGAGGGTCAAGATGAGCTTGACATTGAAGTTCACATACTAGAATACATCCCAACTTCACCAAGATTAACACGTACCAGAGAGTTGCGACTAACTTGAGAGAAACACTGGATGCACCTACTGTGCTCCGTTGAGCCTTTAGGTCTCAATATCATGGGGAGATGAGCTTTCTTGCTTTGTCTCATGATAAATTTTTACTGTCGTAGCTCACCTCCCTATGCTATTTTCCACTCAGGCTTAACATAGAAAGTGTTAAAACATGAAAAAACTGCAAAGATACCACAATTGAAAGGAAACTCATTTCCTGCACCCATATTTATGGCAATTGGAACAGCATTTGTGTTGTTCTAGTTTTAGAATGCCTGAGAAATAGCACCAGCTGATATGCCTAAAATGACTGTCTTTATTAGGAAAGCCAGGCCAATTAGAAAAGAGATCTTTTTGATATCATGCCATATCAACAAAGATATGGACATGGGGCTACTGTCCGACGTAAACACATGCACGTGTTTTACATAGAAACCACGGTAGCTACACGGAGTTGATAAACAGGCCACTAGCGTTCTTTTCAACAGTTCTTGATGAGATGCACAGAGCATCGAAACCAGTCGAATTTGTCTCCTAGAATGCACGGCTGCTTGCCCAGTCGTTAGCTCATGGTACATATATACATATGTGTGTGTATATATATATATATGGGCATGCACTAGGGTCTTACCTCTTAGCCGGCTTAAATTTTTTAGCCAATTTAGGTTTTAAAGGCGAAGTCAGCTCACTACTTACATTTTACATACTAGTAATAGGTGGTCTTTAGATGCTAAAACAGATTTTACTGATCTTGAAGCCACAGAGATGATAAGCGGTAGTGTCTACTTGTGCAAGTTCTGTTGCGTGTGTAAACGCAAAATGGGTACGTTTGCTGAATATGGAATATGGGCAAGCCCACTAATTCGGCAGGTGAACCAAAAGTTAAACCTTCCAGTGTGAACGATCCATCTGCATTTATTTTGGAAGTCAGGTAAACAGTCTGAATGCACATTTCGGATGTGCAAAAATGTGAATGTAAATTCTGAAAATAAAATCAAAGGAGTGTGAACACAGTATCAGTGTCCACAAAGTGTTGGACAAGTCAGGGTTTGCAGGAAGATTTATGAAAGTATGTGTATATCAAATAAATTTATGTTCTTTCCCTGTGTACACACTGAAATGAGGCGCAAACTGCAGTAAAAGACAACTGAACTATACACAGACACACATATTTTCGCAACTTGACAATGGGAAAAATAGTTACTGACATTACCATTAGTAGTAGTAGTAGTACAGTGGTCCCTGTCACCAGAGACCACCCCTAGAGCAACAAAAAAAGTGGTCTTATGAGACGTGGTCTTTCATGACAGGTAAATTAACATGTGAAGTATAGGACTTGGAAATCTGAAAGGCGGTCTCTCATGAGAGGGTGGTCTCTCATGACAGGGGTCTTTCATGACAGGGACTACTGTAGTGGTATAGTAGTACTTGACCATTTTTGCAAGACAAGTAATGAAGGTTCAAGATTTTTACTGTTAATTATGCAAAGATAGTGGTATTGATATTCAAAACACAGGTTAGAACTTGGGAGTTTTTCACATTCTGAAAATTTTTACCGTGGATGTTTAACAGGACTTTTATTTATTGTAACAGGCAATTGAACTTTCAGTGCAGACTGGTCATCTTACGCAATGTGCATGTACATGTGTATGGTGCTGGATGGCTTCAGTGGGTGTTTGTGATGTGATCATTAATTAAAGTTGGCCTTGCAGGTTCTGTAAAGCCACATACATTTGCATGCCTGGAACATGTCCTGCATGGAGCCTGGCCCTGGCTTTTGCCAGAGTGCTTGAAGGACATAAAGTACCTATTACATAATAGAGATTTACTGCACTGCAGTTAAACCTGCCTACGGTACCCAGTAATAATTAATGAACAGTACCAACTAGCTGCCTGTTCATCTTGTATTCTGTGTGGGTGGGTGGGTGTACATATATTTGGATACATGTATGTGTGTTTGTGTGCGGCGGTGTCATGCCATTCTGGTCATAGTTCTATGATGTATAGTTATGGATGGGCTTCATACAAGGTAAAATGTAACAAATGCCAAAAAATGTAATAATTGGTACATTTTTTATACATTAAATATGAACAATGTAACAATGTTGTCCTTGTTACACTTTTCATACATTATGTTCCAAAAATGTAATAATTGGTACATCTCTCCTGCAGACTGTGTTTGGGAAGCTTCAGAAAATACTGTCCTCAAATGTTACTACATGTAACATAATAACCTCAGCAAGGGGTAATGGGGATGGGTTTCACACACTGAGAGAGAACAATGCAAAGCATGTTTTCTTCATTGTGGGTTTTTAGATTTCTACCCTAAAGATGAATACAATTTATCCAGACATATTTTGATTGACTTTCCACCTGAATTACAAAGTAAAGTATCTCGACTTGTTATTATGCATCCCTGGTAGGAGGATATGCATATAATAATAGTGTTTAGTCTTGTCCTAGGCAAACATTATCTCTGTATCTTTTCCTGTCTGTGCTCTGTCACTGGTTGAAAGTCAAGAGGTCAAGTTCTGTATTTAAGGAAGTCACAGGGTCACGCCGACTGTATGATACTGATTCTGAAAGTAAATATGGTATCCTAATACAAACATACAAGATGCTTATACTATAGGACAATTTTTTGGTTGCTTCAATCTGTGATACCAGTGAAATGTTGATCAGGTCTTACACCAAGGTTTGATATTAACCCACAAAACCAGGGCCTCAAAGTCTCTCGCCTGGGGGGGGGGGGGGGAGATTTCACGCGTTTTGTACTTTTTTACAAAGTTGCCTGCTCTCCCGTTTTTGTAAAATGCCTCCCACTTTTTTGTAAAATTTAAGAAAGTAGCAATATTCCATCGGTGGCTGCAAAGTTGCATATATACACAGAATATGTCTATGGTGAGCATGCTGCCCTCCCTCCTCCAGCTATAATCGCACCTCCTGCGCTCACCCACCTGCTTTTCAGTACTTGCAGGAAGGATATCTCCCACTTTTAACATGGGCTGGCTTGGAGGCCCTGCAAAACTTACATGACTGGTTTCAAGGTGAATCTTATTGGTCATTCCCTAAGAGTCGTCATAGAATGACATTCGGATTGGATATATTAAAAGCTGAAGTACCATCACCTTCTCTTCTTGACCCTCTTTTACTGTTGATGCATATCAATGACATCATTGATATATGGTGATGTCAGAAATGAAGTTATTTACTGATGCCATTACCTTATTGATGCAGGAAGCTCTGCAGACGATTATTGATTATTGATGTGGTGTCTGAATAAATGGTCAAACAGATGGCTGGTTACATTCAATTCCAATAATAAAATTGAATCTATCACAAACCTGCTCATTTACCTCTTTATTATATCATTGTATGATTAAGGAATGTAGATTCTCATAATGCAGAATACGTAAATAAATAAATAAGTCATTGGACCCCGTAAAAAATGTGGCACTATTTGTTAAACAGATTAAGGATATGATTTTGCTAAATAAATTAATTAATTACTTCACTGGACCAGGACTTCTTGAACAAACTTGGTAGAGACCCACCAAAGGTATATTGTCACCATTTTTGAAGTTATTCCAGCCAGTGTTTTTTGCAAAAAAGTCGAAAATATTAAATTGTTGATAGAAGCCAGATGATAGATGGACTGAGGACCACAAGATTTATAGCTCAGCTGACAAGTCAGTTGAGCTAAAAACTTCTAATTTTGTATATCTATGTGTATCATAGTACTTATTTACACTCTCTGACTATTTACATACTGAAATGTTAACGTCGGAAGAACACGTATTTAAAAGTGTCATACCGCAGAGTCGTCAAGTGACTGCTTCCTATAATGCCAAAGCCTTAAGCAAGTACAAGACATTAATGATGATCAACGTGCTTATATTTCTTTCGTCACCTATAGTAATTCTGTTAACTCTTTGTTCCTATGTTCCTCTAAGGATAAAGAAATGTTGTAAGTATATATGCCACAGATGTTCCTAAATTTATCCATTGCAATTTAGGTAATGGAAAAAAAAAAAAAATCTCCAACAGGCCCCTTCCCCATCTTAAATATGTGTCAGTCTTGACTGAGGCTGAGTGATCTACCTGTTGGAGATGTTCTCTTCATTACCTTAGGACTTTGAATACATTTCCCCTGCATCCTTTAGGATCCAGGTAGTTACCACCTAGGATGATTAACAATCTTGAGAGTGTCATCTCGCTTTCACTTTAGCCCCTTGCAGTGTGAAAATTATTTTAAGATTCTTATGAATATTGATTTTTAACTTCAGTCTCCTGTCACCTTTGACCCTTTTCCCTTCAATTAAAAAAGACTCAGTCAACAACTTTCCTTGGCATGGGTCATTTTATCTTGATAGGTTTCAACTACAGTTCAAATTATTTTTCATTACTGTGGAAATTAGTGTGCATTTCAACATAGAAGCAATAAAAGCAGACAACCTTTGACCACCAGCCAGTTTTGGGATATTTTAATGGTCCATTATGGAGGAAGGGTTAAAAAGACATTTACACCTTCTGATTCTATCTCGTAAGTTTGAACACTGGGCAAATCACAGGTCAATTGCTGATAGGTCCAATACATGTAGGTCTAAGCTCACAGGGAAGCTGCAGGTAAGAAGTTAACTCTTAAAGTGCTAATCACGGCTATAGTTGCTTTCTCATTACTGCTAAACACATAATGGTGAAAAGATTCAAATTCCTTATGAAGATACTTACATTCAATTACCAGCAAGTCCAGTCTAAAGCAAAATGTAGTCGTAGTTGACAGCTTTCCTCGGGGCACATTGCACGCAAAGTGCCCCTAGGAAAGCTGTTGACTCTGTCTTAAATCAGCGGTTTAATGGTTAAGGCATTCTTTGAATAGGAAAGGTCAGAATTAGCTCTCAGATGTGTATTTGCCCCAATACACAATTGAATGCACAAACATTTGGAGAGCTAGAGCTGTGTATTCCCGTTAGTTTATATGTAAAGCAACCTTGAATAAACTAGTCACTTATGTAGCTGTGGTTATTATATGATTTTTGGGAGGTATTTTGTTATGCATCTAGATTTATTGTCTGAAATTTGGCATTTCTATGTGCAATAGTTTTCAAGTTTTTGAGTTGCAAATTACAATCTAATGTAATGCGCAGTGCCCTCTTTTAGGCAGTTCTTGAACCTTCTGTTCTTGGGGGTATTGAGGTGCTGTAGGTGCCTAAATTAAGTTAGACTTAAGGATGCCCCAGATTCCTATTGAAAACTAGGTCACTGTGTCACATATTTTGGTCACAGTGCTGCATTGAAGAAAAATGGCCTTGCCACGCCATATCTCCAGAAATACTGTACGGAGACCAAATTTTTATCACAGAAGGCTATTGAGGTGTTTCAGGTTCCTATGGAAAAGTAGGTCATTAGGTCACATATTTATGTCACAGTATTACATTGAAAGAAAAAACGCTGTTAACACAATATCTACAAAAATATTGAATGTAGCTTCATCAAATATTTATGACAGTTGGTCCGAAGGATGCCTCAGGTGCCTATTGAAAACTAGGTCACTGGGTCACGTATTGAGGTCACAGTGCTGCATTGAAGAAAAAATGGCCTTGCCATGATATCTCTGCTCATAGGATTTGCACCAAAGCTTTGTCATTAGCTTAAACTGAAGTAACCTGACCTACTGGAGGGATGTTGTCATCACCTATGAATCCGTCCGTCTGTCTATCCGGCCGTCCTGGCCCAGGGGTTTTGCAGTCACTGACTGGCTTCAAGTCATATTTTTTGTACACATGTACACATTTGAAAAAAAAAACCTATTTTCATGATATGTCCCTGATTTATTTTTGCAAATACATGTATAGAGATCATAATAGAACAAGTTTAGTCATTTTATCTTCAATGTCTTTCAAAAACTGCACAAAAACCACGTTTATCCTATTAAAATACTTTCTATGAAGTACACCAATTTTGAATTTTGAGTTCCAACTTTAGTGGAAACAAATTCTGCAAAGTCTTGCAGGACTTCTTGAGTCCCCGGATGAGACGAGGGGCGTGTGTCCTGTGCTCTTGTCTCTTCTTTATAAGAAGGATTTGTATAGGGCCCAGCAGGGCTAGAATTTGGCGCGAATCTGAGAATCCATTCTCGTAAAGATTCTCCTGGACTTGTCTTTCGTTAAAAAGAAAAGTAATTGACAAAAATCCAAATAGATTCTCACAAAATTTTGTGAAAATCTTGCCCCTGTCCTGCCCTCCTTCCTATTTGCTTTGTTTACAATGAAATATGTTTAATCCAAAGTGTTGCAGTCAATTGAGTATATCAGGGTATTATGTAAGGAGTGCATATATGTGATATAGTCTAAAAGTAAAGTCAACTTACTTGGACATCACCTGAAGACTGAAGTTGGCTGGGGAATGTTTTTTTTTTTTTTTTTTTTTTCATAGCCGGTTTGGCGAACGGTAGAAAATGTCAATTTTGAGCCCAGAGATGATACCATGAATAAGATGAATGGACAGAAGTCGTGCAAATCTAGGCATGTAAGAATCCCTTGACAGCAGCAGAATACCATGGAACTCATCCATGACATGAGGAGTATATTCTCAAATGAAAACATTGAATGTAGAAGGGAAACTGCCGCGAAAGCAGCGTGGATAAATCGCTGAATCTTGAGATCCGGAGCATAAACAGAAGCTGTCAGATAAGAAAAAGTGGTAAGGTTTGTTTTTGCGTTAGTGAGGTTGAAGCAGTATGCTGACGTAGAGAAAGTTTATTTAGGAAAGTTGTTGTGCGTATAAGGCAGGGATAGACTCTTGTTAATGTCAAAACAATGTAATTCATGTCTTACTTTTTTGTGGTTACAAGGACTTAAAATAGCTGTTCCTGAAGGCATAATGGTTATTAGCTAAGTGCACAAAAGAGATTGATGGGAAGTTGTCACTGCCAGTTTAAAAAGCCAACTTAATAAATGTTTTCTCTTCCTCTTTTTCATTCTTTGAAATATGTCAGGTTTAACCCAATTGTGTGTGAGATACGAGAATATCTCACTTGGAAACCCTTTTAGGTGTTTTTTGGGAGCAAAGCTAAGGAAGCCACTGCGCAAGAAACCAATACAGTGAAACTTGTCTTGAGAGACCGCTTCTAGGGATGACCAAATTCATTAGAGGTACTCTATAAATAACAAGAAAAGTACATGTACATGTACCAAGTAAAGTATCCTGAAAAAGTGGTCTTTCAAGACAAGTGGTCTCTGATCGGAGCGGTCTCTCAACACAGGGATCACTGTATGTATCAAGCAAATTTTCCCGTTTAAAAACCTCTGAAAGGTTTGGGTGTCGTGAATATTGTCTTGTTGGTTTTTGTGATCAGTAATAGTAATGCAGGGGTCAACAGGATTCCTGTGCCCACATGGCTACAGGGGACAGAGGAATGCTGTTGACCTAGCCCCCAGATGTTCCTGGTGTGTGCATGCAGTATTTACATTTTATATGGACCATCAACTTTCAAGTCCGAGGCTTGTTAGACATATGGCGTTCTCGGCAAACTTATTGGGGATGGAAAGTGTGCAGACATTTACAAATGTATCTGGTGTGTGTAGTCGAGGCTGCTATCAAGGGTATGTTATTTCTGTTTATACTAGTTGCCATGACAACAGAGTAGTTCCAGTTTATTGCATTACTTTACACTACCCAGTAAAATCTGTGGAGTCCAAATGCCCAGAAAAGCCATGAGAAACAAAGGGGTATTTTGGAGACTTCTAACTTTCTGAGCCACTGATGATTTGTCTTACAGAAATGGTGACCTTGCTCACAAACAATGAAACATACACATAGAAATAATCATACAGTGTTCAATGTGAGTATCTGCTATTATAACATGAATTTTGGGAATACATGTAACACGTTTTTATTTCGGGCAGTTACATTTGACATTGAGGGACCTTGACAGTTCAAATCAAGGTCACCACGTAATATTGGCATGTATCTTGAAAACTGTGCATTTTATAGGACTGATTACTTGGACTGCAAAACATGAATAGAAGTCAGGATGCTGGTACAGGCAATAATTTTGCCATAGTAGAAGGTATTAGTATGTCCCTTAGGAACTTTTTTAGACGGCCCTAGCCTCAAAGAGAGTCAACTTTTTAGCTAAATATTGAAACATTAACAAAGAAAATATAGGAAGTTGGGACCCTTTGAATTTTACTGAGGGGATATTTCATGTTCTTAAAAGGCTAACATACCACCCACCCCCCCACCCCCCCCCCCCCCAATTTGGGGGGTTAACGGAAACCCTGAGGTATGGAGAACAAGAAATTTAAGAAACAGTGGCTGGTACAAAGTACAGGTAATATTGGGGTATACAGTATACCAGCATGATAAATGAAAATGGAGCGTATGCCAGCAGGGAAAACCGGAAACCCCCTTTACCCACCCCACCCCCCCTTTACACTAAGCCAACGATATTTGTTGATCTGGAGCATGTTAGCTTGTTAGGTTTCTTCTTCAATTCTAATTCAAATTTTGTCCCTCAGTATCATTGAAATTAGTGAAAAACATTCAAGAAGACAACATTTGATGACCAGCTTGTTTGGAACAGTTCAAGGAGAGTGGGGAATAAAGAATAAAAGGATTGAAACTAATTACAGGTAGTTTGAGATACAGTTTCAATGTTTGAAACTCTGAATTGTTTGTACAAAAACATCGACCAAGAAAGACTCCACTTTCCTGCTGATCACGGGCAGTCTAAGAATTTACAAAGATCAAGTGTTTTACCATAAATGGGTAGCACTCGTAGCAGGGACAATACACATTGAGGCTCAATAATAGGGTCTGTACACATTGATGATGTAATTTCTTGGGATTAGTGTCCAATTGAAATGAAAAGTGTTGGCCTGTAGCAAGACGGAAGAGACTTGTGTCAGTGGAAGCCAAAGTATACATGCATATAGGATTAGCAAACGAACAGCCATCACCTGCCTGAGGACAGTTTGAGTCAGTTTGACAGGTATACATGTTACCTGGTCTTATGCTGTAGCTTTAGTGGAGAGCATACATGTAGCCTGCCATATTAACCCTTAAAGCGCTGATTTAAGACTGAGTCAACAGCTTTCCTCTGGACACTTTACATGCAATGTGCACAGTGTCCTGAGGAAAGCTATTGACTACGACTACTTTTTGCTTTACTCTAGGTTTTTTAGTATTTGAATGAAAGGTATCTTCATGAGGAATTTGAATCTTTTAACCGTTATATGTTTGACAGTAGTGGGAAAACAACTATAGCCGTGATTAGCACTTTAAGGGTTAACTTTTAACATGTGTGACTTGTCTGAGGTCCAACATTGAGCTCTCAAGGCCAATTATAAAAGTGGCTGATACCAAAGACAGGGAGCTCTGCTCAGTCTTCAGTCAAGCTGACAGGCAGAGGGAACAGGAACTGTAAGAAAAATAGCGTTTGGGTTGGGTGAAAGGCATTCAAATGGAGTTTGACATGTAATGTGTACATGTTGCTTATTGACTACGAAGACCAATATGATTACTAGAAAAAGACCCCAAAGTACTGTGTTTGTATCCTATGTTTGCACTCACATCACCTTAACCCTTAAAGTGTGTGCACGCAAAGTGTCCCAAGAATAGCTGTTGATTCAATCTTAAATCAGCGCTTTTAAGGTTAATAGACATACCAGATATAGCTATGTGATATTGTGCATGGTATCTGATGTGACCATTGTTGTGATTCCTTGTTTTGAATGAATGAGTGACCTGGGTCAGCATTACCCAATATATCAAATGGTGTAAGCAATTTTGTCTGCGGGCAAATCACACTAATGAATGTTTGTATCACTCCGCGCCATTGCTATGCAGAT
Organism: Hermodice carunculata; assembly: GCA_964020975.1. Taxonomy (NCBI): domain Eukaryota; kingdom Metazoa; phylum Annelida; class Polychaeta; order Eunicida; family Amphinomidae; genus Hermodice; species Hermodice carunculata. The sequence continues at coordinate 54,065,399 of OZ026627.1, forward strand.
CAGCTTGAGAGGCTGTTTTGCATCCTTGAATATCTGTTTTACAAGTGTACCAGTATTTGACCAAAGTGTTGGGTTTTTGCTTTTTAACATAGGATGAAATGTTTTCATACCACAGGAGTCTGATATATTATGTATACATGTACTTACAAAGTGCTGACACCAATATCACCACGAGTTAAAAAAACAAACAAAAAAACAATGTACTTACCAGCTATTGACACCAATGATATCATCATGAGAAAAGTAATAAAAAATCATATGTGGTAAAGTCATAGTTGGTTGCGACGCCCTATATGTGACACAAACATTTATCTTTTCAGTTTAACTAAAGAGAGTTTGGAGGACAAGGCACAAATGCTGACTTGTGACTTGTTAACTCTTTCAGTGCCAAATGTTAGACTGAGTCAACAGCTTTTCTTGGCACGCAATGTGCCTAGTGCGTGCCGCGAAAACCTGTTAACCTGGGATATTCTCTCATGAACTATAGGTATAGGCCTACTGGTGCTTGAAGGAAAGGTCTTTTTGCGAGGAATATATATCTTGAATCCTGATGATGATTTAGGCTAATTTGACGTAACTCATTCCATACCAGTCCCTGATTTTTCCATAAATTTACCTACATTTAAGACACAATTGCATGTTTAAATTCTTCTTGAAAAGAGCTCTCGTTCAGCATGACTTGCCGGCAGTGCCAGAACCACTGACCAAGGCCTGTCACCATAGTATGGAATGAGTTAAGTAGATTGATTTCAGCCGTGCTTGGCTCTGAAAGAGTTAATTATATTTGCTTAACATAGCATTATCCCTAAGACTGTAGACTTTCCCTGAGGCTAAATGGCAGCAAATTGAACAGAGACATCCACGGCAGGTGGAAGGATCACACACATTGTGTCGCTGCTTGTTTCAAATACAAACCTTCAAAAGGGAAATTTTTTCACTTGTTTCTAAATGACTTTAAAAAACGAACGCATTCATGTACATTTGCATTTAACTGGTCAAGGTTCATACAGGTCCTTGAAAAGTCCTTGAATTTTAAATATCCATTAATGCACCTTCCTCCGAAAGTTAGGTTAGCTCAATCATTTCCTCCCCTCCCACTATAGAAACAGAGTTGCCAACATTTCAAAAATAAAAATACGTAGATTTTCACATGGCCTTGTCAAGGTCAGAGAGGCACCTTGCAGCATTGTTTTAGAAGGGATAACCCAGTACTTACATTGGAAAACTTTAAAAAATACAGCCAAAATTTATGCAAAGTTGTACTATTTTAATGGGAGTTTAGTGTCCACACACTTGACAAAATCACAAAATACTCAAGAATTCTGCAAAAATATATCCAAATTAACTCTTTTCTGGGGTAATTTTGGAAAAATACTGAGAAATGGATGTTTTTTAAAATAAAATACTGAGAATGAAGATAAAGACAAGCATACATAGATCTCGTACAAAAGTCGCAAACTTGGCAACTCTGCAGAAACCCAAAACAATAGACAGCAAGACACACACAAAAACAGAAAAGTGGATTAAGTTTGAAAATCCTTGAATTTGGGTAAACAGGTCCTGGAAAGTCCTGGGAAAGTCCTTGAATTTCTGTAAAAAGGTCCTGGAAAGTCCTGGAAAAGTTCTTTAATTTGAAAGCTGCTAAGCTGTATGACCCGTGGTGGTGAATGACGTCTTCCAAAATTTGCTGTTAGTCATGCATAGGCATCGTACAAGAAGTCACCACTTCTAGCTGAGCTTTTGTAAAATGTGTAAAATACTCAAAGCGGAAACCCCAGCATTACATGGAGATTACAGACGTGTGTCATAGGGTTAATGTTCCTGGGTCTGCTCCACTGCCGGCTTTCCTACTTATTCATAAGAAGCTGTGAGTGTCAGTTAAGGCAGAGATGCTGGGCTGTATTTTGTGCTCACTGTGTATTGCCATGCATTATGATGGCCTGTGTTACCTGGTAGATGTGACCAGGTCCAGAAAGAAGGTGAGTGTTCATGGTGTAATACAGGACCGTATCCAGTGGTGCTTGGCCAATCAGGGGTTAACATAAATAAATATATACCAGTTGCAGGATAACATTCAGTTACCATGGATGTACTGAATTATATATTTAAAAAAGGTCAGATATACTGCAGCTAAATATTCAGAATTTTATTCAAATTGGATCTGTATATTTAAGCTCTGTTGACCATAGGTCACATAGTTTTTAAATGCATTCACTCATGTCGGTACACTTTTGCTTGTAGATTTGATATAGTCCACAGTTTTCAAACTGGCCCCATATAACTTTCAGGACTTATCAAGTGCATGAAAATATAGGTCAAGTTTAGTATTGGTGGCACCACCTATAGCATTATGTAATATATCCATGAACCAACAAGTGAAAATTTTGGGAATGCTATTTTTCCAAGAGTTTTTTTTTTTTTTTTTATGAACCATCACTTTGCAGGAATGTCAGTCAGGCTACAAGACAAAAATGGGCTGAAATTTGGTTGGGTTACCTTCAGTATTAGAAAAGATATGGACCAAAAAGTGTTGAAAACAGTTTAAAAAATTTCAATTCAATTGAGAAAGAATAAGGCTAACAATACCGAATGTACCACAGATGCGTATCATGTTCAGAAGTTTGATGTTGCATAATATGGATTACCTTGACTTAGTTTCTCAAGGAAATACATTTCAGGAAATGGTTTCTTTGTTATGGTCATTACGTCTGAACTGGTGCACACGTATCAATATACCACTGCAGGAACATTATACAACCAAAAGTCTTATGATGTATGGAGTCATGGTTGTGCCACTGGTGGTATGTAGTGGAACTAGCATAACAAGTGTAAATGTACATTAAATTCATTATTTTAATTATGAATTGATATGCTGTTTGTAAATTTATACTGAATATGCATTGGGCCAAGGTATGTAGTGGAACTAGCATAACAAGTGTAAATGTACATTAAATTCATTATTTTAATTATGAATTGACATGCTGTTTGTAAATTTATACTGAGTATGCATTGGGCCAATGGTTCAAATTTGTTAAATGACCTTGACCCAATGTTCAAGGTCATTGAGGACGTAAAGAAAAGGATTCTGAATTCCGTATTTTGAAGAAAAAGAAGGTTAACGATGACAAATGTACCTCAAATGTGTGTCATATACATGTATGGAAGTTTGTTTTTGCATAATTCTGCTGTCTTTGGGCTATTTTTCCAAGGTCACAGAAGAATGCATTTCAAGAAATGATTTTTTGATTCTCGGCACATAAAGTGCCAGAGGGTATTGTCCTCACCTGCATCATCTGTCCGTTGTATCGGACCAGTCATACGTATTGCTAGAGACACCACACTTTTTAGCGATTTTGTCAATAGGGTTAGAACTTTGTTGCATAATTACTACACAAAGGTTATAAAAAACAACAACTACACAAAACTCAGTTGAAATGTTTCCAGAGATATGACAAAATACCTAATAAATACAACACTAACTCAAGAACATTAGTCAAATTGTGTCGAGATGGAGTTTGAAATGACAAAGTATAGTCCTCAAAGTGTTTACAGTGGTAAGAGGGAAAGTATCTGGGGTAAAGTATACTTAACCCACCTAGAGAATTTTCTCGAGTCCGTCTTAAGTCGGAAAGCCATGATCATACTCACATTTTGCAGGATTTCTTTCATTTTAATCTTCATCCAGTACAGTGGAAAAGGTGGCTTTCCGCTAATACCTTTGTACAATTTACCTCATAACACCTCTAGTCAACTTTATGGTGCTAAAAATTGTATTACTATTTACCGGTTTATACCAGTGTCGGTATGGTGGAATAGTGTATGAAGCTTTTAAGTTTCAAAGGAGACGTCCGTCTGTTCATCCATCTGTCTTGTCATCATTGCCGCAATATCTAAAAAAGTGTTCACTGTAGCTGTACCAAATTTTTATCAGAGATGCATCCTATAATGGACCATGTTTCTATTGAAAACCAGCATCCTCTTATATTTTAAGTATTTATTTCAAGGCTATCTGAGTAATGCACAAGGGGATAATGTTACTATAATATCTCAATAAATATTCACTGTAGCTTTACTAAATTTTTTTTTTTAAGCCAGTATAATTTCCACATATCTTTGTGAAGTTAAAAATGGAACACTGCAAATACACCTTCTTAATCAAGAAATTGTTACCCATGCACTTCTTAGTCCCTATTCAGGGCATCAGCACAATTATTCAGTTGTCCTGATTTGACCCAGCCCATTAAAAACTGCACTAACTAACCTTAGTTAAGTCCCAGATCGGATTTCCTTATTTGGGAGATACTGATTTTTAAATCAGACATAAGTCTGATTTGAAGATGATCATGATGACATAATCAGTCAATTATGGCCAATCACGCTTAAAACGTAAACACAATACACGTGCGCACGTAACAACAAGCGTAACTCCAAATAGGTATAAAAGGGCGCAGGCAGTCTTCCTAACCATCCCTGACGAGTTGAATAAATCAACGAAACCGGTCGGACATCAGCCTCTAGACTTAACGGCCTTTTGCCTTGTCTAAGCTCATATTTACTAAATTTTTGTCACAGAAGAACCTTATGATGGACCAGGTACCTATTGAAAACCAGCTTCCTCTTTGTATTTATAAACTTTTTATGAAACTAAGGTATCTATTTCAAAGCTGTCTCAGTGGAGCACAAGGGGACTGCCTTACCATAATATCTCATCAAGGATCCAACCCAGTTTCACCTAATTTTGATCTGAGATGCACATTGTGGACCATGTTCCTATCAAAAACCAGCTTCCTCTGATTGTTTTTAAACTTGTTATGAAACTTTTGAAGTATTTATTTGAAGACCTGTCTGAGTGGCACAATCATGTTGCCATAATATCCCAAGAAGGATTCATCACAGCTTCATCAAATTTTTTGGTGCAGTTACACCATATTATGGCACCTGTGAAGTCTGAAAAAAAAAAAGAAGTAGAATTGAAGGAAAACAAGATTGTGGGCACAGAGGGTAATCGGTTCTCAGAACACTAATTTTGGTATGGTCATTATGTCTTAACTGAAATATACATGTACCATTACAGGAATATTATACCTGCAGACAGAAGTCTGTGAAGTGGAGTTATGGTGGCATGACTGGTGGTATTAAGTAGATCTAGCATCATAGGTAATTAATGCTAATTAAAAATTCATTAGTTTGATTGTAAATTGATATGGAATATGTAACTTTTCACCAAATATGTATTAGGCGTAAAATTTAAAAACCTTTTGAGTGACTGTGAGCTACCAGGGTTTCTGCCATAGTGAAATTTAAGGGTACTCAATTACTCATATTTCAAAGTGAAAAGCCTGACAATGAAGATTTATGGGGTATTTTGGGATAATATGTGCTGAAATTGTACTTTTTAACCAAAATTTTAGGGTAAGCAAAGGTACCCTTGAAATTTTTTAGGGTATGCTATTTTGCCTGTTTTACCCTCTGGCGGAAACTCTGGCAGCTAATGTTTCAAGGTCATCTAGGATGTAGTCAGGACACTTAATTTGACATTTTGACAAATAAGAAGGCTACTATATCAATGTACTACAAATGTGTATCTTATTCGAAGTTAAGTGTTGCATGATTAGGGCTGTAACGATACACCTTTTCAGGATACGATACGTATCCCGATACGGAACTGACGATACGATACAAAACGATACAGTTTGATACTTAACCATAATAATACAGGGATCACATTATTTCAGTACGGGTTCGTTGGACCCATCTTTCTTCTTTTTCAGGAAAAATAGTGGGTCCATGAACTGAATCGATGGGTCCAGTCTGAAATTGTGCAATTTAGACTTTTGATGTAATTTGATTAATTGAGTTTAATTGGTATAATCAACATACATCAAAATGATAAACAAATAAAACATGCAGGTAACAGCCTAGAAACGAACATAACATAGGGTTATATGCTCATGTAGGTGAATCATTATTATGAAATTTAAGATTAAATAAAAAGTTACCAATATGCCAACTTGATGTAAAGGGGTCTAAAAGTTGTTGACTGTACCAAGGATGGATTCAATCTGCCCAGGGACCTGCTATTAGGACTAAGTCTATAACACATCCCTGGTCTACCAAAAAATGATTGTGAAGGGGGCTTAAGCCCTAGCATGCTGCCAGTGTGCCAGTATCTGGTATCGCACAGTTTTTTTAACTAGCTTGCACAACCAGCGGCATGCATGATTGAACATGCCTGGGCTCTGTTATTTTTGCGATTGATTGCACGTGATGAAATGGTCCGAAATTACATGATTTATATTTCTGTGCACTTTCTATTTCAATATACCTGACAAATTTGATGCCGTAGGTGATGTTAAGAGTCTGATCTTAAGTGCGGTCACTTTTTTTCATCAAGCAACACGGTAGGCCTACAACTTGACAAGCCATGCAACACAAGCAAGTGCACACAGGCTGTCAGTGTCACGGGCATGCACCCAGGCATGGTTTTCCGCTATGTTGAACGCATATTTTTTCCGGCCTTCGATCATAAATTTCATTCTTACCTTGTTCTGTCATACAGATTTGGTCCATTCAAACATTTCAATAAAATCAAAACAACTAAATTTTGTTTAAAAAAAAAAAAAACACTAATAACGGCATGCCCCATCAGAGACACTGATCAACAACATGGTGTCAGGCCTAATGCAAATTTTCGCTTCGCTCACATGTGACCGTGCGATGGCTAATGTGCGTACTTTCCTTGCCGTCCGTAATGAATTTTCACCTGTGCCTTTGTCTCTGTCTAAATTTGTTCGATAGAAGTCTTCTTAGTGCAAATACGATGTGAAAATTTAACATCTTGGTCCAATAATCTTTGCGTAATAAGACTTGTACCTTCCCAACATTGCGGGCATGAGACAGGCACATGGGCAACAACGAATTTGATTGGACAGAAAGTGGCACGTGATCAAATCCACACAATGAGGAGCCTGGCAGTGCTCTCAGCGCGTTTATAATGAGATGAAATGACGTACATCCATTCCCATTATGGGAATTTTTTGGAGGGATACCCCAGGAATATTTTTTTCTTAGCAAATAAGAGAGCTTGTTACATAGAAAGACGAACATCAGAGGATTCCATCAGTATAATACATATTCATGATACTGATAATGGTCGATGCAAAACACTGTGACCGCATGGGGTAATTTTTGCAGTTGTGTCATTCAAAATGCATCGCGTTTGTGCGTGCATCCACAGCGACGCGAAATGACAATGTTTTTATTAATTTCTGGGCGTCTTTTCTTCATTTTTTGCGTCTTATGACGCAGGACGCAAGCTTAATGTGACCCCTGAATAATGAGCGTGCTGCTTTTTCTCGCCGGGCGCAGTCATTTTGCTGACCTAGACTCAGACTTTGCACACAAGAGTATGACGTAGCGCCACAAAGCGTCATGCAGATATCATATGATTATGAAGGGAATCCCAAAACACTTTTGTAGGCAAAAATAGATCATAATCAGAAGGCCGACGAATGGTTGGTCAATTGACGAGTTTACCTTCACAACATTACGGTAAATCTTAATGAATTATGGCCTTTACTTCCGTATTTTTTCTTTTTAGAGCTGAAATTACTTATATGATGGAATGTATCGTATTTTACGATATAGGGGACCTCATTTCGATACGTGTATCGTGGATTGACTGTACCGCAATGCACCGTTATGGCGGTATATCGCTACAGCCCTATGGATGATGTGGGTGACCTTGACCTTCTTTCTTAAGGTCACAGATCTATGGAATACATATCAGGAAGTGATTTTATTCTGATGCCCAGGACATAATAAATTGAGATGGAACTGCAAAAACTTACACCAAATATGTATGCTAGTGGTCAAATTTTGTAATATGTATGTGAGCTTGATGTATTTTTCAAAGTCCTTAAGCACTTGAGAAAAGGACACTTAAAATTCAATATGTTAACAAATAAGGGGAATGATACCAAATATACCACAAATGTGTGTTCATGTGGAAGTTTGATGTTGTGTCATATGGATGACCTTTACTAATTTCTCAGGGTCATGGAGGGAATGCATTTCAGGAAATAAAACTTTGGTGATGGTCATCAGATTATATGTCAGCAGAGTATTAGGTCCATGGGCCTCTTGTATAGCGCTGGGGGTCATTAGTACAGAGAATGTTGTACTTACCTCATGTAAATGTCACAGGGAGGAAAAATGGTAAATGTTGATGTAGCTTTTATCATGTTAATGAGGGGAAGCCTTGTCACAGCTACTTTCTTGTCAGTCTGCCTTGATCATGTTAATCTACGCCACTTTTCTCATAAATAACAGATAGGAATATATACATTCATTTCATTTGGTAAACAATATACATACCACATGTACTTATGTAGCAGACAGGAAATTTACTTTTCTTTTATTTGATCTTTGCACATGAAAAGAGACCATGACCTTAATAAGGTAAATTTATGATGCATAAACAAACTTGAAACCAAAAAAGCAGCGAGAAACGAGGCATATTTTTTAGGATCTAGAAGAGTCGCTTACTTGGGATCTACATCTTGCCTCAAAGCAGAACAGTCACAGTTCATTGTGCATGAAGATCAAAGTGAACTGCAGATTTTCAATGGAGAGGCAAAAGTGATACGTGTTGTCAAAAACCTAGAAGTTTGGTTGTTACAATGCCTTACGGGTCTTATAATATGAAGCTGGTGCACATGCCAGGCACGTCAGGGTGGGGGAAGCTACACGAGGAAGATTCTCCACCAACGTACACTCTTTGGTCTCTGTTTGTCAGCAAGGTACTCAGCAGTAAAGACCACTTGAAACGTTTTAATACCAAGGTATGTGATGAACATTGAACATCTATAGTGTGTGTGTATGTGTATATATATATATATATATATACATACATATATATATATATATATATATATATATATATATATATATATATATATATATATATATATACATATATATATAGATAGATAGATAGATAGATAGACATATATATGTATATACACACACACACACATATATATGTATATATATATATATATATATATATATATATATACATACTTTGTTTCCACTTCAGTTATAAACTGGCGGGTGGTTTAACTGGGATAAGTTATCCAGCTAGAAAGGGTACATACTGGTTCAGGAGTAAGTCAAATTGTTCTTATCTGAAACTGTGCTTTACAAATTTAGTAATTATGGTTTGTTTGACAGGTATACTTTTTTCATAATAAAGCTCTGCATTTATGAGCAAAACTTCATGTATTTAGCAAATTCATCATTTGCCATGTTCATATTTATTCATTATTATGTGGGTTGTCTTTGCTGAATACTTAGCTTAGACTAGGAGCTGCTATTCAGAGAGACATGTACAGGTAATAGGCTCCAAAACATGTTCTGAGTTGTTACCCGCTGAAGACCTTTTAATTTATTTGGGCTAATACAGCCTTTGTCAAAATTTTACGGAGGGACTTGTGCAATATGGACAATAGTACTCCCATATGCATATAGGTAAGACAGGGACAGGCTAGCTTATGGAGAGTAAAGGGTTTGGACTGCGGAATAGGGTAGTGACTACTGGGAAGTGGTAACTGGACAAAAAGACACAAAAACAATATATATATATATACAGGGCTTGACATTAAGAATTTTTTGTGGTTGCCCCCAGGGCTACTGGGCCAGAGAAATTGGTTGCCCCCTTCACAAAATCAGTTGCCCCATTTTCAGCGTTGCGAGCGGCGTTAGCCGTGAAGCCCTGGTAGGGGGGTCCGGGGGCATGCTCCCCCGGAATTTTTTTTAAAAAAGACATTAAAATATGCATTTTCCTGCCATTTGGAGGGGACTTGGGCTTAAAATAAGAGTCCTGTCAAAGCACTAAATATACACTTAAAAAGATGCATAATGATGAAATCTGCTTCTGCATTGATGACGATCAAGCAAAAGAAACTCAACAGTTTGCAAACATCAGGCATGTGAGTGGTCAATTAGAAAAATATCTGAAATTCGCTAAATTGGGTAAGCTTAGAAGTAAATTATCTGATTTAACATAGGATAAAATGGGATATTTTGATCAAAATATCTGAAATCAGTTAAATATCTGAACTCTCACATGCCTAAAGATTAAGAAACACAAAATAGTTGCAAAGGCAATTTTTTTATTTCATGGATACTGAAAGGACAAATTACTGTATGCAACACACACACATACATGTACATTGTAGATTATGCATGATTAAATGTTGGGCACAAAATTACTTTCATATCTAGTACTGAACATCTTGGGTACATGCTTCAATAATTTTGCTTGGATTTTCCTTTTAGCAAAGGTTAATGTCCTTCCAGAATGGTCCCTTAACAAACGGACAAGGAAATACAGTGACAAGTTACCTGTGGAGAGTTAGACATCTTAACTGTAGCTTTTAATACAGTCAAACATAAATTATGCTCTTAAATAAATTACTGTGCTCTACAAGAAGAATAAATTAACACACTATGTTATGTATCCACACACACACACAAACATTTCCAGTATTAACTGATTCAATCCAATATCTAAACACACTGCCTGTCATGTATCTCAATATACAGCACCCAGCAGAATTAGCTACATAAAAATGATAATCTAGTAAACTTGAAAAATTCCAACCGCTGTTAATGCAGTCAAAAATAAATAATATCCTCTATGATGAGAAGGTAATAAAGTGACTAGGATGTGTATCCCTGAAAAACATTAACAGTATAAAGTATCAAACTGATTCATGAATTCCAAAAATTATCTGATCCAATTTCAAGATTGCCTGCCATGTATCTCAATATACAGTAACAGCACCTAGTTCAAATCACAAATGAATACATTAAAATCTAGTTGTAGTACATACGACAAATAACTCGAAAAAGTTTATCGCCGGGTACGGAGCCTTCGTTTGCGAAGTAACCAGCTTAAACTGTCATAAAATTGCTTTGACGGCATTACTTACTGTCTTCACTTTATTCTACACATTCGGTGGAGCCTAACTCACCGTAATTCATAAGTTATGTATCAAAATAAGACTCGGCATTTTCTCATTGCCACCACGTGTGGTTGTTTGGGCGCCATGTTGACCTCGTTCTGAACCGTGGGAAAAATGGATCTGGCATGCACTTCGTCAGTATCTGTCGCACGTGCTCCAGCAGGCAAGCACGTGTTTGATTGGGGTTCCAAGTCACTTGGGTCAATGCATCCTTGGAACCACTCGTTATCACGCGAGAGCTTACGGAAGCTAACAAACACGCTTTGTCAAGCGGAAATGGCATGAGAGTTACGGCGATCGATGTAAATAGTGGTAAAATGATTTTTGAGCCGGTAAAAAAAGCAGTAGCCCGACACGGGCGCGTTCATTAAAGGTATTAGTTGCCCGACAATCCAGCTTGGTTGCCCCGGGCTTTCGGGCTTGCCTTAATGTCGAGCCCTGATATATATGTATTTATGTATGTATGTATATATGTGTATATATATGTATATGTATATATATATATGTGTGTATATATGTATGTGTGTGTGTGTATATATATATATATATATATATATATATATATATATATATATATATATATATATATATATATATATATATATATATATATATTTGCAAAATGGAGAATTATGTTTACCATACAAATGAGTCCCTGGCAAATTTCCTATGTTGTGACCGTGGCCTATCAGCTTCACAAATTCGCATACATGCAACTGTGTTTTTTTTCTCAGGAAGGTTGGATTCACAAATTTTGTAACTCTACTTTTAGTTTTACCGAAGTTAGAGGTAAATTTTGTATATAGGTAATACAGGGACAGGTTAGCATATAGAGAGTAAAGGGTTTGGACTGCGGAATAGGGTAATGACTACTAGGAAGTGGTAACTGGACAAAAAGACACAAATATAATACATATATATGTATATATATATATATATTTGCAAAATGGAGAATTATTTTTACCATACAAATGAGTCCCTGGCAAATTTCCTATGTTGTGACCATGGCCTATCAGCTTCATAAGTTCGCATACATGCAACTGTGTTTTTTCATCAGGAAGGTTGGATTTACAAATTTTGTAACTCTACTTTTAGTTTTACCTAAGTTAGAGGTAAATTTTGATTATAGGTGGCAGAGACACATGGTTTACATGCCTCAGTGTAGCTGTCACAATGGGCTTGCAATGATCACCTGTCACCAGTGTATTAGGCAGCCAGGTGTGCGGGTGGGTATTGCACTCCCAGTTGCTCCAAAAGACACCCTAATTTGAGCAGGTTTGTAATGGAATAGATCTGGTTTTCCTGTAAACAAGGGATATGCACACCTAGATCTCCAAATCCTACCTCATACTACGCTTGGCACCAAGTTAATACTGGTCAATGTTGCAATTTGCCAGTGAATTTTTACCATTCACAGGTGAGCAAACTAAGGAGTGTCTATGAAACTTAACCCTTAAAGTGCTGATTTAAGACTGAGCCAACAGCTTTTCTCGTGGCACTTTGCGCACATTGCGTACAAAGTGCTCTGGGAAAAGCTGTTAACTAAGACTACTTATCGCTTTAGACTAGGCTAGCTTGTATTTGGATGAAAGGTGTCTTCATGAGGAATTTGAACCTTTTAACCATTATATGTTTAAAGTAATGAGTTAATGACTATAGCCGTGATTAGTACTTTAAGGGTTAAACACCCAGCTGATGTGTGAATTTTAGTCCTGTTGGCTTTTGAGCGAAAGCCTGACTTTTAAGTGCTGCATGATAATGTTCCAAATGGACATGAATTGTCAGTGGCTTAACGTCTTATTGATATGTAATGTGTAGTTTTGAGGGAACTTGTATGTGATTGGTACTCGATCAGCTGCAGAAATATTCCTTTGCTCCCTCGACTTAAGGCATAAACATTTTAAATTTAACCCCATTAAAGCAGGGAATGCTGTTGCCATTAGCCGATCAGCCTGTTCTATGCTAATGTTTCAATCACTTGGCTAAAGAAATTTGTAATTGGCTAATGGATTTTAACATGAAGTATATAAGAATCTGGTCAAATTGCGCAGTAATCTCTTTTATTTCGTTACTTGGCTACAAATTTTGAAGGCCCAGATGTGTCCTCTCAAAGGAGTATGGGCCAGGCTCAGCATGATGTATAAGGATGTAGCATTATTTGAACATAGCAAATAGTTTATAGTTAGATTTAGAAGAAAAAACTCCATGCATCACTCTGGGGATTTTTTCCCAGTAGTTTGGTACATTAACCCTTTCCCCCTTAAACCAGCCAAAATCGGCTGGTGGTCAAATGTCTGCTTCAGCGTTTTCAACTGATTTCAACAGCAATGAAAAACAATTTGACTGAGAATTGAAGATGAGACCTGTCAAGACAACATGACCCAGGTCAACAGCTTTCCTCGGCATGGGTTGGGGACTTAGTGCCCAACCCATGCAGAGGAAAGCTGTTGACTCAGTCTTAACTTAAGGGGGAAAGGGCTAATTTCAGCCAATAAGAATTCTATTTTCGTGGCCTTCCCTGGTCCAGCTGGTGACACCTACATTACGAAAAGTCAGAACTTTGTCAGTCCATCAAAGAGGAAAAATTATGAGCTGATGGGACACTGAACCCAACACTTGTCTCAGATGGAAAGATATTGTAACATGCCCCAGGTCTGAATATCTCCTCTTTGAATATACATACATGTAGGTAGGCTACACTGAGCAACTTGAACTGAAGGTTTGAAGGGCAAGGCAGTCATGGCCTTGATATTTTATGTCAGTAGGGGACAGTCAGGCCATACAGAAGGGCACCAAGACCAAAAATATTATGACCAGTGCAAAAGGCGCTAAGCCCCACCAGGGGGTCTGGGGCATGTCCCCCAGGAAATTTTTTATATATTTTAAACTATATTTGGCACATTTCCCTGTATTCCAGCACATGAATTGTGCTAAATTTACCCCCCCCCCCCCCACCAAAAAAAAATAGGGAGGATACAGATCATTTTGTTGGGGGGGGGGGGGGACTGTGTAGAGGTTGCCTGTCTAGCTGAGTCAATTTTCCTAGATAAACCCATTTCTTGTCATTTATATCCAACATCTCACTGGTCAAAGTTATCCCAAGCTGTTAATTATATCCGTAAAAATTCAAAGGTTAAAAACATTCTGGTGCACAGTTTTTGTATGAATTTTTTAAAGAGAATTGCTATCAGGTGTTCATATTTTAATGGTATATTTTCTGTGTATTATTTAATCTACTATACTGATGTTATCATGTACTTCAGGTTATGACTATGTGTTACAATGTGTAATACGATGTACTTTCATCTATCAATGCCTTCAGGGGGTGTGTCATTTTGTTTCAGGATTGAATGTGAGGGATACTGAATTTTAAAAAAGCATAAAAGGTTTGCATTTAAAAAAGATTGGGCAACATTCCCCCTTCCCTATATAGACTTTTGTCTGGGGTTTTTTAGCCGTCAGTCCCCCTTTCTAAGCAATCCTGCTGGGTGTTTTTTTTTTTTTTCTAGGCCAGGCTTACTACATCCTATTTTATGCTTCGTGTTAGATTGTACCATAATAAAATTATTCCACATAGAGTTAACGTACATTTTTTGAGCAAAATTTATTTTTATAAAGTCTTGGTATGCATTGTTGAGAGGTACAGAGGTCGATCATTTTTTCCAGTCATCTCCACAATAATAAAAATAGGTGTACATGTAATATAAAACATAGAGTGAAACCTCATTAAAATGTCACATAGATATCCAACATATTCAATATTATGACACAAATTTTCATGGGAAAGGGTGTATTTGACACAGTTATCTGACATACTCAGTTATCCGACACATCTCTTAGGGAACAAATGGTGTCATTATTATGAGTTTTCACTGTAATAGTATAATGGGGATTTATGGAACCAAAACAAGTCTGCAAGCTTTGGTTCTCCGCTGATGACCTGTTAAAGGTTAATAAAGCCTACAACATTTTTTCTAAATTTCAAATTTTATGCATATGATTTGTTCCTTATACAAAGTAATTTGTTATGATGATTTAGAACGAGACAGTTTTCTCAGGGACTGGTACGGAATAGGACTTTGATCTTTGAATATCGGACTAATGCAGTGTAGGAGATAAGATTTTATGAATGTATAGCAGTTTTAACTTTTTTTCAAACATTTTACCATACAAGATAGCACATTCCATGTTAATTTATTCCAAGGTGTGCAGCAGTGACACGCCATTCATTGTAGCAAATTGTGTTGCACAACTGGCCCTCTCTTACACTGTATAGTGTTCAAATGGTACAGTGCTCCCTCTTTATAATGCTGGTGTTGGGGTCCACAAGGTATATACCGTGTTATAGCAAAACCATCTTATAACAGAGGGACTTTTAACGTAGAAGTAATGGGAAAACTATTTCAGTGGGAGCCATGGTATCTACCATGTTATATCAGAAACCACCTTGTAATGAGGGGTGTTATAAAGAGGGAGTACTGTACTTGGGTTTACAGATTTGGGTTTGTTTAGTTTGTCTTTATATTAGATAGGAATGAAAGTGCATGTGTGGTTGTGTGAAACGGAAAGTGCCATTGATGGCAATGTCACATGACTGGTGGTCTCCTGACTGACACAGCAATTGCCAGGACGGGCACTACAACCTGGCTGTAACTTATGGCACTTTTAAGGAACATTACTGCAAAGTGAAAGGGAAAGCAGAGCAATTGCTGTGATGATCACCAATAATTTGAGCCCTGACTAAATTTGGCATCATAAAAACTTTGCTTGCATAATCCATTAGCCCCCCCCCCCTTTCCAAAAAAAAAAAAAAAAACAGTTGCACAAAAAAAAAAAGATGTGCTTTGGCTTACAGCATTTTGTAAGCTTTAGTTCGCTTTGAATTGGCTGCATCTATTTCAGAATCTGATGGCACACAATCTCGTCATATTTATTGTATTTCCAATTCTTGTCGCACATCACTGTAAAATGTAGCCACACATAAAAATGTAGCCACAGCAGATAGGAATAGGAAATAGGAGAAACTTGAGAAAGTTGTCGAAACTGATAAAGTTGTTTTAGCCATGTTGGCTAAAGTTGCATACACTCTACCATGAAACCTGTTTTGAGAGACCACTGTGAGGAAAGATCACCTGCCTTTTCAGACCATGTTTACCATGTCCCTTTTGCCAACTTTCCCATGTTATTGCACCTTTACTGAGAGACCACCTGCTTTATGTGACCGCTTTGGCCTGCCCCAGGGGCAATCTCTCAAAACAGGTTTTACTGTACAGTAAAACCTGCTGTATGTGGCCACCCCTTCTTCCAAGAAAAATTGACCACATGTAGCAGGTGACCTGCCACTGCAGGTAAATTTACAAAGAAGTTGACTCCTGTGTCCAGCATTGTAGCCACAAAAAGTAGTGTGGCTGCTTATGGCAGTGGCCACATACAGCAGGTACCACTTTATTTGCTAATGCCAGCCGGGTATCTTTAAGCATGCTGCCTGCTTAGACAAGGAAAAGAGGAAGACGCCCAGACTGACCATACATGCTTCCACGTCTGGTTTTAGAGGTGGGGCAGTGAGAGGTGGTCTGTGGCCGGCAGTCATGCAGGTAATGGGCTTCAGAGATGGCACTTGACCCAGTAACTTGTGCCCATACCTCTCATAACTGTAAACAGCCATCATGCAATGAAATGTGTACAGCATAAACTGATTACAGGTGATATCTAAGTCAGTTATGTAGTTAGGTAATCTTGTATATCATAATGCTACTGAGGTGAATGAAGCTATTAACTTTTTCAGTGCCAATCACGTCCAAAGTCAAAGTAGTGTGAAGTATTGTAAGGATCTCTGATTTGTGTTCCTCGTGAAAAAACCCTTTCATTCAAGTACCAGCATGCCTCTAGTTCCAGAGAAAACATCCCAGGTCAACAGCTTTTCTCGGCGCTCATTGGGCGCATTGCACCCAGTGCACGCCGAAAAAAAGCTGTTGACTCAGTCCAAAATTGGGCACTTGAAGAGTTAAAGTTTGCTGAAGATAGGTTTGGATATATCTGCCTGTAATGAGACTTGTCGAACTTGTCAATATATCATGCACATGTTACCTTTGACATTAATTAGTCTCTGACTCCAGAATGTGCAGTAATCACGCTGAAAGGTCTAACTATAATTAAATTCTAATGTATCGATTATTAACTTGGGATGCTGACTTGAAAAAACTGAGCCAGTTTAAACTGCAACATAAGATAACTGCGGCTTAATTAACTTCCTCCTGGTGAGAACCAGAGTCAACAGCTTTCCTGGGCATGGGTTGTATGTACCCAACCAATGCCAGGGAAAGCAAATGAACTGGGGCATTCCACTCTGATAGGTCTTATTTACAATTAACTGATATATATATATATATATATACACACGCATTAAAACCTCCCTATACAGAACTCCCTTGGGACCGGAAAAAAGTGTTCGGTATAGGGAGGTGTTCAGTATAGGGAGGTTTGCGAGCATTGAAAGTATATGTTAGGACTGAGAAATGGTGTTCAGTATAGAGAGGTGTTCGGTATACAGAGGTGTTTGGTTAGAGAGCTTTTACTGTATATATATTACCATAAAATTTGTGCAAAAATGTTAAAAGCTAGTGATGATTTACATTTGGGTGCTTTTGATGTTTAAGCGAGAAAGCTTTTAAGTGGCTGTAAAACATTTTACAGGGGAGTCCCTCTGGTAGTATTCCCCCATTTTAATGGGAAATGTTAAAAATGAATCCTCTTTGACCTCATGGTGCAGGTTAGTATGGCAGATCTTCCTTGGAGTTTACAGTTGATCCAAATAAATCGTCAGCATGGGAAGCGTCCCAATTTTGGGCATGTAGGTATAGGAAGTTATGCCAATATGTACAATGTTATGTCATTAGTTTTCAGGCAGTAGTTGTAATGATGATGGTCTGACAGAGAGAACTCAGGTCATGATGAGATGTGTATATGTAATTTGCCTTACACACAGTGCTGGTGAGTTTGTTGGGAGGCTCCAAATATAAAGGTTGTTCCATACCCCGGAGCCCTTCACCAAGGGGAGTGCCTTGATCATTGATGGTGGTATGCCGTAAAAATTCCAGGAACTCACATCATCATTCAACTTGATCTTAAGGAGTAGGTCTTCGTTTTCTCTCATGGCTGTAAAACTTTAAATCAACCATGGAAACAAAGCTCACATGCACATTGTTTGCCAAAATAGGAC
Source organism: Hermodice carunculata (assembly GCA_964020975.1). NCBI lineage: Eukaryota > Metazoa > Annelida > Polychaeta > Eunicida > Amphinomidae > Hermodice > Hermodice carunculata. Next base: position 54,083,648 of record OZ026627.1, read on the forward strand.
ATCTAAAAACTGTAAATCTTTATTTTTGATACGTAGTAAATGTAACTAAACTCTTGACGGCACGGGTGACTTGTGCAATTTGCATGATCATTCAAAGAGTGTAGTTTACTAAATTTGAGCATGAATCTTGTAGCGACATGTGAGGAGTACAAAGGTATAATGGTCCTCGTTCACAGAGACCACTGAGACGAAAGACCACCTTCCTTGAAAGACCATCATTTTAGGATACATGTACTTTATTTTGAACTTTTCATCATATATATATATATATATATATATATATATATATATATATATATATATATATATATATATATATATATATATAAATACATACATACATACATACATACATATATAACCTGTCTGGAAAGGCCACAGTTTGGTCATCCGTGAACATGCTGAAGACCTTCAATCTTGAAGACAAGATGCGCCATAGTTTTTTGTAGCCTTGCTTATCAGGTGCATGTAGTAATTTTTATGTATGTTGGCTAGTCCTGTAGTAGTTTTACATATCCTGACAAGTCATGAAATAGGTTTATGTATTAGACTTACTTTTATGTAGCCTGACTAGTCATGTGGTATTTTTATGTATCCTGGCTGGTCATGTGGTAGTTTTATGTAACCGGGCTGGTCATGTAGTAGTTTTATGTAGCCTGGCTGGTCATGTGGTAGTTTTATGTATTCTGGCTACTCATGTAGTTTATGTAACCGGGCTAGTCATGTAATAGTTTTATGTAACTTGGCTGGTCATGTGTAGTTTTATGTATCCTGGCTACTCATGTGGTAGTTTTATGTATCCTGACTGGTCATGTAGTAGTTTTATGCAGCCAGAATAGACTTACTTTTATGTATCCTGGTTAGTCATGTAGTAGTTTTATGTAGCCTGGCTGGTCATGTGGTAGTTTTATGTATTCTGGCTACTCATGTAGTTTTATGTAACCGGGCTAGTCATGTAATAGTTTTATGTAACCTGGCTGGTCATGTGTAGTTTTATGTATCCTGGCTACTCATGTGGTAGTTTTATGTATCCTGGCTACTCATGTAGTAGTTTTATGTATCCTGGCTAGTCATGTGGTAGTTTTGTGTATCCTGACTGGTCATGTAGTAGTTTTATGCAGCCAGAATAGACTTACTTTTATGTATCCTGGTTAGTCATGTGGTAGTTTCATGTAGCCTGGCTGTTCTTGCCTTGTCTTCCAAAAGCTGGGCCATTGCATGTCTGGCAATGTTAATCACTGACCAAGGTCTGTACTATCTTGGTATACGATGAGTTAAGCCTTTTCCTTGAACCGGCCAAAACCGGCTGTTTGTCAAATGTCGTCTGCTTCAATGTTTTTGCTAGTTTCAACACTAATGAACAGTTGTAATGAGAACCGTACATGACACCAAAATAGATAACATTATCCAGGGCAACAACTTTCATTGATGTAGGTTGGGGACTAAGCACCAAACCCATGCCAAGGAACCTTTTGACTGTCTTAATTCAAGGGGGAAAAGGTTAAAGGCATGAGTTAATGGCATTTTTGAGGCGTGGATGTTTGTCTTGGGTGGCCAGGAGGCATCTACATTTGTAAAAAGAATGGATTTATCTTTTGTTTGAGCAACGCATTTCATGTTTAGAAATCAACTAAAAAGGCATCACTCATAAAATCACAGAAGGTGTCTGATTTCGAGAGGAAAAAGGAAGGTTTTTGCATCTTGTAGGTCAGGGTGCCTGAGGGGCCGTATATCTTAATATATTCCTCATTTACTATACTGCAGTGTGCGGGTTCAGTGAAGTAGGTGAGGGACAATGAGGTATCTATGATATACTCGTTGGGTGACAGTCAGCCTGAATGACCAGAATTCCTTGTAGTCAACCACCCAGCCACTCAGGTATGGCCTCACACAATGATGTCCACATCTGTATTAACCCTTCAGCTCCCAAAATAAGAAAATGACCCTCCCCCCCCCAAAAAAAAACAAAAAAACAAAAACAAAAACAAAAAAACAAAAAACAACCAGCACGGGACAAGTTAGCGAGGGCTGTGCCAGAAGTCAGTACTGTCGAGTCTGGTATTGTCATAAAGCCGAGGGCAACACTTATAACTGTAATAATATGATGAATAGAATATGTTGCGGAAAGGCAACAACATGTATTTAGATGATGTGAACCATGCATGCTGTCAAGAAGTCCTGCTGGGTATTTTATAAGAGAAATATGATTGACACTTTCCCAGCAGGCTGTTTGGCAGGACTGCCAGTCTGAGTATCCAGCCTGCTGGTTGTGTCAGGATTTGAGGACTTGCGGCGTCCACTCCTTGTTTGTTCACATGTAAAAATTGTGACTTTTGAGTTGCAAAATTTAGAATTGGCTGTCAAAAAAATTGAAAGATGCGTGAAAACCATTGTGACTATTAGCCCTTTCAGTGCCAAATTTTGGACTGAGTCAACAGCTTTTCTCAGTGCGCATTGAATGCAATGCGCCTGATGCATGCCAAGAAAAGCTGTTGACCTGGGTATTCTCTCTGGAACTATATAAGCATACTGGCACCTGAATGAAAGGTATTTCTATGAGGAATACGAGTCTGGGATTCTGATGATAATTCAGACTATTCTGACTTAAGTAGATAGACTTAAGACGTGATTGGCACTGAAAGAGTTATTATGCTTCCCAGGTAAACTGATAGACATAACCAGTATATTTCCGTACAAAATGCCATCTGTTTTGTGTTTGTTTTCTATACCTGCCCCAGAGGATATCATGGATGTCAGTTTGTGGTTGGTCATTTGCGCTTTCACCTGTTAGTTCAAGACTTTGAAGTGCACTGTTCAGCTGTACCTTTGGACTAAATAACGGGGTGAAGTGATTACCGATAGATTTGTATAGATCTCCAAACTCAGGGACCCTGTGGGAGAACCTATATCAGGTGTGGCCGTGTTGGCTGTGAATTTGAAGGGAGGTCTCAGATGACCCTCAGCAGGACAGCAAGCTGTGAGTGGCAGCTTAAGTCCACATTCTATCAGTAATAAGAATAAGTGGTTAAATGCCGGGATCTTTCAGTTCAGGACAGGTGTGACTCAATTCTTAACCCCACTGCCCCTTTTGTTGTTGGAATTACCATTTTCAAGCTATTACATGTATATTGGTTTCAAGGGCCGAAAAGTGAGAACATGACCAGATCTGGGTAAATAAAGTACTGTGGTACCTGCTGTATGTGGCCATCCCTCTAGCCAAAGAAAAGTGGCCACACACAGCAGGTTACCTGTCACTGAAGGTAAATTTACAAAGAAACTGACACCTATGTCCAAGCCTAGTGGCCACAAAAAGCAATGTGGCTGTTCACGGCAGTGGCTGCATACAGCAGGTACCACTGCACATGTATATAGTTAATGTGGAAAGTATTAGCAACATGGTAGCAACTAAGTAACAACATAGTAGCAGTCCACTGTTTCAGTGCCAAGTTTTCACTGAGTTATCAGCTTTCCTCTGCACACATTGGGCACAATGCACCCAAAGTGTGCTGAGGAAAGCTGTTGACCGGGACCATTCTGATGTTGTCAGTAGCTGTAGGCAGACTGGCAGTTGAATGGAAGATAGGCTTAACTCATTCCATACTATGATCACAGGCCTTGGTCAGTAGTTCTGGCACTGCCTGGCAAGTCATGCTGCAGCTGCCCTTGCGGTAGCTGCAGCATGACTTGCCAGGCAGTGCCAGAACCACTGACTTAAGACGACAGGCATGTTGGTACTTGAATGAAAGCTCTTTTCATGAAGAATTTAAATGTGCAATTTTCATCTTAAATCTTGGTAAATATACGGAAATATCAGGGACTGGTATGGAATGATTTAAAAAGAACACCGTCTGCTATCATGAGGCCAATCCAGACTACATCAACTTTTATGAAAATAGGCAACAAAAGAGTCAATGCAAGAAACTTTTTGTATGTATACAGACAGGAAGAGAGTGTGTTCATACAAGTCAAATAGCCATCACACCAGCTGAACAAGCTCAGTTAAGTCTGTTCTGCTAATTAGGTCACAAGCTGCTCAATACAAGCCTCTTCCCAATTAACATAAAGAAATGTTTATATAAGGTAAAGTGCAAAGCCTTTAAAAGAAGTGTTATGGCAGCGTGATTCATGTAAATATTTGCTGTGTTTCATGTCATCTTTAGGGCTGTACAGATTTAATATATATCCGTGAAAATAGCCCAAGAAAGTGACCAAAAAAGGTTTGATTCTGGTTACCGTGCACAGGAATAGGTCACTTCCTGTGTTGAGTGACCTCTGACCTAAATTAGCATATATGGCTAGGCTGTAGTGAGATGCAATGAATTCTTTTAATTTTACTATGGTCTTATTTTTTGCTGGGGCCAAATAAAAAAAAAATAGCTTGTTTCTCATTTCCGCGCATCAAATTTTTTTGCCATGCATCACTTTTTTTTTTAAATTTCTTTTTGCCATTTCTGGGCCATGTTGCCCAAGTGGGATGGCAGTCCTCTCTTTTTAGTATTAGTCTATCGGGTGTACAGAGAACTAGTCTCTCTGGTTCCCTAATGCATCACACCTTGTGTATGGAAAGTCAATATGGGCACCATACTATGAATAAAATTGAGGTCAAATCCAGGGACCTCCAGGGTATAGGCATCTTCTCATTCCTTCGCATCCCCAAAGAATTAAAAAAAAAAAAAAAATTAAAAAGCCTCCCTCCCTTATCACTAATGGCTCCAGAGGTAAACAAGAAACAAGATATTTTTCTTATTGGGCCATATTTCGCTGTTGCTTCAAAACTCTGAAATTAGACACACTGTGAAATAAAAATAAATAAATAAACAAATGAATAAAATAAACATGGCATTGGTACTTAATATGAATAAAATAGTGCATTAAAAGCTCTAGCAAAAGGTTCAAAATGTAAAACGCCATGAAAATTCATACCATTGAAAATATGCGTGTTCACAGTGTTGACTTCACTTATCTTAACTTGTGACATTATCTGAAGACTGGAACCTTGAGCATCAACTAATAATCTATTAATTTTGGAAGCATTTGATTGATGAGTGTTCTCGAAATGTCATCTTCGTGCAAGATAAGAAGCAAAACTTCTGTTTAGTCAAAACTGGGCAGGTTTCAGCCATATGCCAGTTAGACATAGGCTAATGTAAGTGGAATTTGTCCAAAGATGTTAACCATCTTGAAGGCAAATTGGCTAAAAAGTTTTAGATTTCTGTCATTTCAATCAACTATTTGAGCTTCATTATATTAGACCAGCCCATTAGCCAAAAATTTAGGATCAATCTGGTTAAAGAAAAGCAGTTTGGGTAAAACATTTGAGTCACTTTAGCCAAAATTGGCTACATATGAATAATTCCTAGTGCTAGCCCAACAGAAGGTGTGACAAGTTCAAGTGACAGGTAACATATAAGTGGACATTGCAGACTAAATTACATGTCTGTGTTGTGACAGGTCAGTGTCTTTTAGACGTATTTGAAGAGGTTATTTAAAGTCCACATTTGACAGATGAGTGGGTGGTCTGGCACTCTCTTCACTATTTCAATGCTAATTGCAACTCGGGTAAAACTATTATAAGACGAACTGTTCTCCATTATAATAAGTAGGGCCTGTATTTTTCTGTTTCAAAAAACTAGAAATTCCATTTCACCAGCCAAAAATTTCCAAATTCCGTTTCAGTAGTTCTCTTTGTATGTAAAACACATTAAGGCAAAACAGCAAATTCCGTTTCAGAGGTGACAAAAATTCATTATTCCGTTCCGTTAAAAACGGAAAAATACAGGCCCTAAATAAGGATGCTAGATTCATGTGCGGATATCCCTTGTGAAAAGTCTTTTCATTCAAGTACCAGCATGCCTATAGTTTCAGAGGATATAATGGTCCGGATTGACTTTCCTTGGCACACTTTGGGTGCATTAGTGCACCAAGGAAAGCTGTTGACTCAGTCGAAAATTTACCACTGAAAGAGTTGTATAACTGTGTGGGTAATTTGGGTTGATGTTCATTCAACATGATCAACACGGTATTCAGTGGCTTATATATGTTTTGTTTTGATTACCTCATTCTCTCACTGTAGCTAACACATTTAGTTTTGTAATGAACTTAGTAGCTCTTATTAACTCCATGCAGCTCAGATATGCTTTCATGTCATAGACTAAGATCATTAACTCTTGCAGTGCCACATTTTGGACTGAGTTGACAGCTTGGCTCACTGCTCTTGGGTGCGTTGCATCCAAAGCATGCTGTCAAAAGCTGTTGACCTGGACTGGTATGAATATTCTCTGTGACTAGAGGCATGCTGGTACTGGAGTGAAAGGTCTTGTTCCAAAGAGCACGAATCTGGCACCCTTGTTATTAGTCAGAGCAGCTCATTTTAAGTACAATTTCTTTTAGTTGCAGTTGGTGCTGAAAGAGTTAAAACCAGTTCCAGAGCAAGTATATGACAGATGTTAAATATCTTAAATTTTTCCTTTTTCATCTGTCGTTCTATAATATTCAATGCATAGATTTGAACTTAGAGTCTGACATTATGAAAATTCTTGAGTGACCTAGGCAGTGGAGAGGAGTCATATGGTTGTGATGTTCTTTTAACCCTTTGCCCCTCAAACCAGCCAAAACCGGCTGGTGGTGAAATGCCGTCTGCTTCAGTGGCAACTAATTTCAACAGTTATGGGAAACAATTTGACTGAGAAATGTACATGAGACTTATCAAGATCACATGCCCCAGGTCAACAGCTTTCCTTGGCATGGGTTGGGCACTTAGTGCCCAACCCATGCCAAGGAAAGCTGTTGACTCAGTCTTAATTCAAGGGGAAAGAGTTAAAATGGGTTGGTAAAACTATTGGCAAGACCACCCATCAGCCAAGTTCTTTAAAAAGGGGTCCCTGCAGTTTGGTGATTATCAACGTGAGTTTTGGTAAATTGATATGGTAAAGGTAGGTTTGTTCTAGACAGGTATATGTTGATCACTGTTGTCTCTATGTAGATCATGTTTGGTAGCAATGGTCTCTCAAAATCATGTTTAATCATGTTGGTCTCTTAAAATCAGGTTTGATCACAGTGGTGTCTCTAGATCATGTTTAATCACAGTGGTCTCTCAAGATTATGTTTGATCACAGTGGGCCATGAAGATTATATTTGATCACGTTGGTCTCTGAAGATCATTTTTGATCACAGTTGTCTCTCAAGATCATGTTTGATCACAGTTGTCTCTCTAGATCATGTTTGATCCCGTTGGTCTCTCAAGATCATGTTTAATCACGGTGGTCTGTCAAGATTATGTTTGATCACAGTGGTGTCTCCAGATCAATGTTTCACTGCACTTTGATTTTATATGTTATGTCAGACACCCAGCTAAACATGAAACTTAGGTGAAATCAGGTACTCATTCCTGAATGTTATGCACACAGTCTCATATAACCTACACATGGCTGATGCTTGGTAGACTGGATGTGTCTTGTTGAGTTGGGGGGTGGGGGGGGGGGGGAGGGGGCAAGGACCATTTCAAGACAAGTAGATCATAATATACAACAGAGAGTTTCCTTTGCATGTTTAGGAGAAGGTGGATAAATAGAAGGTAATATTTTACAGAGGAAATCAGGTTTTTTTTTCTGCATTGCAGACAGTAAAGATGGTTACTTAGAAAAAAAAAATGTAACCATTTTTCACCTTACAATATATAATGCTATAACTTTGATTCTGTGTGGTGTTGCGGTAAACAGACCTCTGATGTTCTTTTGACATTCCACATTAATGCAAGATGGTTGAAAGCCCTGGAAACAATTGTGTTAGTTCAACTATGCGTAGATAACCTTTGGGCAAAGGCCGAGCTACGTCCATCAGATGACAGGCCAGGACAGAAAGATGGGCTGAACGGAGTTGTTCTGGACTGGTTACTTCAATCCAAATGGCTAGTTATAATGTATTTGGCCAGGAACAAATTGATTATTGAAATGAAGATCATATGGTATTGAAAAGCAGTATTTTTCTCGGGGGCAAAAAAGCATGCACCATGAAGTTTTTCATAACTGTCACAGAAGTTATGCATGTATGTACAGTGGACATGTACAGTTGTCCCTGTCTTGAGAGACCACCCCTAGGGGAGGTCAAAATGTGGTCTCTCAAAACAGGTGGTCTTTCATTAGAGGTATAATAACATGGAAAAGATAGTACAGTGTTCTGAGACAGTGGTCTTAAAAAGATATGCAGTCTCTCATTAGAGGGGTCTCTCAAGACAGGTACCAGTGTACTTTATTTGGTGATTGGTAATATTTCTTTGCTGTTTGCCTGCAAAGCAGACCAAGCTCTGTATTATATCTAAGTCACGTGGCAGAGCTTAATGTTAACATGCAAAGATTGTGGTTGGTTGTCTGCAGGCAACTTTTGCTGAAGTTCGGAGAACGAAAAGGTGAATCTGTATGGGGCTCAAAAATTTTTGTTTCTTTGGACTACGAATTTAATCAACCTGGACAAGGTTTGCCTTTATGTGAAGTCTGGAGCACATGGAGAAAACATAGAGATGGGTCTGTTCAGCAGGGAATTAACACATGCCACCCCATGGCATCACAGATGTCCGACAAGTAAGAACAGCATGCACATACATGTTCTGGAATCAAGGAGCCCCTTGGATGAATAAAAGTTTATTTCATAAATATTTGAGTGTATGTTGCTCATCCAGTTAGAAGCTGAAAATGGAAAAGAATGAGGAAACATTTTGCGTGCACCTAAGAGTTAAAATGTTGAACCTGACTCATTCAGTGCCAATATCTACAAACTGGATGTGCTCTGAATTGACTTTAAAAAAAAAACACAAAAAAAAAAAACATGTACAGTGGAACATTGTATATTGACACCATCTTTTTGTTACAAAATATGTCAGATATCTTAATTTGTTACATGAATGAGTTAAATATGGAAGGAATTTGAATTTAAGTCCCTGAAATCTTGTGTCCTAAAGTGAATATGTCAGATATTGCAAGTGTGATTCTAGTGAGGCTTCATCGTACAATAAATTTGAACACTTTGTGACCCTCCCCTCCCCCATAAAAAGGATATACAGTGGTACCTGCTTTTTAAGACCACCCATTCTGCCAGCCAGAAATGGTCACATATACCAGCTGGTCTTAAACTGAAGGTAAATTTACGAAGAATCTAGACTGATGTGCCTTCATATGGAAATTAGGTCACAGAAATGAGGTGGTCTCTCATGGCAGTGGTCTAAAATTGCAGGGACCATTGTATAGTGAAACCTGTTTTGAGAGACCACTGTAACAAAAGACCACCTGCCTTTTAAGACCATATTTCCAAAGTCCCTTTTACCATCTTTCCCATGTCATTGCACCTCCACTGAGAGACCACCTGCTTTATGTGACCACTTTTAAGCCTGCCCTGGGTGGTCTCTCGAAACAGGTTTCACTGTACTTTGTTTAAAAAAAAAAATGCTTTGTAAACTCATGTACCTTTCATTGCAGTGTGAGCATTAAGAGTAAGTTGTAGGGAGAAGGTCTACTGGCCAGACTTGAGGCACCAGGCCATCTGTTGAATCAGTCAAAATTTGGCTTTGAAAGAGTTAAAGAACAGAGAGTGTTACAGCACTGGTGTGCAGATGTTCCAGAGAGCTGACAAGGGCAGTCTTGAGTGTATACATGTTAAAATGTGTCGAGCTGTCAGCTGGCAAGACTGCCAAATCTGGACATTGTGCTGTGATTGAATCCAGCATTTCATTTGTACGCTAGCATTAACAGAATCTTAGTTGACTTGCCAGTTTAAAAGGAAGGTCAAGCTGATATGACAAGCACCAAAGACCTCTTACATTTGCTGGCGTGGGGGGCCGGCACAACAGAATTAACATAGGGGAACATCCAATCTGACCCTCCAAGTAGCTGGTCACACTCATAGGGTCAAATATTACTTTGTTATGTGCTTAAAATATGCATTACATAACTCATGGGCATTGTATTGCCTTTCCCAAAAACATGTCATTTATATGAAGAGACATGTAGTCTTTATCATGCAGTTCTAGCGGAAATGTTATAGCCAGTCAAAGTAATATGTTTTTCAAGTTCATTTTGGTTTGTTGTCTGGTCATTGGCTTGAGGGACATTTTCAAAGCATGGTGGAGGCTGGGGACTATCTTTATGGTCCAAATGCCCTGACAGTGGAAGTGATTATATATAGGTCACATGTAATATTTTAAACTACATGTATGTTTACAATGTCAAATGATAAACAAAAACAAAACAAGAGTATAACAAATGTATTTGCTCGGCACAGGATTTTTTTTTTTTTTTGCCAAAGAAAGTCAACTTGTTTAGATGTACCACCCTGCATGTTTGTTTTTACATCTAGGTGAAGAGAAGTTGACCCTTGGTATCCCAAGTATGAGGAGTCCAGATACAGTGTTGCCAACCCCACAGAATTGTTCAGGAGATGCCTGGAAATTTAGATTGGAAAATCATAGGAATTGAATAGTTATATGACCTTTCTCCCAAAACTGTATCAGTATTTTTCTTTAATATTTCATATTTAAAAAACCATGTCCGGAAATCTGCCCTCTGACTTCCGAATTTTCAGTTGGATGGGTTGGCAGCACTGCAGATAGACCATCAACACTATGACCTTCCTGGCCAAAACCTTTTTTTTTCAAAAAAAAATGACAAGCAGGTCAAGTGCACTTCTCTCTTTTTTCCTTGGGAAAAAAAGAAGGGAAAGAAAACCTCAATAGGTGGTTGCCAACCTGCAGTTCCTCTGGGCATACTGTCCTAAAAATTTGCTTAGAAAAAGAAAGAAAAAAAAATTGGCTTGGGGACATATTTATCGACACTCCACATTAAAATTAATGGATTAGAAGTAAAACTGAAAAAGTTGCCATGGATGCAGGTAATTTGTACCAACTATTATACAGAAGGTAAGTATAATGAGACCTGCAGCTTCTGCAATTTTTCAGGAAGGCACGACTTCTGTCTAAAACACATTGAATACCAAGCAAAATGACCCGCGATGAACGGGAAGTCTAGGCCCAGAGCATTTCTATAACATAAGGAAGAGGGGCTCTTAGAAAAGTCAACTCAATTAGAAGGAACCCACTGCTTTATTCATAGTTTTGCAGATTCAATGTTAAAGTGTGTGAGCTGTAGGACACCAAATGTCAGAAATATGTGTAACTTATCAGCTGAATCCAAAAAAAGAGCAAAATGAATCTGGTCTCTGTTTTGAGGTTCAGAATACATCATAGAGAGTTGTTGTTGTGCAGTTCCAGATAAATGTATTGATATTCTGTGGAAAGATTAAAGAGTACTCAGGAAGGGGCAGTTTGAAATTTCTACCTGTAAACTGTGAAAAGGTGAACGAAATATATGTCGAATAAAGAGATGAGCCCATTAGAACCATAATTTTGAAGGTCACAAACTTCGCCAGGTATGGGTCTTTGACAGTTCTCATTGTGCAGTATGTGACAAGATGGACTTGTATCCCAGAGCGCTACATGGTTAAAATGCAAGTCTAATTGTCTGTAAAACTGTTGTAAAATTCTTTATGTGAGTTGTTATGGATAGTTGACTTGTGTTGGGTCATTTTTGCAATAGTATGGCATCTGGTTGGTGTCAAAGCATGGGGAGCATTCATTGTGTGAGACAACCCTGCAGGCTGACAACTTAGATATGTCAAAAGTGTGCCTTCTCTTCGCATGGAGCCCTGTGTCAAAGACTTTGTCCACAGTTTGCTGTGTGTCTTTAAGATTTTCTTCATTTCTGTGGAAGACAATGATTGATGTAGGGTGTTAAACCTGTGATTGAACTCTTCACTGCTAACTGCAACGAGATTGAACAGCTTAACACAAACTACTCTGAATTATGATAAGGGTGCTAGACTCATGTTCCTTGTGAAAAAATCTGTTATTCAAGTACCAGCATGCCTGTAGTTAGTACATAGAATATAAGAGTCCATGTCAACAGCTTTCCTTGGTACACTTTGGGTGCATTGTGCCTGAAACTTGCCAGGGATAGCTGTTGACTCGGTGCAAAATGTGACACTGAAAGGGTTAATACAGTTTTATGTACATGTCTAGCCCATATTTCCCTTGATGTCCAGGTGAGGCCCACAGGATACATTCATCTCTTTCAATGAGTGTGTCAGACAAAAGAAATCCTTCCCCGTGCAAACAAAAAAACAAACCCCCCAAAAACCCGGCTCTTTTCTTCATGGTAGGGATCGATGCAGAAAATAGGAATCAGTTTTAGCGCTGGCCGGGCAGCAGGCTTTACAAGACACCTCTTGGCAGGTCCTAGAATGGGATCTCCTGACTCGGTCTCTTTGGCGAGGTAATCACATGAAACAGAGTGGAGAGGGTCAAATAAATGGCCTGTGAAACCATTAATGGCCTCTGATGGGAGGGTCTCTCAAGATGGGGATGAGAACCTTTGAGTACCTTATTGTGCTGAATGCTGGGGAAAAACAAGAGACTGGAAACAAAGGCAGTCATTGACACCAGGTCACATAATGACATGTCTCTGCAGCAGACAGTAACAAGATCTTGTTCAGAAATAACCCAAATGGTCTACATAATATTGTTTATGTCTTAAAATCACCAAAATACAAAATAGAATGCATCAGTTTTCAGGTATACCAATTGGGTAACCCTTGACCTTCCCCATAATAACAATCGAAGTCAATATTGCCAGTTCTGCCCCCTACTGCCCCCTCTTCCATGCCAAGCATTTACTGCCCAGTCTGAATGCCCAGCTCACAATATAAATTGATGGTGGGAATAAGAGAAGTCTAAAATAGCACCATTTTTATGACGGCAGTTGCTAGTATCATAAGTACATGGTTTAAAGTTTACTCAGTGTAAAAACAGATATTCCACATATAAATGTAAAAGCTAATTACTCTTTGTAGCTGGGTAAAATACTTGCTCTAAAAATTCTGGAAATGATTATTTTGTGGTAGGAATGACTCTTGTTACTTGAGGTTCACTTTGTTGTACGAGTTCCTGCAATATGAGAGGTTGATATTGTTTGATGAGTGACTCTGATATCAGAGGCTGATTTTGTTTAACTCATTCCATACTATGGTCACAGGCCTAGGTCAGTGGTTCTGGCACTGACTTAAGACTATAGGCATGTTGGTACTTGAACGAAAGCTCTTTTCATGAAGAATTTAAATACGCAATTGTCATCTCAAATCTAGGTAAATATACGGAAATATCAGGGGCTGGTATGAAATGAGTTAAGGCATAGCCACGAAGTTTGTTGTATGAATTACCATTACCTCAGGGGTTGATTTTGTATCAAGTACTGTAATGATAATGACAAGTTCATTATACATGTATTTTGTTTTATAAATGACTGTTATGTCTATGGTTCATTTTGTTGTGTGGATTACTATCATATCATAGGTTACCTGGTGTTACTGTATGCTAGTTCTCTCTCCAAAAATGGAATAATTTATACCCAAAGCTCTGTAGCTTGTGATGAATTTGTAGTCAATCGTCTTGTGACAGAAATCAAGAGTTCAAGTAGGTAAATAAAGCTGGGACACACGTATCACGACTTTAGTTCACCCGAGTATTACCAAGTCCTGCCTCAAAGTCACATTTCCTGCATGTATAGTCTCTCAAACATGTCAAATGAGTGTCAAGTTGTTAGTGAGATATAGATGTTTGACTCATGTTGTAGGCATGATAGAAATCTCACATTAAAAAGCGCAAATTATGCGAGAGCGGGTCTTATCTTTACTTACAATAAATGATAAATGGGGTTGAAAATGGTTTGACCCCAACCTTTGTTGGTCTCGACTCAATGCCATTAACCCTTTCCCCCTCAATATAGGACTTGGCGGATAGTTTTCCTTGTGGGGTGAGTTTCGGGGTTGGGTGCATTACCCCCAAGGAGGGATATCGACCTGGAGTGTGCCATCATGAATTGTCTTAAATACCCCTCTAAGTGAACAAACAATTTCTGTCTGCACGGAATTTCAAGTTACATCATTAAAGGAGACAACAATTAATATTCAAGTTCCCTTATGTGGTTTGAGGCAGACGGGGTTAAATGTGTGAACCCAGAAGTTTGGCTCTGCTTTGCTGTGTTGGTAATTACTTTTCAGATTGGTGGATTGATGGATTTTAAATTGTAGCTTACCTGTTGTGAAAATTGAATAATGTAAACATGATAACCTTACATCATGTAATTGATTGTCAAACAGACAAAAATAAAAATTGATTGTTTAGACATGTTCTGCATGAAAATGGCTGCCAGGCTGACATAACATTACGTGGCCAGGCTTACCAAAATACTATTTGGCAAAGATCAACAAAGGTATTTTAATGGAGCAAGGCTCAATGAGTTGAAATTTGTCATTCTTACAAGGCATAAGCTCTTCCGGTTCAATATTTAAATTGCTGTAAAACCACGTGCACAGTAAATATTTAATTGTAGGGCAAATGTCGTATATGAAAAGCTCCAACTTTTTCCTCTCAACTGTAATTCTTCAGTTTTCTTTTTTTTTGGGGGGGGGGATTCTATTTTAATGGTCCGGCGCATGGGGGGACCCTTTATGCTTTTGGGTTGTCCGTCTGGATGTGCACATTCTCGTTACCGCGATATCTACAGAATGCCTCTATGTATTTTACTCAAATTTGGCAGTATGCATGCTTACCTCACCTGGCAAGATGAACTGATAAGATTTTGGTGTCACCATGACGTAATTTGAGCCAATGGGGGACCCTTTAGTCAACGCTTGCATTGAAAGTATGTCTAAGTATTGTATATTATCTGGAACTTCAGCATGTTTTGTGTCATCAGTAAAGATAAAGTAGTATGAGATTTATTTTCCAAAGTTAGCAAGTGACTAAACGTGAGAAAAAGGAAAAATATATTTATGTGATTTTAAAAAATTTTGGTCAAGATTCAAGTTTGCGGTTTATGTTTCTTGTGGAAAAGTGTGAGATTTGTGTTGAAAAATAACTCTGTCAGGTTGACGGCTGGATCAAGAGGCTTTCCATTTCTGTGTGGAAATATGTTGATTGTGAATATGAAATCATAATAATGCTTCAGATCAGCGTGTCATTTGTTGTGATTAGCTTGGATAGAGTTAAAGAGAAGATGCACTTGCCTGTAAAGCAGACCAAGGTCGATGCAATTGTTGCATTACAAATTCACAGTATTTTGTACAGATTAAGTTGAATCTCTCTAGGATATGTCCTGGTGTATCCGTGATGTTACTGGGAAGTGAAATGGTAAGTTGGATTGGGACACGTGTGTCTTGTGTGTGAAGGGCCAGTATCCACACATCAAGAGAGGTGATCATACCCCAAAGTAAACCTGGTATCAGGGGACCTCACACTCAACAAATATGTCAGGGCGAGAGAGGTCAAATTACACGAGGTACAACATACACCCTGGACAGAGAAGTTTGGGATCTGTGGTGACAGGTGGATTGAATGTGTATTTTACCCAGCACTGGCCACATGATCCACTGGAGAGGAAATTAAACTAGAGTTGTGGGTGGGTCAGGGAAGGCTAATTTAACCTTTTGCTGCCTGGCTTAAAATAAACGAATTATGGCATGATTTAAGAATGGGGACAAGTGGATAACCGCATTGAACCAGCCACAGACTGAGATTTCAAAAATAAAATGGTTCATTTTTATCCTTCAGCTTATGGGCCCGAAGAGTATTAGGGCCTGTATTTTTCCATTTTTAACGGAAACGGAACAGAATAATGAATTTTTGTCACCTCTGAAAGGGAATTTGCTGTTTTGCCTTAGTGTGTTTTACATGTATACAAAGAGAACTGCTGAAACGGAATTTGGAAATTTCTGGCTGGTGAAACGGAATTTTTAGTTTTTTTGAAATGGAAAAATACAGGCCCTAGAGTATTGTCATCCCCGGTGCTGTCTGTCTGTCTGTCCATCTGTCTGTCTGTCCATCCGTCTGGTGTTACCACTATAACTTAAGGAAATTTTTGAGTTGGGACTCTCAGGTTGTTGAGTATGGTTAACCAGTAGAAGAAATTGAAAGGGTTAATATGAAGGTCAGTATTTGCTGTGTATCAGCACAAAGGGTTGCAGTCAGTGAGTGTGACATAATGGCAGATAAAAGGGTAAGAGTCAACCTCCAACAAGATTTAATGTGGTTTGCTGCCATTTTAGTTTTAAAGGAGACAGACACAGGCTATTATAGTGTTCTGACAGGTTACCAACAAGTGGTCAGATCATGGGTTTTTGCGGTTTACTGGGAGATGAACAACATAGGGTTAACTACCAAACAGATATATGGTTTACTGACAGTCCAAGTACCAAGGGGTTAAGGTACATTAAATGTGATTTACCAGGAGATGAACTGCAAGCGGTTCAGATGAAACTTAGTGTGGTTTACTGGGAGATTAACTGCAAGGGTTTAACAAGTGAGGTACACAGTGTGTAGCATTTAACGTGGTCTACATTCCTGTGGCTGTGTCCAGTTGTGTCCTCACGGACCTGTGTCACATGCTAGGAACATCATATATGACCCCATTTCTTGCTATGGTAGCCACATGCACAGCATGCGTGTGTCAGACCTGCCCTAGATTTACATGTACCACGAGGATTGTAGATAGACAAAAACACCCGCCATCTGGCTATGATTTACATGTATTATCAGTAAAACCTGTTTTCACAGACCACACATTAGATACATTGTACCAGTTTTGTTCGCTCATACCTATGATTTCTCAGTGGATCCGGAGGCTACATACATTACAAAGAAAGTGATATGCAAAGTATCCCAAAAGGGGGACTTCAAGAACAGGGACTACTCTAGTTGTAAAGGTTCAAAAGGTATTCCAGGGCAGTATCCATGGTGTGAGGCTAGAACCCTATAAAAGTCTGTATGTAACTAGGCTATACAATGGTACTTTCTATCTAAGACTATCTATACTGCTAGTGGCCTTGCATTAAAGGTGGTCTTAAAATACAGGTAAACTTAGTAGAGAAACAGATTTGTCTCATGCCTGCAGGGATGCCAACTTTCAAACCCATTATTTCAAGGTACCAGTACCTTAACCCTCTTGGAACTGAATCAACAGCTTTCCTTGGTTAAGTTATCATGTGCTTGCACATTAACCCTTATAGAAATAAGTCAACAGCAGGACCAGAATTTCACAAATTTTTTTGCAAGAATCTATTTGGATTTTTGTCAATTGATTTTCGTTGTAATGGAAGACAAGTTGGGAGAATCTTTGCAACAAGCGATTCTTGCCAAAATTTTAGCCCTGAAAAGTTTTTCCAGGATACACTCAGCACAGCGAGGTCAGGGTGCCCTGGGAAGGCTGTTGACATATTGTGTATGTCTGTTGACATATCGTGTACATTCGTGTATGTCTGTTCATATGTTATGTATGTCTGTTGACTTATCTTGAATGTTGTTCTCTTGGAAGCAGACACATGATGTTTGTGATGTTGGACCATTTTTTGTACAGTGGTCCCTGTCTTGACAGGCCACCCAAAGGTGGTCTCCCAAGACTGGTGGCTTCTCATAGGAGGTAGAATAACATGGAAAAGATAACAGCAGGAACCTGTGAAATGTGGTCTTTCAAGTCAGTTGGACTCTCACTGGAGTGACTTTTCAAGACAGGGACAACTGTACTGTTAAATGGCAAAACGCTGCATGTTTATGCATCTTATCAGCTGTGTCTTGAGATGACTCATGGTCATTAGCTCATGTATCTAAATATTATCATGAGGAAATTTGTGTACATTTTAAGAGCAAACTCCAAACTGTCTGACGGAGTAAACATATCATTTATAAATAACAGGTTGTTACTTGTAGTTCTATGGCCTACTTTTGGTTAACATGAACAACAACAAACACAAATTGAAGCAAGGCTGCACTTTGCCATTGATCTCCCTCATCCTAAGACAGGGAACTCCTGCAGTAAACTGGCAATGCTGCAAATCCCTACAGTTTGTCAACAAATGCCACAAATCGCCACAAAAACTACCAAATGCAACCTAGGGGTAGCAGGTAGCATCTGTTTAAGGGAAATATATACAAAGAAAAACTGAGAAACTGTGATGGGATTAAATAAAATGTGTCTACATCCTGAAAGTCATGTGGTTACAGGACTAAGGTGCAGTTTCCATTTTTCCGTCATCCGTCAGTATTTCCACTCAGCGATTTTTCAATAACGGACTTTGCATTTCCATTCATCTGTTTTATAAGGAAACGGATGACGTAACAAGATAAATCTTCCGTCATTTCTGAAATTCTTCAACACTTTGCCAAAGTGAGGCCGAGTGACGCAAAAAGTTAGTCCATTTTCACCGCCGTCCGTCAAAAAATTGCTCCAGGGGCGACTTTTGACGGATAAGAAAAAACGGACAGTAAACGGATGACGGACAATGGACATATGGAAACTGATTCAGTGAAATGTACTGATGGGAAAATGAACGGATGACGGATAAATGGAAACTGCAGCTAAAGGCAATTAACTAAGAATCTCTGGGAAGAAATAAATCTAGGAACAAGTACTTGAATATATTGATACCATTGTGATGTATTGCACTTGACAAGTACTCATATAAATTTATACAACAAATGCCATAAAGTGAAACCTGTCAAGACCGTGCATATAGGTATAACCAAATTTGGTTATCTCCAGACAGGGGGTCGTATAAGAGGTATGAATAAAATGACAAGTACTATTTTGAATTGAATTTATTGTTTCCACATGTACATTGAATAAATTTTTAAATATGACACATATGGGTATAGATACTCATAAGAGCTTATGAGAATCCCCGAGCCATACACTAAGCAGTTAATAATACAACAGGTGTTTCATTCCAATATTGAACTCAATCAGGCACTTAAAAGATTTCAAAGTAACGTCAGCATTTGTAGCTTGTGAATCATCAAGAATATGTTACTGCATTATGTTATGGTATGCATGTCTTTGCTCATCACATTTGTTGATGTTGAAGTAGTCAAAAAGCTGACGAAATTTGAAGATCTGCTGGTTTTTGGATAGCTTAACTCTTTCAGTGCCAATCACATCTAAAGTCGATCTACTAAAGTCAAACTAGTCTGAATTATTATAAGGATCTCAGATTTGTATTCGTCATAAAAAGACCTTTCATTCAAATACCAGCATGCCTCTAGTTCCAGAGAAAATATCCCAGGTCAACAGCTTTTCTCACCACACATTGGGTGCAATGGGTGTGAGAAAACCTGTTGACTCAGTCCAAAATTCAGTTCCTAAAGAGTTAAAGAAGAAAGGGTTACACCTTATGTGAATGGAAATGTCACTTCTGGCTTCATGTGGACAGTTCAAATGTTTGTTTTCATATACAGAAAGACCCCCCTTTCTGTGATGGGAGACAGTATTATAACATCTGTATGTGTGCCATTTAATAGCAATGCAAAAATTTATCCATGTGAAAACTGTAATTCCCAGTAGGTAATAATATACAGGTAATAATGTGTACATGCATATTTGTGAGCCAGCCATCTTTTGTGTACACAATGAGCAGGCATATTGTGAGGTCTAGTCAGTAGTTCGAACTCCTGACAGTCAAGTTGGTAGGATCCTCAAAGGTATAGAGCCATTATTTATTTTCCCATAGACTTCCATGATAGCACGTGGGTCAGATTTCAGTATTTGTAAATCTCAAGGGTATTTTGTCCTTTTTTCTCCTTTTTTTTCAGTGTTCAGAGATCCGTTATATTGGAAAATGATGGAAAAAATAAGCTGGTTCTTTTTTCTGGCTTTCTTTCGTTTATTTTTTTCTGTAGCCAGGCATGTATAGTTAGTCCCCAGCAGGTCCCACATGCACGGCCAGCTGTGTGCATGGAGAGATAGCATTATAACCCTCTCCCTTCAAACCAACTAAAACTGACAGCATGGTGCGGGATCCATGCCAGGGAGAGCGGTTGACTTAGTCCTCATTCAAGAGGGACAGGATTACACCAAGTCCTTGTATGAAAGATAAAATTTGAAAAGTATGAAAAGAAGTACATTGCCATTGTCCAAGGGAAAAGCTGTGTGGCACACAGCAGAGAAGTATCCATAAGAGCTTTTAATACTGATTATGAAATGGTGAGTGTCACAACACCCATTAACCCTTAAAAAGTGCTAATCACTGCTGTAGTTGTTTTCTCATTACCGTTAGACATATAATGGTTAAAAGATTCAAATTCCTTGTGAAGGTATCTTTCATTCAAATACCAACAAACCTAGTCTAAAGCAAAAAGTAGTCTTAGTCAACAGCTTTCCTCGGGACACTTTGGGTGCATTGCGCACAAAGTGTCCTGCGGAAAGAGCTGCTGACTCAGTCTTAAATCAGTGCTTTAAGGGTAAACATGTATTTAAAAAGGCCTGTCGCATGGATGGGAAGACTGTCACTTTCAACAGAGCTTTGTCAGAATTCCTCCATAGAACGTAAATTTGGTGAATATTTTCAATGCATATATGACTGGACTCTATGCCAGCATCATAATGTAGGAAAAAAGGTAAAGTAGAAAGCAGAGAGAGAATTCCAATTGTGGCCTTAATTTAAGGTCTGAAGAGACTTAGACCACTGTATTCCATGTGAAAGTGAGGTTTTATCAAAATATCATAACCACCAGGACATATAGATTTTGTTGTGGGCGGGGCACAAGAAGTGTGTGCTTCAGGTGTAAACATGATCAGAATTATCTTCCATGTAGCTTTGTGTGTGTGCAACATAAAGGTTTTGCATGTTGACATATTTGCTCAACGATTTACTTCCTGTGTAAAGATAAAAGTTTTTGATCAGCTTATTGATAATTACCATCGACTAAGGGCATGTGATGTAAAGGTCTTGTTATAGGGGGCAACTTTAGTTGCTCAACAGTTGAGCAACTTTTGTGGCAACCCCCTGTGGTTTATCATTCCACCTGTTGTAGGATGGCACATGTGGTGAGCCTCTTCAGATCTGTAGCTCATTACAAATGTGGGAATGCTTGCACATTTAAAAATTAAATTCTGTTGGTCAACATTAATTCTTGCAATGTTTTGAAAACAAAATATTAATGAAAGCAAGGCCCTATAATTTGCATGTCCACTGGCCCAGGACAAGTCAAATTCCAGTCAGGGCAAGGTAAAAAGCTCAAAGCACAAGCTCAAGGGATGGCCTGAAATTTTGTTTTTTGAACTGAGATGTGTATAGATGGACAAGCAAGTGTGGACGGAGGGCTAGTAAAATATCAAAACTGCTAGCTCTCAGGACTGTGTACAACAGATCAAAAGAGTTGTGGAGCCCTGGAAAGGAACAGTGTTCACGAAGTACTGTAAATTGCTTTAATTTCGCTGTATTTTTATTTTCGCTTATTTCGCTGATGGCACAAAACCGTGAAAATAAAAACACAGCGAAATAGTATTTTAACATTGTAAGAATGGGAATTATGTCCAAAACAGTGAAATTAAAACTACAGTGAAATGTCAAAAATACTAAAACCGTGAAAATTTAAACATTCGAAAATAAAGCAGTTTACAGTACTTACTCAGTGACTCTGCAAATCTAGTGTGAAAGTTGCCTTGAATTCGCACTGAAGATAAAAGTTCAGTGACTATCCCATAAATTTTAGGAATAAGTGCAGCACAAGGGGCAGTAAGAATTAGAAATGTGTGCCCTCTAATATCAGGTAACATACATAAGTGGAATAATCTTAGTCAGCGGCATCATGTATGCATATATTTTGGGTTTGTTTTTGTTGTAGAAGGTAAAGTCTGCATGCAGAATATATGGAGAATTTTCTGTGGCTGACAGTGAGTTACTATTTTTCTCTCTTGAGGAAGCATGATCGTTGGCAGGAAAAATCTGGAGTAACCGCAAGTGATTTGCCTTGCCAGAATGATCCAGAGGGAGATGAAAATAGTAACTACTGCTCCAACTTTGTAAGATTTTTTTTTTCTGTGTGTTTAACAATGTTTAATAGAGTATTTACCATGAATAATAATTGTGTCCTGAGGTTCAGGTCAGGTGGGAGTGGTGCAAGCCTTTTCTGAAACAAGGGGGAGACAATATGATTGGTTAATCAACAATGGGGATGACATGTGACCTGCCAGGGGATTACTATTGTTGGATTTCACCTTAGAAATCAGTAATCCATGGCCAAATACGGAATAAGAAAATATAATGTCGATGCAGCTGTTAGCCATATGTTCCTGCTGTCAATAGGGCTGAAAAAATGGGTATATAATTGCTTTCAATACAATTTAGGTGTGGTATTGACCATATATTTCAGTGTTGTGTTATTTAAAGATATAATGTCTGACATTTCTGTCTGAGCATCTGACTTGTGCAGTGAATTCCAAATCTGGCAGCTTTTAGGCTAGAAATATCCAGATAATCCAAGAATGCTCAGTACTTTTACTCAGTCATCATGAAATTCCATAGGTTACAAATCAGTTCTTGTAAACTATGCAGCGTAATATTTTGGCAGCCATTGGCATATGCTTTTCTCTGTTTGATGTTTGCAGTCCCCCATATCAATGACAGGAACCCTCATTTTACAGGGTGGAGATTAACATGTGAGACACATGCAAAACATGGATAGGTGGCATTTCATCAAGTATGAAGTGTTTAATGCACATTTTGCACTGAGTACATCAGCTAAATGAAAAAAAAGATAAATGAGCAATTTGTCTTGGCTTAATGAGACGTTCTGATGAGTTTATGAGCATGCTTGTTAAGCCTATGGTAACTGGTGCATGTTGATAAATGATTGTGGAGAAGACCCAACCCTCCTGCTGTACAGCGAGACCTGTTTTGAGAGACCACTGTGATGAAAGACCACCTGCCTTTCTTAAGACTTTGTTTACTATGTCCCTTTTGCTATCTTTCCCATGTTATCATACCTCTATTGAGAGACCACCTGCCTTATTTGACCACTTTTTGGCTTGCCCTAGGGGTGGTCACTCAAAACAGGTTTCACTATGTATGAACTGTTTGGTTATTTGTCGGTCAATGACACATACATGTAGAGTCTACATGTAAATCTACATTATAAAACACATTTTTCATGCTTGTTATTTGTGTTTCAGGTCCTACAGAATTTGGGGCGGGCTGACCGGACAACAGACGATGTCCTTGAAGATCATGTCAACAATTTCCACAAGCAGCAGGTGAGCCAGCTGGTTGGTTCTTGATACGAGGCCAAACAAAATAACAACTCCATTTCTGGTTACCTGACCTACCTGTCCCAAAAACCTGCAGCCTGGATTTTTTTTTTTTTTTTTTTTTTTGTGGAGGTGGAAAGGTTTAAAAAAAAAATTGAAATTAGCTGGTTTTTGCACCAAAACACATAAAAAATGGGCAATTTAGATTTAAAGAAAACCAGTGAAATTTGAAGAAAAACCTTCAATGAAAACAATTCCCCCCAAGTGTTGACCTTCATACACAAAAACTTTTTGAGGCATGTACAAAACATGAAACAAGTATTTTTGTTTGTTTTAATGTTCAAAACAGGCATAGGATTTGGTTCAGAATGCAAGGTTATTTGTAGCATAAACCTGGCTTTCAGTGCTGGCAGTCAGACCAAGCTCTGTGTGTTTGACGCTAGAGGATCAGGGTTATGAAATTTTACAATGTAGATTTTGTGTAAGCAGATTTTATTTTACCAAAATACACATTCCCAATACAATAATGAATTTAAAATTTAAATTCAAAATTTAAATTTTGATGAGGAGGGCTTTGTCGTAGATATTAATCCCTGTCATAGAAAGGAAACAAATTTAACATGGCAGCATAAGGCCCACGGAGGGACAGAAGCTAAAAATAAATGCAAGGACAGGATTGAAAGAGAGAACCAGTAAAAATAGCCTTGACACATAAGGAATGTAGATTATGTTGAATAGAGTGCATCCTGAATTAAAGAATCCCAGCATTACTAGAGGCAAAATAACAATTATTATAACAGAATGTATCTCTTGTATTGTGAGACAGGTAAGAATTGATGCTAGACAGGTAAAATGTGTGAAAAATAGCATTCAGTAGATTGTAACGACAAGAAGCACTTGTCCCCAGGAAGGTCATAAACCTGGGAAACAATTTTCTGGACCTAAGGATATACGTGTACATAAAACTTCATGAGGAATCGGAAGCTTTCATTAAGAAAAATTACAATAACATTACAAAGCATATAAACAGAGACACATTTCCTGTTATAATGCTATCTCTAGAATATATTTTATGGAAAAAGTGCCACATACAAACCCTGGGGATGTGCTGAAGACACAATAGGATGTTCTGATGTGTGTATTAGGCCATGATACAGTCCTTGTTCAAGCATAACACCCCTTGGTAATGATTAATCTTGCCAGCGAGATTGAAATGTAGCCAAAATATCAGTAGAAATGCCAAAAAGAAAGGGGTGGAGTACAAAATAATGCGGTCAGAATGTTGCCAAAATGAGTAGGAGATGATGAAGTATTACTGTGCGAACAAGCCATTATAATATTTAGGGACAGGGCAGAGTAAGCTAGAGGGGAAGTACAGTGCTGCTGCTTTATAACACTGATGATGGGGTGCATGGAGTAGACTGTTATGGATACAGTGCTCCTGCATTATAACACTGCTGATGGGGTACATGGAGTAGACTGTTATGGATACAGTGCTCCTGCATTATAACACTGCTGATGGGGTACATGGAGTAGACTGTTATGGATACAGTGCTCCTGCATTATAACACTGCTGATGGGGTACATGGAGTAGACTGTTATGGATACAGTGCTCCCTCATTATAACACTGCTGATGCGGTACATGGAGTAGACTGTTATGGATACAGTGCTCCCTCATTATAACACTGCTGATGGGGTACATGGAGTAGACTGTTATGGATACAGTGCTCCCTCATTATAACACTGCTGATGGGGTGCATGAAGTCGACAGTGTTATAGATACAGTGCTCCCTCATTATAACACTGCTGATGGGGTGCATGAAGTAGACAGTGTTATAGATACAGTGCTCCCTCATTATAACACTGCTGATGGGGTGCATGGAGTAGACTGTGTTATAGATACAGTGCTCCCTCATTATAACACTGATGATGAGTCCATGGAATTGACTGTAATAGAGAGAATGCTGCCTCATTAAAATACTGACTCACAGTTTTAAGTTCATAGTGAAGTGAAATGATATGTGCCCATCTTTGTTTTAATAGAAGTTCTGTTATAGTTGCCTATTTTGTTTGAGTATATACCTGTCAGTTTAGCTAGACTGAAAATAGTATCACTGACGAAGTTGTACTCATAGCCATGATATTAAGATACATTTGAATTGAAGACGGTTGCCTCTTGTGAGGTGGAAAATAAAATTGAGGGACCAGTGTTTCTCTTAACCCCCAAATGGGGGTATACTACCCCTTTAAAACCTGAAATACCCTCTGAGAAAATTCTAAAGGGTCACAAGGCTTGTTTATTTGTATGTAAAATTGGTGGAAAGCTGGTCATCACCCCTGAATTTCCCTTCATGTGACCCCCCCCCCCCCAAAAAAAAAAAAATTGTAATGGAAACACTGAGCACATGTACAATTCGGGTTACATGGAGAAGTGGCCTTTGTAGAGGGGATGGCATCTCTTTGGGGGCCTTGTAGGGGGGTGGGGGCTGTTTTGAACTTGTCATGAAAAAGGCTGATTGTCACTTATTGTTTTTGGCTTTAATACTAGATTGTAAAACACAAATTGAATCCCCAAATGCAAATCACATAGGCCTAAATATGTGCAATATACATATATATACACACACATACATATACATACATATATATGTATATACATGTATATATATCAGGGGTGAAACGATTCATCGATGCATGCATGCGAATGAGCTAACAATCTGTGATGCGGTACAGTGAACAAAAATATGATACGATACAATGCAAATTTTTTACCCTTACTTTAGGTTTAATGCTTCGAGTGCCAGTCACGTCATTTGTCATCCTTGATACATCTCTAATATTGCACATATTGATTCTGCAGTAATTTGTTTGCAATGACTGTTACCACGTGAGATTGATTTATAAAGCGTCAAATCTAATTATTTTGCTTTTTTTACAAGTTATTTGCAATTAGCGGTTAGTTTTATTGAAGGCAAAACAAATATGTTTGAAAAAAAAAAACGCCAATGTTTTCCGCTGTGCAGATGGAGTCTGAGCACGCGACTTTACTTTCATCAGTACCAAATGTACATCTGAGTCCTGATCCTATAAAAATATCAAAGTTTAACACTTTAACATCAAAAGAGCCAAATTTCCAGCTTTTATTGTGCCCGGTATCCATGCTTTCACCAACGGCATGTTGTTGAGACCTGGGCAGAAGTGGAGAGAAGAAGTGACGATCTGAGCAATCGCTATGCTCCTATTGGTCCACATGACTAACCTTCAGAGCTAATCATTCAAATAGGTCATATGACGATCTGACTACGTCATCATCAGGCAATAGAAACAATCATCGGGATAATATTTCTAACCTTGGAAACAGCAATGTTTGGCATAAATTAACCGCATTGCTGTCACATTCAGCCAATAGGAAAGCATTTTAGTGATACAGATGAAGTTCTGAATTTTCCAGTGGATCCAAACATTGAAACATGCATTGTCTGATCCAGTCCTACTCACACTGGATACCATATAGCATCCAGTGCTCGTTGGTATACTTCATATCGTCAGCAAAGCATGCTATAATCTGTAATATATACACTATAAACACTGAAATAGATTTGATATACATGTGTCATTTGTATTTAGATGTGGAAACCCTAAAGAGGAGGACGGGTCTTTATATATATATATAGTGTATTAACCCGTCCTATTCTACATGTAAGTTGGCAGACAAAATCAACAAGAAAACAGTTGCCCTGGAGCTCCCCCCTCCGCACCTTGTGAAAATAAGCGTGCTGGTGCTTGAATGAAAGGTCTTTAAATCAGGAATTTCAATGTGTAGTCATTCTTATACTCTCCTCCCTTGGTGAAATACTGTTTTCAGCTTGTCAGACTGTCTGACTCTCCAGCTGTCCAGCCCTGGCAGAGTCCTTGTGAGCAAAATATCTTGTGATTCACAGGCCATATCAAACCCAAAGTTACCTCAGTAATATACGTTGACACTATTCCTTGACACAATTGCATTTTGGTGACCTTGACCTCATTTTCAAGGTCCCAGGACCCACAGGTGTGTGCAAAGTGGGAGTGGGGGGGTGGGGGGGTAGTCTTTTAGCAATGACTTCCAGTTATAATCCGTAACATTGTGGTAGCACTGAAAGAGTTAATCATACGGATGTCATTGTAGTTTAAGCTGTAAGAGGTGCCGGCAGTGTCAACACCTATTAAGGTTATTTAGTACCAACATTTACATACTTTTTGGGCCTAAAGCTATTTGTAAGTGAATGAATTTGAAAGAAATGGGATGTGCTTTTCATAGAGTAGAGTGCATCAGGCCCATAGTGCCAGGTGTGGTGATAAAGTCTCGTCTTTATAATGATCCTGTATTTATGTGACAGGAAAAAAATATACAGTTAAATATACCAGTGGAAATATTTCAGCTCACTCCATAGTGACTAGTTATGCAAACCCCCCCCCCCCCAATGCAAATGAAGTACATGTAGTACATTTGGTTTGTCTGTCTGCCCAATTGTCTGTCCATAGCCCAATTATTTAAAAAAAAAAAATTTATCCTCATTTGTACCTTGACACTATATCTTAACCTAATTACATGTTAGTGTCTTTGACATTATTTTCAAGGTCACAGGCCCCATGTGTTAGTGATGCAGGGGGTATGCAGTTTGTCAGTGACAGCAGTTATAGTTAGACACAGGCCTCGGTCAGTGATTTTGGTTCACCAGGCAGTGTTACAACCACTGACTGGACTAGACATATTGATACTGAATGTCAGTTCTGTGTATGAAGAGTTAGAGTGTCTTCTGTAAATTGCTTTATTTTCATGGTACATGTATTTACAGTTTTGTGAATTTTGTGATTTTATTAAATCTACAAATTTAAATTACTGCAAGAATCTTAGATGTCATTGACCTAATAAATGGACTAAACAAAAACTGTAAATTTAAGACAATACAAATTTGCCTATATATGGAAATTCATATATGTGAAAATAAAGCAATTTACAATGTACCATTGTTGTGTTAAAATGTATGGCCCTGTCATGACTAAGTTTGTGTCTCAAACAGCTCCTTGAGACGTGGAGCAAATTTTCACATGAAATACAGGCAGGCTGATGGTTGAACAGAAAGCCTTCTTACAAAGAATCTGAATCTGAGATCTTCATGGTTGTTGTTGTAATGATGATGATGATGATGATGATCACTCATCAATAGTTTATGTTGTGATTAGCACTGAAAATTTCACGATGGTTTCAGCATGCTTAAAAGCTCTACAAGTATTTTCCAGAGCTCTTCAAAGCCAGCTAGGTTGTAGATACAATGTAACATCTTGGCTGTCTTCCCTTGTGTTGACTAACATAAATTACTTTGATGAGCAGAGTGATATTCCCAGTTGGAGGCCTGTTGTTTGTGTGACACACATCTGATGCAAAATTAAAAGTTTTAAAGGGAGGTCACCATCATGTTACATCTGTGTATATGTACAGGCAATCAGGTACAACATATTGATGTTGACTGAGGTTAAGAAAAACATGTCAAGTGGCTCACGTATAATGTATGTGTCTTATGTTTACAGGCAGCAGCCGCCAGGTTACAGAAGGAGCTCCAGACATATATTAAGTGTGTCAAAGGTAAGTTCCAAAATTAAAATAAAAAAAGGTAATAAGCATCAATAAAAATAAAAACAGGCAAACTACGCCATGCTACCTGTCTTATGAGGCCAGTTGCATAGTATGGATGACCTTGTCCTACTTTTTCAAGGTCGCAGAGGGAACACATAATAGGAAATGATTTGATTCTGTGGTCATTACATCTGAACTTGTGTACATGTATTAATTTACCTTTACAGGAACATTGTACAGTCAAAAGCCCATGACTTGGAAGTCATGGTGGTGCCACCGGTGGTACTAAATGGAACTAGTATCATAAGTATTGAAAGTATATTAAAGTTGATTATTTTGATAATAAATTCAGATGGAAGTGCGAAACTTACACCAAATATACATTAGGCCAAAGTAAGATTTTGTAATGTGTTTTGCGACCTGGACCTTTTTTCAAGGTCACTAAGCGCTTAAGAACGGGACACAAAATTCAGTATGTTGATAAAGAGTAAGGAAAACAATGCCAAATGTACCACAGAAGTGTGTTCATGTGTGAGTTTGATGTTGCATCATATGGATAACCTTGACTAATTTCTCAGGGTCATGGAGGGAATGCATTTTCAGGAAACAAATTTTTGGTGATGGTAAAGAAATTATATGTGAGCAAAGCATTGGACGTATGGGCCTCTTGACAGTATACAGTTTGATTTATAAGTGCTTTTCAGGTTATTTGTACCTGGCATGATAGACCAGCTCTTTTACAAAACCACAATAAGATGATGGCAAGAGGTTGTCTAGTAAGGGAGAGACCACTGCAGTCCTATTATCCGGGACAAGTAAAATCTGATGTAGGACAAATAAAAATTCAGAAAAATAATATGTAAAACATAGGAGCACTTATCCTCAAGACACATAAACCCATGATGGAATTTTCTGGCCCTGCATTATATAGTTTCTGTGAGCTGTAATGCTAAGTGTCTGTGCCTGGGTTAGAGTAAGTGGCATTTGTGTTGCTCAAAATCGTCTTGGGTTGA
Source organism: Hermodice carunculata (assembly GCA_964020975.1). NCBI lineage: Eukaryota > Metazoa > Annelida > Polychaeta > Eunicida > Amphinomidae > Hermodice > Hermodice carunculata. The sequence continues at coordinate 54,113,390 of OZ026627.1, forward strand.
CAACGGTCCAAACTGTCTCAATAAAAAAAAACTCGAAACAAAGAAAAAAAAAAGCTAAAAGACCCCAGAGGTAAAAGACCCCAGAGGTAGCCGTGTTAACATAAATTTCAGTCTCTGAAGGGTATACATGTAAACTGTAGCAGTAGTAAACCTTAGTTATAGAGGGTTAAACCTGGGAAGCTGACGTTTATCTCCCCCAGGGCCCTCCACATGCCACTCAATCAACCATTCAGGTGTGTGTGGGGACCTGCCCTGAGTGTGAGTGCATTTCTTATAGTCAGGGGGGCTTGCAGCCTCCGTCAGTCAGCACCGCTTACATAAGGAGGCACAGGTAACCCAAACATGCCCCACTGAGCCTTTGAACAGTTACGTGGTCACTGCATGTGAAGAGCCGGGGATTAATCCCTTTGGATTGGCCGGGAGTTGAACCTCCTACCCCTCGCACACAAAGCGAGAACCGTAACCACTTGGCCACTGTGGCTCCCAGTAATCAAGGCTAGCATAATGATATACCTGGTCCAAGGTTTATGAGGCCAGCTTCCAGTAAAGGAGGAAGGAGATGTCAGCCATTATTTTGTTGGACTGGTAGCAATTGGAGAGATGTGACTTCTGGTCCATATCATCTCTGATGTTGCAAAAACATTATTATGGTGAGGATGTGTTTGTACTGGCAGTTAAAGCTTTTGATGATCACTAATAGAACGTCAATGAACTCGGCACCTCAAGGACATGTGTGAAACACAATCTGCCTGGTGGATGTAATCCTCAGACTTTACAGTGGTCCCCCTCTTATAAGGCCCATCTCACCAGAAGCCACTCCTCTTGAAAGGCCAGCATCCTTATGCAGAAAGTATGGTATTTCCATTATATTCTCCCCCCTCAAGAGAGGCCACCCCTCTTATAAGGACATTTTTTGGCTGCATTTGGGGTGGCCTTATAAGAGGGGGAACCACTGAATAATTATTTTTAATAATTTTTTTTTTGGTAGCAATATTTTTAAGATGTTGGCAGACAGTATATTAAGCATGTAGGAACTTGAAGTGGGATAGGGTTTAAAATTGTATGACACTTTTTAAAGGATTAAAACTGTATTGGGTACTTAAAAGGACAAAACTATAAGGCACTTAAAGTATTAAAGGGTTAAAACTGTAAGGCACAGGAAAAAACTACAAGACACTCATCAGGTCAGTACAATGACACTCAAAGCATCAAAACTGTATAAGACATTCAAAAGCTTAAAGCTGTAAGGCATGTAAAGGATCAAGACTATGAGGCACTTGAAGGATTAAAATCTATGACAGACAAAGGGTCAAATACTGGCTAATGTAATAAAAGGGTTAAAACTGCGAGGCACTTAGGGAAACAACACAGAAGGCACTCAAAGGATAAAAACAGTAACACACAAAGGGTCAGGACTGGGACACTCAAACTACCAAAACTGAAGAAACTATTCAAAAGGTATAAACTAATCAAGACACTCAAAGGGTTAAAACTGTAAGGCACTTCAGGGGACAAAACTATAAGGAAATAAAAGGGTTAAAACTGGTACACAAAGAGTCTAGTCTCGAAGGATTAAACCTGACTAAGACACTTAAAGGTTCAAAACTGTAAGGTGCTTAAAGGGTCAAGACTATGAGACGCTCAAAGGATTAAAAACTGTAAGAGACCCTGACATGGCCCAGCATGGAACAGGAGTGGGTGGGATATTTTTATGAGGAGAGAGCAAGATGATCTCAGGTACCTGGGATGATGCCAGGCTTGAAGGAGAACTGAAAGTAAATATACACCACGTCTTGACAAGTTTAGTATTTCACTGACCACAAAAGCCAAATATTATAACCAAAATTACAGATAGTGCAACTGATTACATTCAGCAGCAGAAATTACATCATGCCAGCCCATGACCTACATGTAAAATTAAACTTAAAACACATCCTGTTCTCCTCCCTGCAAGAAGTTCTGTGATGTAGTGCACATATGTATAAAATTACTTTGTGTAATTATGTTTTTCAGCAAGGGGAACTTCAGTTGTTTTTTTCTGGTAGAAGCAGCAGAGGATCTGTATGAACAGCTGGTGCAGGCATAGCCCAAATAAAACAACCATGCTTCAGGACAGCCATGTATCCATCTGGATCTCTGTATTTTTCATGCATTAGAACAGCCATGTATCCATCTAGATCTCTGTATTTTTCATGCATTAGGACAGCCATGTATCCATCTAGATCTCTGTATTTTTCATGCATTAGGACAGCCATGTATCCATCTAGATCGCTGTATTTTTCATGCTTTAGGACAGCCATGTATCTGTCTAGATGGCTGTATTTTCATGCTTTAGGGCAGCCATGTGTCCATGTAGATCTCTCTATTTTTCATGCTTTAGGACAGCCATGTATCTGTCTAGATCTCTCTATTTTTCATGCTTTAGGACAGCCATGTGTCCATGTAGATCTCTCTGTTTTTCATGATTTAGGGCAGCCATGTGTCCATGTAGATCTCTCTATTTTTCATGCTTTAGGACAGCCATGTATCCATCTAGATCGCTGTATTTTTCATGCTTTAGGACAGCCATGTATCCATCTAGATCGCTGTATTTTTCATGCATTAGGTCAGCCATGTATCCATCTAGATCTCTGTATTTTTCATGCATTAGGACAGCCATGTATCCATCTAGATCGCTGTATTTTTCATGCTTTAGGACAGCCATGTATCCATCTAGATCGCTGTATTTTTCATGCATTAGGTCAGCCATGTATCCATCTAGATCTCTGTATTTTTCATGCTTTAGGACAGCCATGTATCCATCTAGATCGCTGTATTTTTCATGCTTTAGGACAGCCATGTATCCATCTAGATCGCTGTATTTTTCATGCATTAGGTCAGCCATGTATCCATCTAGATCTCTGTATTTTTCATGCATTAGGACAGCCATGTATCCATCTAGATCGCTGTATTTTTCATGCTTTAGGACAGCCATGTATCTGTCTAGATGGCTGTATTTTCGTGCTTTAGGGCAGCCATGTGTCCATGTAGATCTCTCTATTTTTCATGCTTTAGGACAGCCATGTATCTGTCTAGATCTCTCTATTTTTCATGCTTTAGGACAGCCATGTGTCCATGTAGATCTCTCTGTTTTTCATGATTTAGGGCAGCCATGTGTCCATGTAGATCTCTCTATTTTTCATGCTTTAGGACAGCCATGTATCCGTCAAGATCGCTGTGTTTTTCAAGTATTTAAAAGTAAGGAAATGAAGGGTATTTTCAGTGATGCCAACCCACCAAATTTAAAATGTGGGAGATGGAAAGTAAAATTCCATGAGATTGATAAATTAATATGAAATATAGAAGGAAAATATTGATAGAATGAAGAATAGAATGAAAATATTGATGAAATTCAAGGAGGTGGCTAAAAAATGTCAAAAAAATATAATTTTTCAAGAATTTTCAGTACAAAATTATGGGATCCACAGGGGTAATGCGGGAGGGTTGGCAGCACTGTGTTTCTGGATGAAATTGCTCCATTGAGGATCATGTTGTACGTACTGTATGCAGTGAAACTTGGCTGGATTGACTATCCCAGTGATGATCAAGCAGTGGTCTCTCGAGACAGATTGTCCTGTAGGAGGTACAAAGAACACAGAAAGTACCAAGCACAGTATGCTGAAAGAGTGGTCTTTCAAGGCAGATGGACTCATTAGAGTGGTCTCTCTTAAGAGAGGGACCACTGTATTCCCACATTACTGAAGTGGCTATTTTATTGATGCCCTGGGAGACTTAGTTTACCTATGATAGACGCTAAACCATGTACTGTGAACTCTCATAACACTGACACCCTGACAGCAAACAGATTCACTGAACAATACAAGTTTTAATGATCCAAAATCAAAATGTTTTGCAGCTTTACACATTTGTCTTGCATTTTCAGATGTGCAAGATAAATGGGATACGGGTATTACCTGACATATATTGCAGGGAACTGGTGGTGCTGTGGTGGCATGGTTCCGTTATGGCATACAGAAAATGTATATTTGTAGGTGACCCCGGACATGTGTGTGTCATTATCAACATGCTGGGACAGACACTGGGGTGGAGTGGTACATAGTCACATTCCCCAAGTGCTTGTCACCATCAACTGTCTGAAGCAACTCCCAAGTTGTCTTCCAGAGTTGAGAAAATCAGCTATGATGTCAAACCTAATCTGTTTGATGGGCATGGCAAAAGTACACACAGCTTAGAAATCAATATTATTTCTACATCTGGTTATTTCTTTATAAGATTTTGGGGCGATTTCATAGTAGGAATCAGCTGCAAAATTTAAACTGTATACTCAAGCTTTTAATTTTGTACATACAGCACTGCCTGCATGTGACATCTCTCATTGCAAGGTGGTTTGTGACACAGCTTGATGGACTCCAGGCCTGCCAGGTCTTGTCCCCATGATTTCAGTACTAACCCTTTCCCCCTTATGTAAAGACTGTGTCAACAGCTTGCTGAGGAAAGCTGTTGACCTGGGTCATGTTGTCTTGACAGGTCTCATCTTCAATTCTCAGTCAAATTGTTTTTCATTGCTGTTGGAATCAGTTGAAAACGCTGAAGCAGACGACATTTGACCACCAGCCAGTTTGGGCCAGTTTAAGGGGGAAAGGGTTAAGGGTATACTTCTGCTTAGCAGAGGTGTCCACAAAATGGGCCATTAAACACAATAAACTGAAAATAGTCCAGCAAAGTATATATTTTTGAAAAGTACATAAAGTGGAGAATTGTGTTTTGGAGACTTCAGTTGACAGCTCTTCCTCATGTGTTTTGGGCATTTTACACACAGTCCCCCCCCCTCCCCCAATAAGCCAATAAAAGTTGTTGATCTGAACCATTCCTCTTATTTCAGGAAATGTAAGCATGCTGTCACTTGCATGTAAGGTTATTTAAGGAAGCATTGGGGGGGGGGGGAGGGTAAAAGGAAGCTTTATTGCACACCAACGGTACATGTATTAAAACTAAACTTCATAATATGAAAACAGGAGCTCAGACACCCAAACAACATGGTAATGTACCAATATATATATATATATATATATATATAAGGCAGTGTGCACAGCATGAAAAACTGCCATTGATACTTAGTTAAGTCATATCAGAAATGTATTCTAAGTTAGTACACTTAAAGATCACATGATAATATGTCCACAGGGCCCTTCCCTCCCCCCCCCCCCCAAGCTAGGTACTGGGAGGGAGGCTGGGAATTGAAAAAAAAGGCAGTCCTTATGAACTTAATGCAAAGTCACAGATGTGGCACGCTGATGTCCTCTTTGGCACACGATGCCAACGAATAGATAGATATAAAAGTGCAAGAAAGAGACATGACAAAGGACCGTTACCAGAAGTAACAGAACTCCTTGCATATCCTGGCCAGACATTTGTCCTTAAACTCTTATTTTGTGGCCCAAATCTTCTTTTACAAGAGCACAGCTGTTGGTTTTTTTTACCCTTGGAATTCCTAACAGGACCTCTTTCTTGAGCTGGGGGTGAACAGAACACAGGGATTCGTCTCTTGACACCTCTCACAGTGCAAAATGCCCTCTATTGGGCAAATGCTGTACCGTCTGAACTATTCTGTCTACATCAATTCTGCGGTGAGACTACTCTTCTAAGCCCACTTTTGATGTGTTTCAACGGAGTATGGACTCCAGCTCTACATGAATATCATTGCAAAATATTTCTAAATGAACATAGCTTTCACATGTGAAAATTTTCAAAAGGAATTAAAAATGACTGTCTCCGTCATGTTTTTGTCTGTTTGTTTGTTTATTTGTCTTTTTGTTTTTTCTCAGAATAATAATCTGGCAGTTAGTGATCAGATACTTGGGGGCTTGAGAATTAGTTTTACATACCGCCTTCAGGGGTCTCACTTGTAGGGTTGCCGCAGGTTTTCACTCTATCAAAGTTTATTAGAAGATGTTCATTTGTCAATTCAGAGATATTACAGGCAGGCTTAAATATTTATTACAGTGAAATAGAACTGTAGTTTACTCCTGGGAATGTATACTTTTATGATAGACAATTACATAGGTTTGTGCAGTAAATGTCATTTTAAATTGACATAATCAAGCAGATTTATGATTTTACAAGCAGGTCTTACTGTCCAGTGCAGTGTTTACATTTGAACACAAATCTACAGGTTGTTTATTGGCAGAAGTCCTTTTTATTCTCCATTTGCTTTCAAATCGAAGTGTTGCCTCGACAGAAGTAAAGGAATAATAGGTAAGGTCAAGATCAATTGGTTCATGTGGGTTCTCAGTAGAAGGCTCTGTAGGCAGATTGACTAGATTTGTGTATTTCCATTAGTTTTTATTGTAATTTGTACCTATGTAACTTAAAAAACACTCAACATAGAATCATCAAATTTATTGTGGTAAATGGTCGTATACATTTAAAATACTCCTGTTAATATGATAACTTTTGCTGCAAAACTGTTCAAGGTATTCAATGTTTCTTTAACTTAGAATCTTATGGAAATACACACCTCTGGCTGACAAGAATTTTGTGTATTGGGTTGTGTATTCAGCCAAATACATAAAACTGCTAATTGGGACCTCTCCTATTAAAAGTGTTTTGTTGAGGTCAGGAATGTTTTGTTAATTACCCAGGCACAGTTGTTAAAGCTCAAAAAGTTCAGTGGGCCAAATGATACCAGAGTACACTAGTCATACCCCAGTTGTCCTGTCTGCCATAGGGTAAGGTTTAACTACTGTGAAACCTTGCTATGGTGGCAGTATCCGTTTCCAGAAAAATGTCTCGGATATCTGAACATATCAGATAAAAGATTCAAACTGCAAAGGAATTAGACTCTAAGTCACTCAAAACTTGTGAGGTAAAATAAGTTTTTTGGATATGTGACTGTCATTATAACGATGTTTCACTGTAGCTTGCCATGCCCCGGTTACTTTGGTTACTTTATGAACACTGCCATAGGGCTCACATCAATGTTCTTCAAGGGCATTGCCTGGGGACAGATATTGCTGACCATTGACCTTGGTTACTGGATAGATGTCCTTGACCTTTGGTGACATTTTTGTTGTTAATATTAAATCATTATACTAGAAAGGGAACCTGAACAATCCAAACAGAAAAATACTGAATGACAGTCAAAATCATTGTAAAGCAGGGCATTATAAAGAGAAGAATCGGCATGAATTTTATGATGGCGATAAAAACATTTTAGAAATTAGTTATCTGTGACAGCATTCACAAGTGACAAAATATGTTTCTAAATTTTCATTCACCAGGAGTTCAAAGCAAACAAAGCCTGCATGAACCGGCAGTGTGTAAACTGTGGTACTATTCCATATATGCCAGATGTGGCTCCACAGATCAAGCAAGAGGCATTGGTTTATGTCTTTATTTATACTATTGGATTGAATACCACAATGCATGTACTTCACTGAGGAACAGTTTAAGTTTTAAGGCACTGAAAATTTAACCCTCTCAGTTCCACATTTTTTCAATGAGTCAACAGCTTTCTGTGGCATGCTTTGGGTGCAATGCACCCAAGGCACATCAAGGAAAATTCTTGACCTGTGGCCATATTCACAAAGAATTTTATCTAATCCTAACTTTAATGCCAAAATTAAAATCAATGTGGTTTGGACCCTAAACTGCTTAATCCTTGGCACAATGTTTGATCAAAACTTCAAGGACTAGCCAACATATGCTCTTGTCTACAGTATGAACTTAAAGATTTGCAGGTTCATTTTATTAAATTAATCTTAGTTTGATCCAGTATTCAATCTTTTGATCCAGGATTAAAATCTGGATTAAATCAAGATTGATTTAATAAAATGGAAACTTTAATTTGAAAGTTCATATTACAGTGGAGAACATAGATTAACTAATCCTGCAAGTTTAGATCAAACATTAGGCCAAATGATTCAGTAGTTCAAGGCTCAAAGACACAATGACTTTCACTTTAGGATTAAATTCAGGATCACTTTAAACTTTTTCTGAATACAGCCCCAGGATCACTATTTTCTTTGGCACTACAACTGTGCTGGTACTTGAATGAAATCTCATTTTGCAGGGAACCTGAATCTGACATGACACCCTTATTATAATTGAGGGTATAGTGAAACCTGCCTATACCGAACACCCTTGGGACCAGAGAAAAGTGTTCACTATGGTGAGGTGTTCGGTATAGGGAGGGTCGATAGCATTGAAAATATATACTTGGGACCAAGAAATGGTGTTCGGTATACTGAGGTGTTCGGTTAGAGAGGTTTTTACTGTAGTTCATTTTAAGAGTCTTAACTTGAGTCAAAGTTGGCATTGAAAGAGTTAACGAAACAAAAAGCTTGTGATGGTCCTGCAGTGCACCTGTCTGTGCCACAGTGTACTCCTTGTCTTATTAATGTCATTTGTGGGATGCCAGTACAGTACTGTAAAAATTACATTAACCCAAAATTTACTTTGTAGTTCCAAAAGCAGTATGTTACTGAACTAATGAATGATAAGCCAGTTGTCCCATGGGTATTGGGTGTGCTTTTACAGGCAGCCAAATTTAATTTTCAGTAAACAGTTAATCCGGCTGTACTCATGTTTGATATCTGTTACTGATCATTTCAAACCATTAGGAGTTTGGTAATTTATCCAAATGATAAATGTACTCATCCTGGTTGATGGCTTTTATGACTGTGCCCAATCTTATCAGACCAATGGCCTGAGTGTACTCTGGGAACCCTTGGTGCCTGTGATTGGGTGTTCTGCCAGGGTCTGCTCTCATGAACCCATTCACCCCAAGTATCGTCAGGGCTATACTGATTGCTAAGACCCATATTGTCCAATGGTCCATTTCACCCTTTGTGTCATTAAGGGGGCACTAATTGTGTATGTCCATATAATCCATTAGTTATATCTTTATTTTGCTGGTGATGGTTATCCATCCTGTTATTGCACCACTGTGTGTCTTGTCTGTGTCTCCATCTCCTCTCTCTTTGTTGATACATGTTAAGTTTGTTCTACCTAATTGTTCAGTTTTTGTGAGAAGGATGTAAACAGGACATTGCCCTCCTCTCGGTTCCCTGGTTATTTTGCTATGATTTAATTTTGCACTTTGGACATAGGAAACATAATGTGTAACTCGAGATTTAGATGTTTCAAAATGAAATTCACTGTGACTGAAGTTGATGTGAATATGCAGACACCACTAAAGTATGATGAACGTGGTACAAGAAAGGGAGAACGAAAGCCACTTTACTATAAAAACATCAATGCACAAGGCAACAGTGATGGTCATTCTCTTTACTACAGAATGTGTTTTTATATACATGTACATGCATGCATGCATACATACATACGTACATACATACATACATACATACATACATACATACATACATACATACATACATACATACATACATACATACATTCACAAATTTGTATGTCTGCTAGCCCGGCACTAGTCAAATTCCAATCAGGGCAAGTTATAATTGGAAAACACTAGCCCTGGGGACAACTGCAAATTTTAGTTTCTCTAAATGCTATTTCATGGATGGACAAGCCTTCATGCACAGGGGGCTCGTGAAATGCCAGACTTGCTAGCCCTGAGGACTGCGACTGAGCCCTGCATACATAAGTACATTGTGCATATGTACGTACGTACGTACGTACATACATACATACATACATACATACATACATACATACATACATACATACATACATACATACGTACGTACGTATGTATGAAGTACAGTGGTCCCTGTCTTGGAAAACCACTGAAGGGCAGAATAAAGTGTCTCCTAAATGTGGTCTTTTATAAAAGTAGTCTCTCAGGACAGGCCAGCCACTATATGGATGTATGTGTGCATACATACATATGTATGGATCGATGTGAATAAATTTTTTTTGTCTTTTCAGCTGCTCAACAGTTATATACCTTTATGGCCTTCATTAGATAGGTCACCCCTCTTTAAATCCCATGATTTTACTCTCCACTGCCCAAAAAAGCCCATATCTGGAAAATAAGGCAGTGTCTTCCGACATTCTGGAAAGGCAAAATGATTATGTGTTAGCATTCAGCAACTATCAGTCTTGCTCCATTGTCAGCCTGCAGCAGAGGTTCTAGATATAGACCAAGAGTGTAGTCATTACCGTGATGTCCCTGACTGATCAAGCCTCCATATCAGCGCTGAAGTTCAGGTGTACAGTTCAAGTGCATATTGAATATTGGAGAGAAAATACATTTTTGTGTTCCCATCAGACCCATTAGTTTAACTCATTCCATACCAGCCCCTGATATTTGCGTATATTTTCCTAGGTTTAAGAGGACAATTGCATATTTTAATTCTTCATGAAAAGAGCATTTGTTCAAGTCCCAACATGCCTATAGTCTTAAGTCAGTGGGTCTGGCACTGCCTGGCAAGTCATGCTGCAGCTGCCGCAAAGGCAGTGCAGCATGACTTGCCAGGCAGTGCCAGAACCACTGACGAAGGCCTGTGACCATAGTATGGAATGAGTTAATGCCTGAAGCAACGTCAATTTCTCCTTCACAGCCTGGGGGTACATTGTGGCTGGTGTAGTCTGGCTAGATGGATATAGGTTTAACCCTGTGTCTCTTACTTTAAAGTCAGATCTATTGTAGTCTTTCTGTCACTAAATGCATTTGTTTTTCAAACAAGACAGTCTAGTGACTATTTCCTTTAAATGTGACCTGTCAGATTGATTTGTTAGCTGTGAAGTATGGTGAAGAATCAAGGCATAAAATGTGCATGAGAAATACTAAGTCCACATAGCCTGAGGCAGAGTGCACACTTAAGGTCATTGTCAGGGTATGCAAATTATTCCAAAGTAATTTGTCTATGCGTCTGTAGACTACAGTGTGTAGTGGTAAATGATTTCATGCATGCACTTCCAAATTGTGTGTCTGTCCATCTTGAAAAAAAATGAATTTTACAGTAATTTCAGGTGCATTTATCACTTAGAAAGGTCTCGGCTTATGGAAACAGTTCAAAAGTTGCTGCTCAGCTCTATAAAATTATAAAGGCATTAGTCCATGTGGTGTAAAATTAATCAAGTTTTATATCAAAATCGCTTTGTTCTTGTTGATTGATGAAGAAAATGTTTTAAGAAAATTTGATCTTCCGTACTGGGGGAGAAAAGGTTAATAAAGAGGGAACAGAGGGTCACAGAGAATGTGATTATATTGATGTGTCTCAGGTGAGCTACCATATGTTCTGATAATAATTAGATTGTCTCCATGCTTTTCATTATGCAAGTCAGAGAGACGGCTCCATTACCCAGGACATGCTCTGTAATTGACACGACATGCGTAATAACTCACTCGCTCTCTTTGAAGTCTTCTGTGCATGTCTAAAATCTGAATAATATTTTCATTCAATGCAAATGGATATGAAATAGAGCTTGTGTACTTGAAGTGGTCCTTGGGTTGAGACCCCTTGAGAACTGTGTACCCTGGCAGACCACCTGGTCTAGGCAGCTGCTTCGTTTGAGGATTCGTTTGAGGACAGTCGAGTATAGTCATCATTTTTAATCAGTGCTGAGTTTCATCATTCCCTTGTGCTGTAAATTAATACATGTACCCAGAATGGATAAATTTATCCAACCATCACACTAAGAGAACTAAATTTTGGTCAAATATCCACTTTGGAGGATGATGACAGGACTGGGGATGTTTACCTCTACCTTACCTGCCTCCCCTGTGTGTCCTGTAAGCATTAAAGAAAAAAATGCTGGGTTGCTTAGTTCTCTTCATGTTGTTTCCACATCATGTCACAAGCCAGTGTTTGCAGAAACTACAATATACTGATCTATAAGAGAGTCTTAAAAAAACCTAAAATATGTAACAACATTCTATGAACAGTGAAACCTGAGTTTTATGATGACACCATCTGTTCCGTGCGAAATATGTCCGTTATCTGAATATGCCAGACAAATGAGCAAAATAACAAAGGAATTTCACTTTTAACTCTTTCAGTACCAATATCAAATAAAGTCAAAGTCTTTAACTTGAATTGCTCTGAATTGTATTAAGGGTGCTAAATTCACGTTCATTGCGAAAAGATCTTCCATTCAAGTACCAGCATGCCTGTTGTTATGTAGAATGTAATAGTCCAGGTCAACATGTGGCACTCAATGAGTTAAGTCCTTCAGACCTTGTGCCGTTAAGTGACTATGTCAGATACCTGAGTGCTGTAATCAAGCCATTAACTCTTTCAGTGCCAAAGTTTGGACTGAGTCAACAGTTTTTCTCCGTGTACATTGGGCACATTGCACGCCGAGAAAAGCTGTTGACCTGGAATGTTCTCTCTTGAACCATAGGCATGCTAGTACTTGAATGAAGGGTGTTTTTACAAGGAATATGAATGTGGGATGCTTATGATAATTCAGACCAGTTTAACTTAAGTACCGTAGATCAACTTACGTTATGTTTGGCACTGAAAGAGTTAAAACTCAACAAGAACTTTATATATATATGTATATTGTACACAATATTTTATTCCCTGTGGGTCCCCCATTTCTCTGATAAATAGTACATGTAAAACTGATGAGGCACATACTGACCACAGTCTGACTAAACAATGCATTGTAATTGTTCACCAGATGTGTCACAGTAACCAAAAGACCCCCAATCAAGAAAATTACTCTCCTCCCTATCCTTTTATTATAATTATACATGAAGAATAGAACAAAGATCTATTTTACACCTAGTTAGCATTAGAGGTACTTGAAGCATTTGAGGTACTTGAGATAAGATTTGCACAATGTTTAAGCATGCTGTCACCATCATGAAATGGTTTCACTGTACTGAAATTACGGTGTGTGTTCTTTTTTTCTTGCAGATAAAATAGGTATTAAGATCGTTAGGTAATATCTTGGGGCATGAAGCATAAAAGTTATGGTAGTTAATCTGTCTATTTATTGACAGTGTAATTGTTTGTGTGTGATTATTTATGCGCCAAATAACAGACTAGTGAGGTTCAAAGTTACATGTAGCACCAAGGATCAGCTAAATGTTGGTCCATTTTGCAGTAGTCGAGTGAATGTTTTTACCCTTAACTGGTTTAAAAATAAAAATTTTGCCAACACAATGTAATTCTGCCAAGAAAATGTTCTGAGCAAACTTGTGTGCAGTTTGAAGGTGTCCACTTCTTTCTGGGGATGTTTGTGGCCTGACACTTTGATATATTTACATCACATATTTGCATACTTCGTGTAGCATAATTTTCTGGCCATTTTCCTTGAAGCTATGTGAGTGTTTTGCACTCCTTAGAATACAACAATAGTACATTCCCTTGTCGGTGAATGACCCTGTGCCAATTACAAGTCTGTTGTGAAATAGTAAGGCCCTATTAAATACATGTCCTGTTTCTCGTCACCACCTGCCCCCCAAAATTTTTGACCTGGAGTTTTTAATTGTATTTAGTCAAATCAAACCAAACATCTTGTCCACTTGTTAATTTCTTTTAAAATACCTGCTCTAGAGGAGAAAAATTTTGTATAACAACCTCCAGTCAGCCAGATTTTCTGTGAAATAAAAAATATCAGAAACCAGAAATTTTATTTTATGAGGCCTAAAATTGTCAGGTGAACGCTTTGACATTCTTTTTCCTGTAGAAGAGTTAAATGATATACAGGTCACATACCATTGCACTGATCATGGAGTCCCTCCCTTTCCCCTCCCTCTCCCTACCCTTTCCCCTCAGCTGGTTTTGATGCTGTTTGGGACGGATACACCTTCAGATGACTGGCCTGACACTTCTTTCTATGTGCCTTTGACATTTGAGAGGGGTTTTTTGTGTGTTTTCAAGTCGGCATGAATAGCTAACTTGTAGTCCAGTTTCCATGCAGGTTATATGAGCAGCAGTGACACCCGACAGAGCTGGGGAAAGTGCAACCAGAGAATTGAGACTTATAAACCCCTGTTGATTTGGGAAGTTTGCTAATGTTGATAGTGATTGAAAATCTTAATTTGGAGTTGTAACCAGATTAGTTGCTGTGAGGAGCAGGTTAGTTGCTGTGAGGAGCAGGTTAGTTGCTGTGAGGAGCAGGTTAGTTGCTGTGAGGAGCAGGTTAGTTGCTGTGAGGAGCAGTGCTGCACAGAGGCAGGTGCCCTGTAGACTTGGAATGCCAAGGGTCAAAATGGCAGAGACATAGTTCTACACACTGACAGCATCTGCTTCATTTGTCACGTGACATTTTCAATCTATGAATAAAACAGGATTTGTTTATTCTTCCAGGTGTCGCCTTTCTTCAGTAGGTGGTGATGGTTCCGTTAACCCCCAAATCAGGGTATATCACCCTGTCAAAACCTGAAATACCCTCTGGGAAAATCCTAAAGGGTTACAAGTCTTGTTTATTTAAATGCAAAACTGATGAAAATTTAGTCTTCTCATCTGAATTTCTGTTCTTGTGGACCCCTTAAATAAATGCCTGATAGAAACACTGGAGGGACATCTGGGAGAAGCTACTGCAATGCCACCTGCAGGTCGCATGTTGCATTACATTGAAAGCAACAGCCTGTCTTTCCTTTCTGGTGACTTGTGTTGTTTCATGTCACCAGGATTTGAAAATGTGACCATTCCCTGCCTTGAATTAACTCTTTAAGTGCTAAATTTTGGACTGAGTCAACAGCTTTTCTCTTTGGAACTATAGGCATACTGGTATGAAAGGTCTTTCTACAAGAAATGTGAATCTGAGATCCTGAGGATAATTCAGACTAGTTTGACTTTAGTAGATCGACTTTAGACGTGATGGGCACTGAAAGAGTTAAGACATAATTTAAAGATTAAGTCGAGCTTTACCCTGCATAAGATGGATGCAAATCATCCAAATCACACCAAAGAAAGCTGTTGACGTGGGGCATGCTAACTTGACAGTAATTCTTATTCAAAGGGTTTTTCATCATGGTTGAAATTATTCCAAAACGTCGAAGCAGGCTGCATTTAACCAGCGGCTGGTTAAAGGTAGTTGAGGAGACAAAGGGTTATATAAACTTTATCATGTGTTTATAAGTTTATGTAGTGTTTGACCTGTGTCACAGAGTGGTCCTGTTTAAATCTATCAGATCAACCACTAATTGACCTGAATAAGAAAACCATATGCTCAACCAGGATCTGTACCAGGGATATGTATAGTGAAACCAGATATAAAGACACTTACACTGAAACCAGACATAGAGACACTTACACTGAAACCAGACATAGAGACACGTACATGTACACTGAAACCAGATGCAGACACGCTTACACTGAAACCAGATACACAGACACTTACACTGAAACCAGACATAGACACTTACACTGAAACCAGATGTAGAGACACTTACACTGAACCCAGACATAGACACTTACACTGAAACCAGACATAGAGACACTTACACTGAAACCAGATGTAGTGACACTTAAACTGAAACCAGAAATAGACACTTACACTGAAACCAGACATAAAGACATGTACATTGAAACCATACATTAAGATAATTACACTGAAACCAGACATACACACCAACACTGAAGCCAGATACTTACATTGAAACTATACATTACGATAATTACACTGAGTTCAGACATAAACACAGTAAAGATGCTTACATCAAAGGAAAAGGCTGAATGTGGAGAAACACTGACAGCAGACATGAAGACACTTACACTGAAACCAGACATAAAGACACATTAAACCAGACATAAAGACAGATTAAACCAGACATAAAGACACATTAAATCAGACATAAAAACACATTAAACCAGACATAAAGACACATTAAATCAGACATTAACGCATGGACACATTAAACCAGACATAAAGACAGATTAAACCAGATGTAAAGACACATTAAACCAGACATAGACACATTAAACCAGATGTAAAGATACATTAAACCCCATAAAGCCAGTCAAGAGAGGTTTTATTGTACAACACTGGTACTGACTGGGTTATCCTGTTTAATGAATCGCTTTACTTAATGGATTATCCCCTGTAGCCAGTTAAGGCAGGTCGTACTGTACATCATTAACATGATTACACCATGGATTAACCAGTGTGCCAAGTGAAGGCAAGCAGCAGTGGATCATCACATGTGCTTTATACATGAGTGGGCTCAGTGGGGAAGGACTAAATGCATATACATTGTATGTGAACGGTGAGAAGCCAAATATTGAATATACAGATAATGAGAATTATTACAGGGAAGTGATGGGTTAATGAGAAGCACAAAAAAAAAAAAAAAAAAAAAAAATCAAATACATATTAGAATAAATTCCTGTGAAAATAAATACAGTCGAATCTCCCTAATCAGAGCTACTCCGGCATTGAAAAGTCTTAATTGGGGAGTGTTCTTAATAGGGATGGAATTAAGAATACAAATGGTTTTCTTGGGGAGATGGTCTTACTGGGAGATTCTGCTGTATATGTTCATTCTTATCCACAGGTAGATATTTTGACAGGTCTGCTGTATTCGGACCTTAAAGCTGTAATTGCAATGAAACCTGTATTTAACTCTTTCAGTGCCACATTTTGGACTGAGTCAACAACTTTCCTCAGCACACTTTGGGTACAGTGTGCCCAAAGCAGTGTTTCTGGTAGGATTTTTTTTTCAGGGAGTTACAAGAAGGAAAAATCTGGGGGGAAGAAGAGATTTGACCAATTTAAAATGTAAATAAAGAAGATTTGTAACCCTTTAGAATTTTCTGAGAGGGTATTTCAGGTTTTGTAAGGGTAGTATACCCACATTTGGGGTTAATAGAAACACTGCAAAGTGCACCAAGGAAAGCTGTTGACCTGGACTATTATATTCTGTTTAACTACTGATATGCTGGTACTTGAATGAAAGGTCTGCTTACAAGGAACATGAATCTAGCACCCTTATTATACTTCGTAGCAGTTTGTTGTGAATTACTTTGACTTAAATGGCAGTTGGCACGGAAAGAGTTAAAGACCAATGCCAGGAATGACCAAATTGTTGTCCACTGAGACGGGCAGCTTCATAGGAGGTATAGGTAGTATAAACCCATACTACATTGATTGCAAAATTGGCCAAGCCTATATTAATCACTCTCTATGGCACCGATGGTGATGGCGTATACTTTCCTACCTACTTGTTTGGTGGAGGAAACCGAAGGACCGGGAGAAAACCACCGTGCATAGTCAGAGGTGTAGGTAATTTACATACAAAGCCAGGTATCTTGAAAAGGTTGTCCTTAAGGCAGGTGGTCTCCTATATTGCAGTGCTGTAGCTCCTAAGCCAGGCAGCACTGTATTGTTATAATTAGTAGCTACCACTGGAATGGTGAGATGATGAAGCTTTCTGTGGTCCCTTGGGGCAGATGTTATGCATTTATTAGATATCCCTGGAACCTTGTACCCATATGCACTTGCCTATGTGGCAGTATGATAGCCCACTTACAAACAGGAGCTTTTGTAGTCTCTGGTTGGGTCAGACTTACACTGTCTTATCTGAATGCACAGGCGCCCCCTAGAGAGCATTAGAACAGTTACTACTGGACTAGTTTTTCCCTTCTCATGCAAAGACCATATCACTGGCTGAAAGGAGATACACCTTTCCACTTGTAGAGTGTGCTGGAATCAATGGCATGATGATGATGATGATGTACATATTTGTATTTTCCTTATTTCACTGGTGGCACAAAACTCTTTAAAAACCTTAAAATGAAAAACTAATAAAATTAACAGACTTAACTCAGCTTTCCTCAGCATCCATTGCCACCAAAGAACATGAAAGAAAGCAGTTGAGCTGGTCTGCAACGCTGGGTGATAGAAGGGTTTATAACAACAATAGCCATGAAAAATGTCAGCTGAACTGACTTAAAGTATCTGATATATACATGTTGATATTTAGAACAATGTTGTATCGGTGTACAGTAACTCATTAATGAGTGTCATGGGGTTTTGATGCAATAGATAACCTTTAAACTGTCCATTTTCCTTCCTTTGGGAAAAAAAATGGAGAATACAAAGCAGTGCACAGTGAAAAATATGATTGATACGAATAGTGACACCATAGCATCATACACATTTTAACCTTCTCCTTGCACAATCAGAGGTAGTGATCAAATTTGCTCATAGTTTTCTGTGTAATAGGACAAACTGTAAGAAGGAAATGTGTTGGTGATACTGGCATTGAGGACTTGCTTATGTCTGTCAGGTACATGCTTTACATCAAGATTTTTCCATGGCTGCTCCAGTGTATTTTGCAGGAAATCTGGGCTAGCCTAGAGTTAATATTTGTATAGGCCTCTGAATTTTCATATGTCTGACCCTGAATCAAACTCGACCTTGGAAATCAGTGAATCCTTAATGTGAAGGCCTGAGGTAGGGTTTGGCTACATGTTTTACCAATATTTTGATACTTCTTTTGTAATTCGTCACTGCAATCAGGAAACAGGTGATTTAATGACAGGTGTTAGCAACGTTCTTCTATCTGCCTGGGTTGTAACCGGTGCCAAGTGATTAACTCTCTTAGTGCCACTTTATGGACTGAGTCAACAGCTTTCCTCGGTGCACTTTGAGCAAAAAAGCACACAGAAGAAAGCTGTTGACCTGGACTATTATATTCTAAGTAACTACAAGCATGTTGACATTTGAATGAAAGGTCTTTTTACGAGGAACATGAATCCAGCACCATTATTAGGATTCAGAGCGGTTCATTTTAAGTAGTTTGACTTAAGTCGTAGTTGGGACTGAAAGAGTGCATTGTATATGATGCTTGTGCATGTGTCTACAGTTACCCACAGCCAGGGAGAAATTACTCACAACTACATTTTTTTTCACTGTGCAAGATCTCTCACCAAGACATGCTTTTCAGTGACCGTCTGTCTGGTACACAAAGATGTGTATGTACACAGATGCACAGTGGAAGCATATATACCATGTACACTACATCAGTACTAAGTTGTCTACTGATCTTTGAAAGGGCTTCAGTTCCCACATTTAATTTTTACATCAGCTATGTAGAAGTGTTGTGTTATCTGTTGTCAAATGTTCAAATCATCAATTAATGATGGTATAAATGGCAAGGGTCACAAATTCATCTGTGTATCTAATTTACATTTTGTGTAATGCATTCTTCAAAACTTCTGTGTTTCTCTGCCAACCTCATGTACATTGACCAGACGTAATAGTGTTCCTTACTTAGTCTTAACCCTTTCAGTGCCAAATTTTGGACCAAGTCAACAGCTTATTTTTTGCATGCATCGGGCGCATTGCACCCAATGCACACTAAGAAAAGCTGCTGGCCTAGGATATTCTCACTGGGACTATAGGCATGCTGCTACTTGAATGAAAAGTCTTTTTAACGAAGAACACAAATCAGGGATCGTGAAGAAAATTCAGACTTGTATGACTTCTGGAGATCGATTTTAGACGTGATTGGCACTGAAAGAGTTACTGGTGTTCCTTACTTGATGTTAATACTATATTATCCCATTTGAGCATCCCTGTCCCCTTAAGCCCCCACCCCTCCATATTTGGCACAAAGCTTCAGAAATATTGGAAAATTATATAAATTTTATAATGATTTACCAGTTGATACAAGGATCCTAAGTTAGGTCTACAATTGGAGTTCATTTCAATGAATTCTAAGTGCCTCGGGTGGTTAACCCTTTCCCCCTTGAATTAAGATTGAGTCAACAGCTTTCCTTGGCATGGGTTGGGCACTAAGTGCCTAACCCATGCTAAGGAAAGCGGTTGACCTGGGGCATGTGATCTTGATAAGTCTGATGTACATTTCTCTGTCAAATTGTTTTTCATAACTGTTGAAATTAGTTGAAAACACTGAAGCAGAGGACATTTGACCACCAGCTGGTTTTGGCCGGTTTGAGGGGGAAAGGGTTAAAGCAATAAGATGCCATAACAGTCCACCATGGGACTTACCATGTTTTATGTGGAACTGCTTATGATCAACAGTATTGAACATTATGTGGTGAATGATAAAGAAGTAGGTGAAAAGCCTATCACATTCATCTCTTTTATTTGTTCACAGGATAAAATAGTCAGTCCCAAACTTCCTCAAAGTGTGTAGTACAGGTATTTTACCATATTCCTCCCGGTGAGGGGCCCTGATGTAATATTTCAAATTAAGCCTCTCCCACTTCCTGATTCTGAATGATATCACATTTAATGATTTTTTTTTCAAAGTATATATCGACAATGTTCTAAGGAAGGTTCTTGACTGAAGGCTTGTTACATTGTAACTTTGTTAGCTCCCTGAGCATTTGAATATGGAGAGGAATGCTGAATACATGTAGTTTAAAAGGAAAACAAGGTCCAGATGGAAATTTGGTCAAATTTGGAACAAGGGACACTCATGATGGTCTGATGAACTTTGTGGGTTATTACTTGTTATTGTGCGTCCACAAAGGGAGGGGGGGGGTGGCGTTATAATTTTAGATTGTCTGTCTGTCCATGCATCCACCATCTGTTGTGAACACAATTTTAGTGACCCTGACCTCATTTTCAAGGTTGCGGGACCCATGAATGTGCACTGGTAGACCTATCTAGTCAGTGCTTTGCTTTCAAGTGCCTCTGGTTTTGCACTGAGGACGAATGGCACAAAACTTAAGCTCTCACATAGGGGTGGTATACAGTGGTACCTGCTCCAAAGACCACCTCCAATTTAGGACCACATGTCTTTTTAAGACCACTCTTTCAAGACCCTCTGCTGTATTTACATGTTAAATATACCTTCAATTTAAGACCACCTGCAGTATGAGACCACTTTTTGTTGGCTGTAGGGGTGGTCTTAAATAGCAGGTACCACTGTACTGAAGAAAATATATATGGTATTACTTGATTGGTACATGTATGCTTTTCATTTTCAGCAATGTCCTTGGCAAGCAAAGCATTTCACGAGGCAATACGAGAGGTGTATGAGCCAGACTGGGTCGGCAACTATGAACTGAATCATGCGATCGAGGTAAGAGTCATGTACCGGAGAATACTCCAGCTGATAATCCCTGAATCAATTTTTGTGGTGGTGTTCTTGGCTCCCTGGTGTGGAGAGAAGCAAAAAAAAAAAAATACTGTTCAAGAGGAGATGGGTGCAGAACGTTCCATAGTGGTGACAAGTTTTCTTGTGCATACAGCTAGAATTTGACGTTAATTATGTGTTCAGATTCCACGTAAAGGGCATTTATTCAAATACTTAAATGCATAATAGGTAAGGTCAAGATCAGCTGGTTCATGTGGGTTCTCAGTAGAAGCCTCTGCAGGCAGGTGGGCTAGGTATGTGTATTTCCATTAGTTTCCGTTGTAATATGCACCTATGTAACTTTAAAACCATTCTACCTTGAAACACCAAATTTCTGGTGATAGATAGTTGGATATAGTTAAAGTACTCATACAAATTTGGTTACTTTTGCTGCAAAACTATTCAATAAATTGAATGTCACTTAGACATAGAATCTAATGGGAATACATGTTTCTAGCCCCCAAAAATGTTGTGTATTGGGTTGTAGATTCAACCAAATACACATACAATGGCTAGTTGCAACCTCTCCAATTCAGCATAAGTTGATTGAATTTTGCATCGCTGGACAAATCATGCCTCAGTTGCCATTTGAGAAGGAGCTTGGCAATTAACTGTTTGAGTGTCAACTGTGACCAAAGTGGAACTTCTGAAAAGGAACTGCTTAGAATTATGTAATAAGGGTTCTAGGTTCATGTTCCATGCAAAAAGACTTTTCGTTTTTGTCACAGAATGCCTGTAGTGACATGTACACAGAATATAATGGTCCAGATCTGTTGCGTTCCTCTGTGTGCTTTGGGAACACTGCCCCCAAAGCATGTTGAAGAAAGCTGTTGACTCAGTACAAAATGTGGCACTGAAAAAGTGCATGTGTAAGCTACTGGGATGGATTCAATAGAGGAAAAACCAGCGAAAACCGTTGTCTTTAACCCTTTCCCTTTTGAATTAAGACTGAGTCAACAGCTTTCCTTGGCATGGGGCATGTGATCTTGATAAGTCTCATGTACATTTCTCAATCAAATTGTTTTTCATAACTGTTGAAATTAGTTGAAAACACTGAAGCAGAGGACATTTGACAACCAGCTGGTTTTGGCCGGTTTAAGGGGGAAAGGTTAAGGTGCAGATTTGGTCTGTTTTATAGACTGCCTGCAGAGACATTGTGAGCAGTGTAAGATGTTTTTATTTTTGTTAAAATATTTAGCATCAGAATGTTGACACTGGCATAAAACCAAGATAAGTGTAGGATTTTATCACAATTTCAGCTGTTGACATCTCTATTTTTCAGGAACTAGAACTGATGTGGGAGGACCATTATTTGAAGAAACTGATAGAAGAAGTACAGAATCCATTAGGAGTCTACATTGCAAGGTTTCCTGAAGTTAGGGTAAGGCTTTCCATCATTGCAACTATGGTTCCTGGAAAAGTCTGCCCGGTGGTGCACATTTTAATCAAGTTCCCCCAATCATGATTAATAATGACACAAAAAGTGTAGTTGGTCTGTTTTTTTCTTGGTGTGCCAGTACATAGCAAAGACATCTTGCTGAGCACACAAGCTTGTAATACAGTACATTTATTCGAGAGGTTCTCGTCTGCCTGAGAAGCCTTTCATGTTGTACCACTCAGCAGGAGTGGAATACTAAGTAGCGGCTATTGCCCATGACCAAGTGTGGTTCCTCAGGATGCATTTTTCTACCAAATGCACTGCCTGATTGAAAATTAATTGGTCAGGTAGATATATACAAAAAAAAAAAAACCAAACCCACACACACATGGGATTTTACCCTTTCTCCTACATTAAGACTGGGTCAACCACTTTCCTTGACATAGGTTTGGCATTTAATGCCCAGGCTATGCAAAGAAAAGCTTTTAATGTAGGAAGGCATGCTGGCCTGATAGCTTCATCTACCAATTTCACTCAGTGTTTTTCAATTATGATGCTGTTAAGGTATAAAAAAAAAGGATTGAAGCAGCTGCCATTTGACATGCAGGCTGTAAAGGCTGCCTCAAGATGGAAAGGGTTCAAGAACTGAAGAATTTTTGAAGTATCCACGTGCACCAAAGTGGGATCAAGAATGTCTTGAATGAAGACCGAACTGAAGCCATAGTAACTCTGTGCTCATCTTGTTCGGCAAGTCCCAAATGCTGGTTGTAGTGTGTTGTGCAGTGCTGCCATCTGGTGCAAAATTTCAGAACAATTATATCCATGACCATGTGAGTGAAAGTAGCCATTGTTTATTGCAAGTACTGTAGTTAGAAGCCTACACCAAGGTAATTAATGAGCAGTTACACTTGTGTTAAAGATGAAAGTACTTGCTTCTCATTGTAGACAAATAGGATATAATTTTGTAATTTTGATTGGCCTTTCAATCAAAAGAATAACTTAGCATGTGGAAGACTAACTAGAAGCAGTAAGAAGACACGTGAGCAAAATTGCTAAGGTCCCAAGTGTCTCATTATAGATACATATTTGGAAATGATGTAGTGGCAACTTTACTGTGGACTTAAAAATGTGTCAGGAACTGTATAAAGGCTACTTACTCTCTAATGTCCTGATAAAGCAGGTCCGCAGTCTGTTGGTAATTTTAAAGGGACGAGATAAAGTTTTCAGTTGTGTAGAATATGAGGTAAACAGTCCTTAGTTTCTTAATTTTTCGATGTGAATACCACTGAAGTATCAGTCATTGAAATGTGTTGTAGGCAGCACATTTCGATCATAGGACAAGAGTTCATTAAAAAAATTGTACCTTTTTTGCAGTCCAAAGTTCAGAAGAGAGGCCGCAAACTAGTGGATTATGACAGTGCACGGCATGCTGTGCTGTCTCTAGAACATGCCAAAAAGAGAGATGAAACGAAAATAGCTAGGGTAAGTATCCGCTCAGCCTTAATGACTGACAGGGCGTCGTCATTGTCATGCACATGTGTGCTTCCATCTCTCTCTCACCCTTGTGTCTGCAACAACTTTTGAGCAAATTGGGGTACAATTTTGATACTGGTACCGTAGAAGCATCTCATTGGAAGCTTGGCCCAGTTCCACATTCAGTGACCTTGAGGTATTTTCAAGGTTATCAATGAACATATTAGTACTCTTGTAGAAGCAACAACTTTTGAACAATTTGAGCTACTATCGTGAAACTTAAACAGTAGAAACATCTCATTGACACGCTTGGGCGAGTTTGACACTCAGTGACCTTGACCTATTTTTAAGGCTATAGGGGTCATATTTTTAACCTAGCAGTGGAGATCTTAAGGTTGTTCTGACTATTATATTGATAAGATAACTCTGAAACAAATTTGTTTACTCTGGTGACCCACTGTCAAGATTTATAATGTAAATATCAGTATTCTATGTAACATAACACTCATAATTTGTTCTTGTCCTGTTAGAGATTCAGCTTGAACAAATCAAAATTAGCTCCATACCAAAATTCACTCAGCACCAAGAGATTCCTGACATCATATATATCATGGTATAATTTATCAGGAATATGATATTTCTGGCGAAAGATCTGTCACAAATTAAAAATAATTTCTTCAAATTGCTGTAAAAATTGGCAAGGAACACAGGAGTGTGTTTCTTTGTACATCTATTGACACAATAACCAGTGCATGTTGCTTGGTTATTTATGGCTATATGGATTTTGAATTACTGCCAAAGTGAACATGTTTAACTCATTCCAGACCAGTCCCTGATTTTTCTGTATATTTACCTGGATTTAGGGCGACAATTGCAAATTTAAATTCTTCATGGAAAGAGCTTTCATTCAAGTACCAACATGCCTATAGTCTTAAGTCAGTGGTTCTGGCACTGCCTCGCAAGTCATGCTGCAGCTGCTGCAAGGGCAGCTGCAGCATGACTTGCCAGGCAATGCCAGAACCACTGACCAAGGCCTGTGACCATAGTATGGAATGAGTTAAAGCATGCTGATATGACCTGGTTGTGTCTGTGTAAGGGTTTACTAGCTGCTATATGTCTGGTGGTGTACGCGTATCCTACCAATCTCGAGCTACAGAAAGAGGTCCAATAGAGGCATCAGGCACAGAACCCTCTGGCCTTAACCCATTCCTGGTCAGAGTTTGACTGAGTCGATAGCTTTCCTTGGCACACCCAACCAGAGCCCATGGAAGCTGTTGACCTAAGGTGTGCCGTCATGAATGGTCTTACATACAAATCTCGGCAAAAATGTTCTCTAGTAATGAAAAATTTAATAAAAACATTAAGGTAGACAACAATTTACACCTCTTGGAGCATTGGGTGTGATTTGAGCAGGAAAGGGTAAACTTTGTAGGTAGATAAGCTGACTTGAAGAGTTTTCTACTCAAAACATTATAGCCTCTGCCTTAGGAAGAGCAGAGAAGTTTACTTTTACAAACAGGATTTGAAGGGAGGCAGAAGGAAGTTCTAACAGGGAAGAAGTCAGGTGTTAAAGTAAGTTGCCCGGCAGGTCACAGCAGACAGAAAGGTAATTGTTCATCCCTGTTACATGTGTATTATGGCCATAACTGTAAAACTGTCCTATTTTAACAGGCACAAGATGAACTACGGGAAGCCAAAAAGATTTATGAAGACCTGAATAATGAACTGCATGAAGAACTGCCAGACCTGTATGAAAGGTGAGCCACAAAATGGGTCACTGTGGTGGTGGGTGGAAGAGTGATTGGTTGACTTTGTGTAAGGTAATAAAAGATTCTAAGATGACGCAACATGCCCAGACTTGGTCACTGGAGATGACTGCAGATGAGTATATCATCATCATCATCATCATCATCATCATCATCATCATCATCATCATCATCATCATCATCATCATCATCATCATCATCATCATCATCATCATCATCATCATCATCATCATCATCATCATCATCATCATCATCATCATTTTACCCTCCACATGGCTACTTGCTTGCTTTATGTCCCTGTCATCTGTACATTTACTGGGCTATGCCTATCAAATATTGAGGTTGCTCGAGGCATTTGCAGAATGTGAACGTCAAGATTTCAAATATGTGTTTTCAGCATCAGAATATTTTTGCAAAGGTGTCATCATTAGTTGATCCTGCATTATACATATATATTTATATATATACTGAACCAAACAAATAACGCAACCCTTAAACTTTTTAACTTAAATATTTATTGTTACTTTCATATCACAGAAACAAAGTAGATCCATATTCTGCAGTCTTTTTGGCATAACATGTGAAAAACAAAAACTTGAAACTGTCAACGAGGGCGCGACCAGCTGGCAATAAACAGGGCAACATTGATTTGTAAAGTTCACAAATTGGCATGTCCACTAATACTGTGTGTGACCACCATCAGCATCTGTAACTGCTATGCAACGTCGGCGCATGGATGACACTAGCCGCTGCACCATCTGCCGGGGCACACGATCCCACTCTTCTTGAAGAGCCTGGCGAAGCTGCTGGCGGTTGGCGGGCGCTGGATCCCGTCTCCGAACACGCTGGTCAAGGTAGTCCCAAAGATGCTCAATGGGATTGATATTAGGTGAGAAGGCTGGCCATGGCAAAACGTTAATTCCTTCTCTTTGCAGAAAATCCATCGTCAGTCTAGCGGCATTGGGCCGAGCATTGTCCTGTTGAAGCAAGTGGAGTTGGTGGTGTCTAATGAAAGGGACAGCAACAGGCTGAAGGATCTCATCCCTGTAACGGGCAGCGTTAAGATTGCCTTCAATGAAGATTAGCTGGATTTTGGCTGTGAATGAAATTCCACCCCACACCATCACTGATGCACCTCCAAATCGATCTGTTTCCAGCACACAGGCATCTGAGTAGCGTTCTCCCCTTCGTCGCCAAACACGTGTCCTACCATCTGCATGATACAGGGTGAAGCGGGATTCATCGGTGAATAGCACATCCCTCCACTGTTGATGGGTCCAGCGAATATGGGCAGTAGCCCATTGTCGTCGGGCTTGCCTTCTTGCCTGTGTCAAAATTTGACCCCTGTAAGGACGCCTGGCGTGTAGATGGTGTTCTTGTAGTCTATTACGGACTGTCTGGGCAGATATTCTGTTATTGGTTCTGCCAGGTGTCTGTTGTGCAGTTCTAGTGGCTGGTCGAGTTCTGTTCCGCAGATGTGACACCCTGATGTGTCTGTCTTGTGCAGGTGTGGTTTCTCTTGGTCTCCCAGGACGCTGTCTATCAGCTGTGGCCCCAGTCTCCTGGAATCTTGTAGCAAGTCTGGATATAGTGGATTTGTGGACTTGCAGTCTTCTTGCCACCTCTGCTGCAGATAACCAGCCTGTAGCATGCCAATTCCTCTCTCCCGATCTACTGTTGATAATCGACCCATAGTTCTTGGAATACTGTGCCAAGTGAATCCCATGCTGCCCTTTTATTGTCCGTGAGGGGCTACACCCAACCAGTAAAGGTGCGAATGTTTTAGTCATGTGGGTAACACTGAATCCTGTAGTCGTCCTTGATTCAGCACAACCACCAAACTTTGAAAGCCTCATATCCTCGCACACAGTTACGCTTGGGCTGATTTCAATGTGGCATTTTCCTGTCCCAGAATCAAAGACTTGGCAACCTTAATTTCAGGTGTCAGAGACTTGCGTAAAATAGCCTGCTGTAGTCACTCTTGATTCATGACAATGACCCCATGGCAAGGTCAGGGTGCTCGACCTTGAGGTCACACTACTTGGTGCATTATTTTAGACTGATTTAACAACGGTTCGTATATTTCTGAACTTTAAATACAGTTCCAATGTGAAAATAAACCCAAATGAAAAAGTTGTGTTATT
The DNA here is from genome assembly GCA_964020975.1 of Hermodice carunculata. NCBI lineage: Eukaryota > Metazoa > Annelida > Polychaeta > Eunicida > Amphinomidae > Hermodice > Hermodice carunculata. Next base: position 54,141,146 of record OZ026627.1, read on the forward strand.
TGTTTGGTTCAGTATATAATTTGTCTTGATTGAAATTAGAATTGCATATTGTATTCTGAGAGACCCAATGGCAAGGTGTTAGCATGCAACATGTTCCCGTTAAAAATTTACCAGCAGGTGTCAGATCTTGTAAATGTAACAATTTTGAGCGGGTAAAATAGCATTTGGAAAATATACAACCACTAGTTGTGTCTGACCATTTAAAATGTTGTCTGTTTTCAGTCGTGTTAGCTTCATTGCTTCAAACTTCAGCACATTATTTAACACAGAAGTCACATTTCTAGAGGAATCAGCAAAGGTAAGTGCAAGAGAGGCGACAGACAAAGCTTCTGCTGTTAAATCAGCTAAAACTGACTGATGGGCAAATGTCTTCGGTGCTTTTGACAAATTTCAAGAGTAATGAAAAAACAGTTTGAATGGGAATTGTAGATGTGACTACCAAAGTAAGATGCCCCAGACCTTGCTTAACCCTTTACTCCTAAAGGGTGTGGTATACTTTATAACTCTCTTGTATGAATATTTAATTTCTGTCTCTGGTTACCATATAATACCATAAAAAAGATATATATTTTCTGAGAAAAAAAAAACATAACATCAAGTTTGATTTTGGTACTGAATATAAAATCTTAGTATCACTGTTGGTGTCATTTAATTTTGCATAAAATTTAAAATAGCAGTTTAAAAAATAAAATTCAGAGTTAGTTTATAGTGTCAAATTAAAGAACACATAACATTCTCCAAAATCTTATTTGAAATTTTTGAAAAATGGCTTTGTTATAATTTTATTTATTTAAAAAAAAATCAATTTTAACTTTAATTTAAACATCTTGTACATTTTGAACTGAAACCCTTGTTGAAAATTTATTATACAGTTTTCCTGGTAGAAGTGTACTGTTTCATTTCCAAATAAGACAGCAGTATTTCCTATTTTCGGTGTTTGTGCCATTTTTGGGGGTTTTTTTTGCAAAAACAAGTTAAAATTTGAATTTTTCAATTAATCAATTAAAATTCAGTTTCTTAACGCATACAGAGATTTAATCATTTTAAATAGCTTAATCCAAATGTGTCGTTGTATAAAATATATAGTTTATATGATGTCAAATAAGTCTGGTGTATACAAGTAATGTTTGGAGCAGAGTCATATTTTCTGTGTGAAATGCTGTAAAAGTGAACCATGCCCTAAAACCAGCCAAAAACTGCTGGTGGTCAAATGTCATCAGCTGATGTGTTGTCAACTACTTTCAACAATAATGAAAGCCAATTGGACTGAGAATTGTAGATAACACCAGTTTGTCAAATATACTAGCAATAACTCACTCTGTAAATTCTCGGAAATTATCAATGCTGATTAGCTTACGGATATGTAGAGACGAATTAGAAGCAAAAACCAATGAGGTGGTGCTCAGTGGGAATTGCTAGTCATTTGAGAAGCTGTAGCATGATGTAACCAGTGTAGTCAAATACTGCATTTATTGTTACAAAAAATAACAAAATGATCCATACATGTGAGTATATATTAATGTGATGGAAACTGAAAACCCAGTTGAGCTTGTGTGTACCTGTAAGATTTGAAATAATTGTTTAAAATAACATGGTTTATCTTTTCGATATTTTTTTGCCAAAAACTTGGGTTATGCCGGGAATTTTAGTGATGAATTTATGTCTTCTCCTTTGTAGCTGAAGTCCAAATTGTCAGACGTAGCCAGTCAGCTGTCACAAGAAAATAGTAAAGGCACATACCATGTAGCGCGATCAAATTCTACTCGCAGGTAAGAACATTAAAGACATTTTTTCTGTGTTTGAGGGTGAATTATCATTTTCTAGAGTGAAATTCAAAAGTAGTAACTCACAATACTTAAACATTGTTATAAGTTAATTGTGATGCGCCTTGATCAGTGACATGATGCATAGACATTTACACAAAATCAAATGTGCGCAGGTGATGTTTGATTATATATCATGCGTGACGTAGAATAATTGTGACAAACGTAAACAAACACGGCACATCAGGTTGGCATTGAAAGTGGGCTGGGGGCATATTTTATGTGATGGGTACCCAATAAAACAAAGAATAAACAAAAGCTTACATGGCTGGAGAGTGAGGAACTATTTTTCTGTCACTCGGGATGGTTGTTGGTGTGGAAAATAGTAATATCACTCTTGGCCATGTAAGATTCTGTATATTCTGTGTGACCTGATCAAATTGTGCCCACATGAAAGAAAAGTGAAAGTATACTCCCTGTAGAGGTACATAACATATAACAGGACCAAAGTCTACTCGCAGGTAAAAATATACCGTTGTACAGAGTAAGATCTGGACAAGAGATTTTTACAGATTTTGTCATTGGGCTGACAAACCTGTGGTTCTAAACTCATCTCCATGTATATATTTACGTAGTTTGATGAACTTGGCAATGCTCATCATGATCTCTTGCACTGAAAAGCAATTCTTTAGAGCATTACAAAAAAAGTCTGTGTGTGGTTGGGTTTTGGGTGACACCTTTGCGAAGCATAAACAGTGGTCCCCCTCTTATAAGGTCATCCCAAATGTGGCCAGAAAGTGGCCTTATAAGAGGGTTGGCCTCTCTTGAGGGGGAGAATATAATGGAAATACCCTACTTTCTGCATAAGAATACTGGCCTTTCAAGAGGGATGGCCTCTGGTGAGAGGGGCCTTATAAGAGGGGGAGCACTTGGTGCTGAACACTGGGAGTAGAATGGTACATGGAGACAGAGCACTTGGTCAATTTAAGTGCGTGGAGGGAGCTGCCGTAGACTGCAGTTTCGTCGGTGTTTGTCTAAAATGAAATAGGTTTAAACAAAATAATTTCCAGACGAGTACAAACTGGCAAAAATTCAATCCATAAAGCTGTAGTAAGTAACACTTTGAGCAGACTGAGCAGAAGCAGGATCAGAAGAAGAAGTATCTTGATATATTTGCGTGCATTTTCTCTTTGCAGCAGAGATCATGTAAAGGAGAACAGCAGCACATCAGAACATAAGCGAGGTTCTGCAGTCAATTCCATGGACAAAAATTTATCAACGTTTTACAATGTTAGCCTGCCAAATGATTACGAAAGTGACAAACACTCAGAGCCCGAGCAGAGACCAGTGTCAAGAACATCAGGTAAACATCCTATCCCATGTTTGGGGTATTTGGGAGGGCGATAGTGGCATGTGTGATGGACTGTAATCGGCTTGTCCATAACGCATGGCACTTCCATATATAGATGTGAAAGTTGCACTATTTCCTTCGTGACCTGGGTCATTACAATAAATAAAGCATAATAATATTCGTCCATGCATTACCTTTCACTGCAATCAGTGAAATTCTGGTATTTTTCCTGTATTAATCTATTAACATTGCCGTGTAAAAGGAAGATATCCAATGTAAAATCTTGGGATAAATACTAACCATCATTTGCGTGTGTTTCTGGATAGAACTCAATGATTCTGATTGTGGGAACCACTTGCCATTCTGCGGCTCATGCTATCCACATCAGAATCATTTCATTCCAACCATAAATGGCAGTCCTGATAGTTAAAGTGTGTGTATCAACACACACTTTTCTGTTTCTCCTTCCTTCCTTCCTTCCTTCCTTCCTTCCTTCCTTCCTTCCTTCCTTCCTTCCTTCCTTCCTTCCTTCCTTGCTTCCTGCCTCCCTTCCTCCCTCCCTCCTTCCCTCCCTCCCTCCCTTCCTCCCTCCCTCCCTCCCCCTCCCTTCCTTCCTTCCTTCCTTCCTTTACCATCAAATTTGTCCGACACTTTTCTCAGACACTATTATAGATAGAAACTCCAAACTTGGCATAATTGTATCTCCATACAAGGAGTTTGACCATTTTATACAGAGGAATGAATTAGGAGCATTTGAAATTTCAAATCTTGAATACCTTCAAAAGTATAATAGATAAAGATGTCATTCCAGCTTCTTTTAGGGGGTTATTGACCATTGCGCATCTAATGAATTTAAAACAAAAGTTGTAGCAATTTAAATTATGCTAGATAGCACCATTAGAAATTTTTAATCTTGAATAAGTTCAAAGCTAAAATAGATAGAGATGCCATTCCAACTTCTACTCCTGTGTTATGGAATAGCTGTACATTGCCATACTAATATGCTTTGAAGGTGCACACGCTGATTTGCTGCAAGCAAATCATCTTTCCTAGTTTGTATTTGTATTATTTTATGACTGGGCGAATGGCACTTTTCCAGAAATTTGTTTCCAGTGCTTCAGAAGTTACACATGGGGGTCCTTTCCAAATGTTCAAACTGTTTTGCAAAATTTCTGTCAGAGTAATGCATAGACATAAGGGCTGTTTAGATGGAGCACATTTTACATCCAAAATAACTGGGGAATAGTAAAGGTCCATGTTAACCGTCCTTCTGTGGAAGTATCAGAAATAAGTTTTGGTGGAGGGGTGAAAAAAGTCTTGACATAGGAGACTATGGAAAGTCACTAGGCTTGTTTCCAGGCCAATTTATTTTGTCTGGACAGGCAACCTGTCATGACACATCACTCACTGTTGTAGTAGGTGTAGTCTATCCTGACACAGCACTCTTTATTGCAGGAGGTGTGGTCTGTTTTGACTGACCAGCCTTGCTTGTAGTAGGTGCAGTCTGTCTTAACAGACCATTGTTTGTACCATTCTTGGTTGCAGTGGGTGGTACATGTATGAGTGGTGTGTCCTGTCAGGACAGATGACACTTTGTTGCAGTGGGTGTGGCCTGTCAGGACAGATGACACTTTGTTGCAGTGGGTGTGGCCTGTCAGGACAGATGACACTGTTACAGTGGGTCTGGCCTGCTAGGAGAGATGACACTTTGTTACAGTGGGTGTGGTCTGCTAAGACAAATGACTCTTTGTTACAGTGGGTGTGGTCTACGTGGACAGATGACACTTTGTTACAGTGGGTGTGGTCTGTCAGGACCTATGACTCTTGTTATGGTGGGTGTGGTCTGTCAGGACACACCCCTGTTGTTACAGTGGGCATAGTCTGTGAGGAGAGACGACTTTTCTTGCAAATTTGAGCGGTCACAAGGATTACTGTATAAGAACTGAATACCTCATTGGTCGTCCCTGGAGGGACGTATGACTGCTATGTCCAAAGTGGGGATCTTTTTTTTCAATAGCAGTGAGGGGGAAGTGGGACAGTACACCCAAAAAAGCAACAAACAAAACATTTACAGGAAGATGTAGAGAGGGTGTAGGGTAATGGTCACATAAGTCTTAGATATTACAAGGAACTCCCGGCTAACATCACGATACTATCAGTGGATGGTATATGACCAGCTCTGTATTGTTTCATCTGTTGTCTGTCTATATAGGTGCATCAGAAGATGCCCAGGCATCTGTCACGTCCTCCATCGAAGCGAAAGGTGATAGTCCAACACCACAGACAAACGGCAACGTTAGTAGTTCAGAAGACCTAGCAACAACGACATCTGCCGCGCCTCCAGTACCGAGCACTCGAGTTTCAACAACTGCAACTACAGTAACAACTACAGAGCAGACAGAGGAACCCAAAGCACTGATCGATGAACCCCAGTATGAGCCAATCAGTGTAGGTGCACAGGTGGGCAGAGAGTGGTTATTATAATGACACATTAGTGACACATCTGTTAAAGACAATGGGTCTTTTATTTCAAGGCAGTCTGGCAGTAGATTTACTGTAAATTGCTTTAATTTCGCTGTATTCTTATTTTTGCTTATTTCGCTGATGGCACAAAACCGTGAAAATAAAAACACGTTGAAGTAGTATTTTAACATTGTTTGAATGGGAATTATGTCCAAAACAGTGAAATTAAAACTACAGTGAAATGTCAAAAATACAAAAACCGTGAAAATTTATACACGCAAAAATAAAGCAATTTACAGTATTAGAAAAATGGTTCAGTGTTATAACCTTAGTGGAGTGTAATTGGTCTAGAAACTGTAGGAATCTGCAGTTGGATATCAGAGCAAGGAAACATTGTGGACAGGTGTGAGGCCATTTTGTGCATGGTACCTGACTTTCAGTCAACGAATGGTGCATAATGTTTTATGAATACTGTTGATTGCTTTATTTTTGTGTATTTCACAGATGAAATGAAACCATAAGAATCAGCTACAATGTGAATGTATTTTAACATAGGTTGGATAAGAAGAGCACGCAAATGATTGAATTTCAAACTGCAGTAAAATCTTCAAAATAAGGAATGTGTGAAAATTTAAATATACAAAAGTAAAGCAATCTACAGTCGGTTGTCCCACATACATCCAAATTCCCCATGGCCTTTTTTTTTTTCATGTTGAAGATGCTTTTGATTGTAATCTTATTTTCTATATCAAAATTAATGCTCATTGCAGCACTAGAATTATACCAGATCCTGATTTCTGATGAGGATATCCTCACTCAAGTACAGGTACCAGCATGCCATCTATTCAAACAAACAAAATTGATGTAGGTCAACAGCTGTCCACGCTAGGATTGGGTACAGTGCTGTTGACTCATCCTCTAACAGGGTGACAGGATAACTCTTTCAGTACCAAGTGAGACCTAAGTCAATCTACTGAAGTCAGACTAGCCTAAATTATTATAATGATCCCAGATTCATATTCCTCTTAAAAAGACCTTTCATGCAAGTACCAGCATGCCTATAGTTCATGAGAAAATATCCCAGATCAACAGCTTTTTTTGGCGTGCATTGGGCGCATTGCTCCGAATGCATGCCAAGAAAAGCTGTTGACTCAGTCCAATATTTGGCACTGAAAGAGCGAAAATAACTTCCTGTGGCGAAAGTGTATAGTCTTAATATGTTATTGGCTTCATTTGGATAAACCATTGTGCTACTGAGTGCTGGGTCTTTATTTTCCTTAAAATGATCCACATCTTCCTACGGCAGGCAAACTATAGTTATGCAACAAATTATTGAACGCAATTAACCCTTACCTCCTTAAACTTGCCCAAACTGGCTGGTGGTCAAATGTCATGTGCTTCAGCATTTTCAACTTATTTCGACAGTGATGAAAAAACAGTGTGACTGAGAATCGTAGATGAGACCTATCAAGATGACATGACCCATGCCAAAGAAAACTATTGACTAAGTCTCAATTCAAGGGGAAAGGATTAATTGATGTTTAATTGTGAGAGACGTTGTATCTGGCTTCTTGTTGAACACAAATGATTGTGGTTCCATATCATTCATGAGAATATGTCAAGTTGTTGGTATATTCAAGGCATTGAAGATGAAGTGGCAAAAGAAACGTATGTGTAATGATTTTATGCACATGCACAAGTCATAGTGACATGAAAATACACCACATTGAAGGAAGTGTTGATGGTAGAAATAGGCTGTAGTTACTGTGGCAATTCTGTTATATCCCGTACTTGACCGTGATTTGATCTTGTTGACAGAGACATATGTACATCTTGCTCTGAGTCACTCACTGGGGTTTATTACAGACAATAAATTTTGCATGGATCGAATGGAAGAGAGAAAAAATATAAAAGTATAAACAGGTGTGAGTAAATTTGACTTTGTACAGATACATTTATCTTTTTGGGGTACATTTGTGTATACTTTGCAGTTGTTAGCAAGAATGTGCATATGGGATAAGTATTTTTCATGCACTGATGAGGTATTTTGATATATTTGCTACCTAAGAGATCCTTTTGTCAATTCCGGATTACAGTTGCATGGGCTTATGGTGTCTTTTTGCTTATTAAAGCAGTTGGAAGATGGGGACGATTTAGCAGGAGAGACATGTGACACCGACGTGTCTGCCGACAAAAGCCTTGACACCAGCGTGTATGCCCTGGCATCAGAGGGACCAGAGGAGGAGCTGTACCGAGTACCACTGTCCAACGAACCTATCCACAAACTGCCAGAGGGCGTGCTTTATCAGGTAAATATTTCATCTTGCAGTTAACTCTGTCAGTGCCAATCACATCTAAGGTGATCTAATTAAGTCAGACTAGTCTGAATAATCATTAGGATCCCAGATTCGTCTTCCTCGTAAAAAGACCTTTCATTCAGGCACCAGTATGCTTATAGTTCAAGAGAGAATACTCCACGTCAGCAGCTTTTCTGGGAGAGAAGCTGTTGACTCGGTGCAAAATTTGGCACAGAAAGAGTTAACTTTGAGACAAAATTCAGAATTCCTCATCTAATTTTCAGTGAAATTTATTATCCCTCTCTTCAACCTGAGCTGTGAATAAATTGTCTGGATTATGACTTTTTTGTTTTGACTTTGACATGTGTTTGGAACATATAACAGCAATTGACAGGGCAAGGCCAAAAATGACTAAAAACCCTCCAACAGCTGACTCAAAATGCCTGACCGGTTTCTCCATTTGGGTGTCACAAAAGAGTAACGACTGTGGTGGTTAATTCACAAAATTAAATGTGGTTGAAAAGTGTCGAGTGACAAGTTCAGAAATTAAGTACTTTGACAGTATACAGTGTATGTGTGTTGCCACAGTATGTATGGAGGTGGTTATTTTTCAGGCAAAATGTGTAGGTCATACACACATTATGATCTCCCATGTTTCATGTTTGTAAAAATGAAAATTATGATCACCCATGTTTTTGAAATACTTTGTTGGTGAGCTATATTAGATACCTTGTCAAAAATTAATTGTGAAGTGTAACTGCACCGTAAAACGCTGTATTGACATTGAAGGAAGACAGTTATACAGTGAAACCTGATTATAACAACACTCAGAAATCTGACATATTCAATATAGTGACAAATTTTCATGGGAAAAGTTCCTTTTCTTTGTTATCTGATTCATTTATCTGACATTTTAAGTTATCTGACACTGTTTTTTAGGGAATAGATGGTGTCATTGTAACAAATTTTCACTGTATTTTCTGAGAGCATAGTCTCATACGGCCTGTTGCTCTATGATCAGACACTAAAACCCTTTGAAATGAAATTTAGGGAGATGCTTAATAGTATTAGGTGTGTCCAGTGAACAGCATTCCTGGGTGTGCTGTCTTGCTGCTTGGCAACCACAGTGGACCTTAGAACACTGCTGGCCTCGGTATCAGTGCAGTAATACGTTTTAACCCTTATATGACAGGTCCAGGCAACTCATCCATATGCTGGAGAAGACACTGATGAATTGACGTTTGATGCCGGGGACATTATTGATGTCGTACCATTTGATGACCCAGATGAGCAGGTAAGCCAATGAAATATAATTATTTAGTGTCATGTGACACATTGACCTGTGTGACAAATCATACATTAAGCCTTTAAACGATTTTTGTGATTGGCCATAGAATCTCAACTTGTGGACATATATCTGTGTAACAGTATAAGACCCTTATACAGGCATGGTTCTTATGTTGTGTAGAGTCGTGATGGGGCCATGGTGCAATTTTGAAACAACTCTCATGGGTATAAAAAACATTAAATTTAATTTTATGGTAATAAATTCAGATGGGACTACAAAACTTACATCAATTTATGCGTAATGTCAATAGTTATATTTTTGCAAAATTATGATTGACCACCTATTTTTCAAGGTCATGAAGCACTGGAATAAACAGCGCTAAATTCCACTTGTTGAAAAATAATAAGGCTTAAAATACCAAATATACCACAAGTGTTTATCATATTGCATACTATGTGTAACTTTGATCTGCCTCCTCAAGATCACAGAGGGAATTTATTTCGTGTAATTTTTTTTTTTTTTTTTTGTGTGTTTGTGATGGTCATTACAGTTTTACTTGTTTTGGTACGTCCATATACCATTAACGGAGCATGCAGAGAAAAGTGTATGGTGTGAAGTCACGGTGACACCACTGGTGTTAGTTATGGGAACTAACGTCATGGGCATCAAAACACATTTATTCCATTATTGTGCTAATAAATTGAGATGGAACTGCAAAATGTACACCAAATATGTGTTAGGCCAATGGTCGAATTGTGTAATGTGTTGTTGTGTGACCTTGACCTACTTTCAAGGTCATTAAGCACTCAGGAAAAGTCAACTAAATTCAGTATGTTGATAAAGAATAAGGCGCACTATACCAAATGTACCACAAAAGTCTATTGTGGAATTTTGACATTGGATCCACTTTACTCTGCATGTTCGTGTAATGGTATATGGATGGTGATGCATTATGGATGACCTTGGCTAATTTCTCAGGGTTATGGAGGGAATGCATTTCAGGAAATAAATGCTTGCTGATGGGTCATCAGATTTTATGTCAATAGAGCAATAGGCTCATGGATCTCTTGTTTTTGTATACCTCTTTATATTTAAAATCACGATACATCGTAACTCTTGTCATGATATAATCGTGACTTGTATCATGATATCTTAAACGATAATCATGATACATCATAATTTCTATCATGATACTGAACCGTGTTTTGGCAACTTTTATTTAGAAAAAGATCGGTGACAATATTATGTGCCTTTTAAATTTTTCAGGAAATTTTCCTGGAATGTGATATCGTGCTTTGAACTTTTAACATATTTCAGCTCATGATTTCTCAATGTTGTGTACTTCTAGGATGAAGGTTGGCTGATGGGAATGAAGAAAGATGGAGATAAGGGCGTATTTCCATTCAACTTTACAAAACGCATCTAAAACAGCAGCAAACGAATGTCAGCGCACTTGAATAACTATGACGCAGTGTGGACAGAGTGTGTTTCGTACTTGAATAAGGGATGAATATTTGGTGAGATCCATTGAAGTTAGTCCAGCTAAGAATGTCGGGATGATTTTGACAGGTTCTCAATCGGGGTAAGAGTTAGGGTCATCCACTAATGAGCGCCTTGTTGTCAGTGTAGTCACAATACATACAGGGACAATATGGGATAATATATTCTTTGAAAACAAAAAAAAGAGTAGCTGTACACAGTTGTAGATATAAAATGACCTCTGACCCTTGACATCTAACCTGTGACCAACCCTTCACCATTAGGCAGCTCACCCTGAATGTGGATCCAAGTGTGAAGCTCAACTGCGTCATACTCATGTCCTGGTTTTTCGGATTGAATTCTGCATGGAAAGCTGGTTGTGTGTGGCACCTGTGTTAAAGTGCCATCTGGTGGCCACTGCAGAAAACAATTTCCATGTTGTCATGAGGTTCAGCAAGACCATTGTGAGCCAATCAGCATGAGGTAAGCCAAGGACCCCCTGTGCTTGACACATTATCTGTCCCTACCACTAGATGGCAGTAATGATGGTTCATTTAGGAGGTGAGATAGTCATGTTTATTCCTTGTCCATTATTTTTTATAGGTGAAATTTTCCATGTCATTGTGTGACATTTTGCACATGACCATGGTCCCAGTTTGTACTGCTCGTTTTGGTGTACAAACAAAGCAGCTTTCCAGTATATACTTGCCATGAATTTTTTTAAGGTATAAAAGCAATAAAATGGGAGACGAGGAACATTGACACCAATAGAATTGATCCTACTTTAAGAAAAAAAAAAAAGTACGAAGAAAAAAAAAAGCACATAGACAGTTTGGTGACATGGATGTAAAAAGACAGGGTTTGTGAGGCAGCACAATATGTATGTATAAATACTAAGCAATAAAATGTCAATCAGTTTCTAATGGTGTGTAGTGGATGAGTTTGACTTGAAATTTAAAGTCAGAACATTAGAATATAAATGTTAATAATCAACAGCTGTGGAGCTGTACAATGATATTTTGATTTCCGATCTTGCACAACTAATCCTCCAAGAAAGACTTGGCATTTCTTAAGCAGCAGTCTTTGTATTTGGAGGTCCCACAAACTACAAATCAGGGTGTTGCCAAGCCCCTCGAAGCAAAGACTCAGTTAAGAGCTCTCCTTGGAGTATACTGGGCATTAAGCACCCAGCCCATCTTAACCCTTAAAGTGCTAATCACTCCTATTGTTGTTTTCTCATTACGGTATCGTTAGGCATATGATGGTTGAAAGATTCAAGTTCCTCATGAAGTTACATTTCATTCAAATACCAGCAAACCTAGTCTAAAATGAAAAGTAGTTTTAGTCAACAGCTTTGCTTGGGACACTTTGTATGCAAAGTGTCCCAAAGAAAGCTGTTAACTCAATCTTAAATCAGCACTTTAAGGATTAACAACAGCTGTTGATGCAGACGTACTGAAATTCCATTTGACTGTTAAAGTGGTAATTTCTATAATAAGTCAGGAACTTTCTTACGCACGCTTTGGGCTGAATTTACCCAGGGTGTTCTGAAGAAGGCCGCTAACATTTTTACTTGCTCTCAAATTGCTCTACTTAGAAAAGGCACGCTGGTGCTTGAATTAAAGCCTGGGCATGAGCGTTTGAACAAAAGCTGTTTTCACGAAGAATTTAAATATGCAATTGTCATCTTAAATCTAGGTAAATATACGGAAAAATCATGGACTGGTATAGAACGAGTTAATAAGGAAAGGATTTACAAAGCAGTAGGCAACAAGAGAAGCAGAGACTCCAGTTATCGTGGTGTTCTTCAGTGGGATATGGAATAAGCATACATGTCCTGATCCCACCAGATGGCACCACAGAGTGGAGATTCCTGTGCATACCTGTCAGCCAATAAGCTTAGCCAGATGCAATGAGATCACGTATGACATTCTCTTTACACTAACAGAATTATCTTTGGATTTGTTTTAAAAAATATGCCATGGGAAACAATTAGGTACATATTACAATACAGCCATCTCTGCTTGTTACAAGCTTATGAGCAGTTGACCAGTCGTGCATACTAAGGCACTTTACCCTCATGTATTGTATCATAGGTGGACATCAAAGTGCTCACCGTGACTTAATACTCGACTGCCAGTGATACATATCTTGTTGCCTCAGCATCATGCTGTCCAATTCTAACATGAAGAGCGAAGCAGTTATGGGAGCAATGATGTTTATTTACATTCAATCTAACTTTGAACATTGCATGTGATCAAATACTAAAGACCTTGCTCAGTGGTTTTTGAGCTGGCAGGTTGTCATTGCTATAGCATGATTTTTCCAGGCAATGCCAAAAACCGCTGCCTTGGTACTTTAATAAAAGCCCTCTTTGCAAAAAATGAGAATAGGCAATCCTTATCATTAGCCTAAGTAAATATACAGAGAAAGGGGGACTGAGGTGCCTTGAGTTACATGAACAGCTGACCTGGGAGTTTCCGAACTGCAATACAGTACATCGTAGATTGCCGGTTATAACCATTTTATCTTATAAAGAGACACAAGGAGACAGAGAGAGACTCGGGTGGAATTAGACCACTTTAGGGTAACCGCCAAGAAAAACTGAATTATTTGGCTTGCAGCACAGATTTTGGAATTAATAATGGTGGGTCTGTGACCTAGCAATCATTGGAAGTTGGAAAGAAACGGATGTGATTTAATTGGATGAATGTACAGTATTTATTACAAGTCTGCTTCCCCACTCACCTTGGGTATTGGCATAGACCATCTCTTTATGAATCCGGAGCAATAGGCTTCAGAATAATTTTTCATATTCACTCAACAACGTCATGTATATGTGCAAATATGAGCAGTTACTTTAAATATCTGTAGAGCCCTTGTCACATGATACCTTCATCTATTGCTTAAATGAGGGAATGCACTACGCCTGCATTGTATGTTAACTGTAAAGCAAGGGTATATGTATACAAAAATATGGATATATTGTACATGCATTTAAAGCTATAAATGTTGGGACACTTACGCCTATATGTAAGTGTGTGCACATGTATGTTTATAAAGGTAAAAGTGCAATGGATTTTTTTTAATGCTAATAAAGTATAGGAATTATGAATAGTGGAAAAAATGCTGGCCATTTTTTTAATCAGCATTATTAGTAGAAATGTATAACGATGCTTTAAGTCGAGTGTATATTGGTATGACCAGTTTTTCCAAACTGGACCACGGAGGAGCATGATTACTTAAGGGTAACTCTAGAGCAGTTGAACTGTATCAGTTATGTAATGCTATATTAGACCTGTAACAGAAGAGTAACCAAACACAGTAACAGTACACTGCTGGTTGCCTCAATCTTGACCACGCAGAAGGTAGCTAAATAAACACAAAGTCTAGTTTGTACAAGTACATGTACCACTGCTCATCGTGACAGTGGTGTGCAAAATAACATTAACGTCTCACTGTAATACCAATGTGGAAAGTTTATCTTGAGAAGTTTCTTACTTTATATTGGTGTGTCAGGAGAAACTGTGTAGCTTGCAGTTACCTGGGGCTGATTTTCTCCCACATGTAAGACAAAATGTCGCTATTTGAGTATTATATTTCACATTTTACCTCAGAAATTTGATTATGAGGGGCTTTCATTTTTCATTATACTTTTATAGGAGGGAGGGGTCTGCACTGTCATATATGTGCTAAAATTAAATAGGGTATGCAGCCACAAGCTTTAACCCCTTCTCTGTAAAACTGGTCGAAAACAGCCTGATGGTCAAATGTCCTCTACTTCAATGTTTTCAACCATTTTCAATGAATAAAACTTGTAGATAAGACCTATCAAGATAACACAACCCAGATCAGCAGTAGGTTGGGGGCTTCAGGAGGAAAGCTGTTTAGTCTTTGACCTTTTCCAGCTGGAATCACCCAAAAGCACCTGGATGTAATTGCCATCTGCCTTAAAGTTTTGCTGAGATTTATATGGAAGGCCATTCATGAGGGCACGCCCAAAGTCAATATCTTTCCTTGAAATGGGTGGGGCGCATTGCACCCAACTGGTACCAAGAAAAGCGATTGATAAAGTCATACTCTGACCAGGAATGGGTTAACAAAAGTCCAGTGCGGGGGGGTGGGGGGGGGGGTGTCCATAATAATAAATGAAGTTAAACGTTTGTTTCACATACGTTGTGGTGAAAACCAGAAAGAGAAGGACTATTTTACTTCTGAAACTCTGGCCACAGGTAGACAACGTGATCTTGACATACTGCTCCTATTAAAAGCCTGTGGCTGCTGTGTCTGCCAAGTAAAGTCAGTGAAGTTGCCTTAAATTTGATTTTCGTCTAACAGAAATAACTGCCATTTTGACTGCCAGTTTCAAGAATGAGGACTTCAGACAATTTTGTAAGTGGAAATGAGCTGGGTTCTGATACATTATTAATACTTGATGGAACATATCATTTGAGCTCTGTCTTGTTTTCTGTTTAATATATTAACTTGTAATTGAGCTTCATGTGTTGCTGCTTTATTTTTCTCTTCAGCTGCAGGGCAGCCATACTTGGATATCTGTCCTAGATAGAAATTAAAACAATAAAGATCTGACCACTGACACAAACACACAAAGTTCAGCTATAAAGTACATCTTTCTGTCACCAGATGGCAGCAGTTGATGTTGCTTTTGATCTGATGGTTACAGTACACAGTTTCTGATTGGCAGAAATCTGCATGATATCTTATTTCTAGTAAGTAGGTTTTTCAGTTTTCATAAAAAGCACTGAGCGTGATGGTGTATACATATTTAAACAGTGGATGGGCAAAGCTCATTGAAAAAAAAACACGAGAGGCCAAATGAACATTGCCATATTTAGAAAAAATGCTTTACATTCATGACCTGTTGACCCTTCAACAAAATGCAATGCTGACCTTGACCCCTCATGTCAACAATAACTTTCTTAAATGCTGGTATATCTAGGTCATCCCTTTAATGTTTCACAGGAAGGTGGTATGTTCTGCACTGTGACAGTGTGGTAATTTTTAAGAAATCAGTCTATATTTTTAAGGACCCAAGTCTTAACACGTATCAGCCTTTGGGTGAGACAACTGTGTACTGTAACTTAAAGAGCCCTGTCTAGCACATGTTGAGCAGCAACATGTTCAACATACACTCATAATAAGCAAAACAACACAAGAAACAGTCGGTATTTTTATTTCTTAGCCCAAAGAATGTTTCCAGATGCAGGACCAGAATTTCGGCGAGAAACCGAGAATCCATTCTCCTAAATTTGTCTTTCTGTAAAAAGAAAACTAATTGACAAAAAACCAAATAGATTCTCGCAAAATTTTGCGAAATTCTGGCCCTGAGATGCCTGCATTTGTGAGAAATTTGTGGAGCTGGATACGCAGTGTGTGGATTATGCTAATGGTAAAGGCGGTATGTACTAGATGGGATATAAACAGAGAAAAGTCTATGTTGGAGGGCTTCAGGTGTGACAAATTTCCCGGTGAAGTCAAAAGTTCCAAAGTAAAGCTCACGTACTGAGATACATACTGTATCTTGGCTATGGGCCTAGATGCAGCCTGGATGTGAGCTGCACATTTTGACATCTGCTGGCAGTATCAACACCAGATTTTCAGATTTTGTCAAGTTGACTGTTTTCTTTACTTACTTCTGTGGGTGATTTTATGCAAACATTTACATGTTGAAATTGTATTTAGGTTACAGTACACAGTTGCTGATTGGTGGAAATATGCATGGTATTTTATTTCTGTTGGTAGTGAAATACGGGGATTTTCAGTTTTCACAGCAGTCGCCAAGCTCAATGCTATACACATGTTCAAACAGTGAAAGATCATAGCTCGTGCATTAATATGATAGACCAAGTGTAGATTGCTACATTTAGAAATAAAAATGCTTTACACGCATGACCTTTTGACCTCCCAACCATGTACAATGTGGTCCTTGACCCTTAACGTCAACAATAACTTTCTTTAATGTTGACATGTCTGGATCGTCATTTTAGTATGTGTTATGGGAAAGTATGTTCTGCACTGTGACAGTGTGGTAATTCAAAACAAAACAAAAAACAAAAAAAAAACCAATCTAGACTTTTCACGGACTGAAGTTTTAATATGTAAGCTATGGGGGAATAACTGTGTACTGTAACCTAATGGACTGGTCATATAAGATATCACCATGAAACTTGACGCACTTCTCAGCGTGACGCATAACCTTACAGCTAAAATATCTGGTGTTTAAAACATGAGACCATAAATGTAGTTTACGGCTGGTGGCTGAAAACTATGACGATTGCAAAACTTGTCATGAACACGTGTGAAACCAGATTGCATGGAAAATCATGGAGATGACCTGGCAGAGGCCATGTTCACCAGCATTGGTGTCAGACCAGGTTGTCTGTTCAACAATGCTAATTAATAATAGAAAATGCTATTGTTGTGGAGGTCATAGGTCAGGAGACACCACGCTCATGGAAGGATGGAAGTGAATCCATGAATGTTGCCTGTTTATCATGACACATCGAGTCAGTTGTATGACGGGCCAAATTTGGATGCAGTGTGTGGTACATGTATGTGCAGAGGTGGTGACTTCCTTGTGTAAATTGCTCAATAATTTTCAAAAGGTGCACTGATGGTAAAGATGTTACTCACTGGTGTCTTGCAAGAGACCAGAAATCAGCTTCAACATATAGCTTATGGTGGGAGCCTATGTTGTGTCATAATATAGACTTGTTATAATTCGGTGGAGCTTCTTCTATAATTGGCCAAAGGCCCTCTGTCAAACAATTACTATTTTGCAATAGTGGATGACTAGAACATCAGTAGTACATGATGACAAGTGCCCTCACTTCTCACCAGGCGAAGCTGCTACATTTATGTAATCAAGTCTAAAGTGAGGCAGCTCCACCTAATTATAATAAGTCTGTATCATAAAATACTTATTGCATGTGGTGCCATGTGCTATTTTAGATCAGCAGTCTGCGGGGAGCAATAGTACATGGCACCACATGCAATAAGTATATAATAACATGGAGTAAATTTACTGGTAAGCTCAACATTGCAACTCAATTTGTTTTATTTATAAGTCCTCTTAGCATGATTTCTCGTCTGTGATTCACAAAACCTGCTGCAAATGTAAGTGGAAGCAAATTATTTGTAGCTGACCATGTGGCCGTGTACTCATAACCTCAAAAATTGAAAAGCTGTCTTCTATTTTGCCTTCATGCTGCCTTTGAGTTTTACGTACATGAGGATCATGCAAAACACACTGGATGTGATTCCAAGTTCCACTTACACTGTAAGCTGCCCACTTTATGAATATTGCATACACTGTATATGCTATATGTCCATGACATAGCGAACCACAAATGCTGTATTGGTTTGGACATTTCTATATATTTTTACATGCAGTTGCATGTTTATGTACATACTGTATTATCCTCCAAGTGAACGTGTCATTTTGTGTTGTTGCATTCAAGGATAAATTGGAAGCATACTGTGGCTTGGTATGCTTTAGTCTGCTTAATGTGAGTCTGCATGTTTTCTGGCGAGTGAAGTACTCATTTTGCTCAATTGAATCATGATTTCTGCTACAAAATTGGGTGCATACAATTGAATCATGATTTGTGCTATAGATATATGCATGCAATTTAATTGAAATTTGTGCTTTAATTGCATGCATTCAATGCAAGGCATGCATATTAATTTCCCACCGTAAGTACACACTTGGTTCTCTGGGTTACCATAGTCTCACCTGGCAAGATACGGGCTGGTGCCTGTGCGAGGAAGCTTGATATTACTAAGATTTTGAAAGTAAAGAATACTTAGTTACAGGCGGCAGATGGAAATCTATTCTTGTAACCAAATTATAAAGCACTAAATGAATATTACTTTTAAATTTGTAAATTTAAATTTCTCCTACGGACACTCATTTTGTGAGAAAGGTGTATCTAGCCCTGTCTGTGACACTGATATGCCCGTGTGGCCTCCATGATTGACAGGCATAAGCCCCCTGCTTTGTGGCAGGAAATTGATATGCATGTCTCGTATTGAATCATGATTTGTGTTGTAATTTCAGACATAAAGTTAAATCATGGCTTATGCTAGAATTACATGCATCACGATTTGTGCTGTGATTTGTGCCGTAATTACATTGAAACACTAGAATCATGATTTGTGCTGTAATGTGCATACAATTGGATCATGATTTGTGCTACAATTACAGGCATAAAACTGAATCATAATTTGTGCTCAATTGCATGCAGTTATAAGCACATAATTTAATCATGATTTGTGCACCAATGACGTGCATACAATGTTTGGTAGTTGTACAGGAGAGCTTCATATGCCCTTTCAATATATCACACTCATTATGACCCCAATGTCGGCATAAATGTGCCCAGTATGCAAGCCTTCAAAATTTTTGCGTTCCCTACTTGGATTTTTCTGGCAGTCCAGATCATGAAGTGATTGCGGGAACGTTGCTCCAGGACTTCATGAATGCCACAGTAAACTACATAGGATATAGTCTTCTGCACTGAAAATCTATGTTATGTAGGTATATATTATGCAAGTGTTCATGAATCAACAGATGTTATCAGTGGTACCGTTTGAAGATTTTTTTGTCGCTTTCTTGTGGTGTTGATATGAATCTGGTTGAAAATGCAGCTTGCTTCATAGCATAAAATGTCACTAATGGTCTGATTTCTCTAAATTTGATTAAAACAAGCCTTATGAATTTTTTTAACATAAAAAATGATCTCCTTCAGTGGTGACCTCACCGAAATGGAGATATATTTATATTTGGGCCATTTTCGTATAAATGGGATATTTGAACTTTTGTGTCTCATTTGAAAGAAGAACAGGACAATACTTGAAGATAAATGTAATTGGCAAGAAGTCTGTTGGGTACTGTTAAAATATATCCAAAGCAATTGTATCTCAAAAATAGCTTTTTGTCATGCCTAAACCGTGGTAAATGTTTTATGTTTGCATAAAATGCTTGTATTTATAAAACATTTAAAGTTGCAATGTTAAATGCCAAGAGATTATTCTAAAACACTTAAAAATTGTAATGGTATGAATGAATGTTTGGTACCTGTATCAATTTGGTGACTTTGCTGAGGGCGTACATGGATTCAGAGTGGTACTGTTGAATTTCGTAAATACCACACTTGTCCAGCTGGATAATATTTGGTGCTTTATTTAATTTGATGCAATTTGCTGACTTGCATCCACGTAAATTGAAACGCTAGTGAAGTTCAGAAGTGTAATCTTGTGTACCCACTATCTGAACATCCAGTGGCATAGCTCTTACCCATGCATGTTCACAAATACCACTTCTCTTTATTTTGCATGACCATCAACGTGCGAAATCCAAACATGGGGACAATTTGAATTAAATTGCATGAAAAAAAAAATGACAGGCAAAATATGGTTGGACTATTATGTGTTGGAAATTGTGTTTAATTGAAGGAAGCACTGGTTCCTGAGGCCCAGTTGGAAACGTGTATGTTGATGACAAAAGCAGCATGCATAATGCAAGTATCAGCCAGCCTCCCTTTGATCTTGCCTCGTATGGAAATTGCAACGGTTACATGCCTTTGCAAGAAAGCAGGAATAGAGTATGTCTCCACTAGATGGAGCCACCAGCATGAGAGAGCGCTTCCTTTATTATTGCACACTTGACCAGAGGAGCCAGGTTTGCTTACTGCCCAGATGGCTGCATGCACTTGGGTCCTTAGTGGAAATTTACTGGTGGCTCCATCTGTTGTTAACATGCACAACTGTGTCTTCCCATGGACTTTTATGTATACATGTACGTGCAAGTGTTTTCAGCATGTATATAAGGATGCTTCTTGCAATTGCAAATAAGTTCAATCACATATGGCTAGGAATTTCTTTATGGTCTTCCACTGGATATTCTTAATTGGACTGTACCAGTAGACAATTAATATGGTGTCCTGATGATTTGAAAAAAAATGGTTGCTAAAGTATGTGTAAACATTGTGTGACTATTTGCTGTGACACTAAGGTGGAGAACAGTACTCATTTCTCAAGGAGTCCTTTTAATTTTAGCAAGACTGTGTCCTTGTTTTGAAGGGGAAGACATGAGAGTTACATGGTAAACTTTGAAGTAGATTTGACACAAAAACATTTGTGTTAAATATTGATAACGGAAGCAACTCTTGATCACTGAAGAATGTTCAAATTTCTGCACATCTATTTTTTTTTCTTTTATGAAAGATAGCAAGTCATAGTAAAGTGACTGATCTGGTGTCTCCAGTGTGTTGCTAACGTGGTAATTTGTATTCAATATTGCAGACATCTTTGGGGAATTTTCTGATGTCATCATGGGCTCTCTTTTCTTAACTTTTGACATATTTTCTGACACCCTGGAGTTCTTCACATTAACAGCATAAGTCCTGTTCATATGACCAAATACAGCCACATAACATCAGCAATACTTGTAAGTTAAGAGCATAGATATGCACAACTTCTATCAAATTTAAGAGCAAAATTAAGTACAGATCAGAGACTAATGGATAAAAGTTATCACAAAGCTTGAGGGCTTTTGGACTGCTCTTGAAGCATTCACATTGCTGGAAATCATTCAGAAATAACTTGCCGTTCAAACTTTTTAAATGATGAAAGTTAGCTCAAGACCCGAGAGTTTTTGGACTTGCCTTACAGTATTGACACTACTGGAAACTATTCAGAAATAACCAACAGCCCAAGGGTTTTTAGATATGAACGGAACCTGTTTCATGTTCCTCCGGAGCACCTGTTTTTAGTGTGTGCTGTACTTCAGCTCCAGATATTCCTGTCTGATTAACTTTGATCCTGTAATCATATGGTATGCATGTTGTTTCAACATCTTGTAAATTGTGTATTATATAGTCTGTATTAAAAGGTACTTCGTACACTTGTAGATGATGCCACAAGTCGTGGCTTTGTGCTGGTGGATATAAAACCACAAATATTACGATGAGCGAGTTCTGTCAGTGAAGCAGATCAGGTTGTAACCAAAAACTGAAATAGCTTGCTTCACATACTCTGTAATTACATGGTGTATATTTCCAATTTCTTTATTAATAAACTTAAACAATGAACTTGATATGTTGCCTTCTGTACATTTATTGGCTGCATTATAACCCAAGTTAATCATTGGAAACAAAATTAGCAAACCAAAAAAAGGAAAAAGGGACATGGTGTCAAAATGCTCATATAAGTAGGACTAGTTTTGGGTGAATAATCAATGGCATTGGAGTGTCAACTAAAGGCTGGCATCTGTGCTTAAAGCTGGAGATCAGGTTGACAGGTTTCACTGGATAACTTCAGGCTCGGTAAACCCAAAGTGTGTTGAGGAAAGCTGTTGACCTGGACTTTGTTTTCTATGGAAATGCTGGCATAATTGTGCCAGAAATGTTTACTTCCCCCCCCCCCCCTTTGAATTCAGATGAGCACAACATAAGTTGTGATTAGCAGTGAATGAGCATACACCTTATTCATGGCATAATACATTACCTCTAGGACACTAGTGGGTACTTGACCTGTTAGGTCCTGTCTCTGTAAAGATTACCACCAGAATCTTTTCTGGCTGTGCTACTTTCAGAAAAGATTTTGGTGCCACTGCAGCACCATCTATACCAGGGGGCTGACCTCCAGCCTTGACCTAATACATCAGTTTATCTCTATTGTGGATCACTTTATGTAGCAAGGGTCTGGCTTGCCTAAAAAGCTGAACATTGAGCAGCCGAAGCCCATGACGCATACAATGCAGGTTAATAAAGTAGCCATACCATTCAGTGCATACATGACTGAACAGATTTGATCACTAGTTAGGAAACTGGAAGTTTGACGCTATAGTGCTCAGGTTCAACCTGTAAATCTACAACGACTGAAAAAAAAATGCCAATAACTTACGATGTACCTGAGGAAGTTTGGGACCATTCCCCTTGTGTATCCCAGATCGCCTTGGATCAGCTGCATGCTGACAAGAAGCCTGGCTGCAAAGGGATTTTTTGTTGTGGATAGGGTTTTGCAACGGTGTATTTAAGACAAACGTACTGCTATTCAGACTACGTCTGGTTTGGATGTGGAGGCTGTGGCCATGTCTGGGATTATGACACCCTATTTAGACTAACCATTGATACTTTGTTGTATTCTACTGTTGGCACAGCAGCTGGAAATGTCTAAAGCAAGATTGTTGCAGTTGGATTGCGGACCACTTACCTTGGCCAGCACTTGGCACAGCGACTATACACTACTTCCGTCAGCCCCCACTCCCATGGCCTATTTGACAAGGAAGCCATGACAGCAATTGTAATTGGCTAGGAACAAGACTGCCCTGAGGACTCTGCAGGCCTTATTTAAACATGCCACTGGTCCCGAACATGCCTCCGCCCAAAGTCAAAATACCATGGAGGCGGTGGTGGAGGCAACCAGAAGAGGAGAACAAGAGGTGATGGTTCTACTTATTTCTCCAGGAGAGGTCAAGGTCAGAACCACATTGGACAGGGTGGCAGACATGGTCCAGGAGCCGCTTCTGACTCTTCATCCTTAACCAGTCAAGCCTGACGGTCAAGGAGAGAAGACCTGCAACTTACAGGCAGTTGGTGGACTGCTCTTAACTTGCACACACAGATGGTGCCAATACACCAACGACCCCTGCATTTTAAGTGTGAAAAGTAGAGGTTATGCTCTTACTTTTGTAGATTCAGAACCTTCCCCTCTACCTCTTATCAAACATTCCCATATCCTTTCAGCACAAAAAACAAACCAAAAGAAACAAAAAACAAAAGCAAAAACCCAAAAAAAAAGCAAAAAAAAAAACAAAAAAAACAAAACAAAAAAACAAAACAAAACAAAAAAAAAATAAAAAACAATAAAAATAAAAAAATAAAAAAACAACAACAAAAAAAAAAAAAACAACCAGGTTGTTGGCTTGCAGGTTACAGGAAGCAATGTACAAACTTTTGTCCAAAAGGGGAATGGAGATGGTACACAGTTCACATTCACCAGGCTTTTACAGTTGGTTGTTTTTATTTCCCAAGGAGGACGATGGCATATGTCATGCCATAGACTTGAAAGCCTTGAATGAGTACCTTGTCATCAACAAGTTCAAGATTGAGACCCCAGTTTTTTATAGACGTGGCATGAGACAAGGCAATTGGGCCGTGTGTATCGACCTGAAGGATGCGTATTTTCATATAGCGAGAGTGGGGAGGTGCCAGAAGTATCTCAGCCTTGTGGTAAAGGGAGTGACCTGCCAGTTTCAAGCTCTTCTGTTCACCCTGGCTCCAGCACCTCTGATTTTCTCCAGAGTCATGGGAATAGTCATGAATTATGCATATCACACAGGCATACGTTTGCACATTTACCTGGATGACTGGCTGCTGAGAACATTATCCCCGTCTATCCTGAAATGGGATTCAGCCCGGATATTGATCATTTGCATAGACTTGGTGCTTCTCGTGAAATTTACAATGTCCAATCTCAACCTGACACAGGACTTCAAGTTTCTCAGGATGCATTATCAAACTGTCCCATTCAGATGGACTTCAGCGGGTATTGATCCTTTTCTTGAACCACAGTGCCATACAAGCCAAGCAGTGGAGAAGTCTCATTGTGACTCTCAAGTCATTGGACTTCCCATTTCCCCTTGAAAGGCTACACCATAGGGTGGTCCAACAGGACTTTTCTTCAACTGTGGGACAGAAAGCCTCAGTTCAAAATTGATTGTGATCAGTCAAGACATCAAACAGTCATTCCATTGGTGGTGGAATTGCGAGAATGTCCTCAAAGGGCTATCCCTATGTCCATTCAAGGAAGACACAGTGATGTTTGGAGATGCATCCCTCCAGGGATGGGGTATTTGTGCTCTCTTTGATAGCATCTGGCTCTTGGCCACTGCATCTCAGAGACTATCAGATCAATTGGCTAGAACTGGGGGCAATTTGCTCAGCCCTTCTTCAATTTCAGAATTTAGTGCAGAGTGAGCCAGTGTTGATAAGTTCAAACAATCGAATGGCAATTGCATATGTCAACAAACAGAAAGGGACAAAGTCAAGGGAACTTCTCTTGAATCTGCAGATTTTCTCCTGGTGGCTTCAACACGGAGTACAGATCCGATGTACTTGCATTGCAGAGGCCCTCAATGTGAGGGCTGAAAGATTGTGACACAAGCACCAGGTGTAAGGCACTGAATGGTCACCACATCCTCGCATGATACAAGCTATGTGGGATCTGTGTGAGATCACATATAAATCTCTGTGCAACAAGCGAGAACCACAAGTCAACAACCTTCATGTCCCCATTTCTGGATGACAAGGTGTGGGTAGTGGATGCGTTCTCAATCAATTGGAGCAGCATATGGGTATATGCCCACCAACCAAGTCTCTTTCTTCTACAAGTACTTCGCAAGATATCTGCGGAAGTGCAAGCAATACTAGTTGCTCCTTGGTGGCCTCGGAGGCCTTTGACCGTGGAACTACTAGAGCTCAGTCTGGAGTAACCTAGGGCTCTGCCAGACTGGAACAACCTGCTTTGCCAAAGGACAACATCAATGTTCCACTCAAATCCAAAAGTTCTTGATATTCATGCATGGCAGCCATCACCAAAAGCTTTGTTACTTATGGCCTTTCCTATGTTTTCAATTTAGAAAAGAAGGTAGGAATGGCAAGTGTCGTGTTTGTTCCCAGGTGGCAGATGAGATGGTAGACCATTGGTTGGTATGCCGTGATGCATATAGAGAGATAACGGAAAACATGTTGTGGAAATGGCAGAATAAGGATCATAACTGTAAGGGCTTGGAGGAAGTTTGGCACTTAGGTGAAGAAGAGTGTGCGGCATGGATTTTGGGTTTGACGGGGTGTACCAGGAGGAAAGAAAGGGGTGACAATTGTACAGAACTATCTGGTAGAGTGCTGAGAGAAAAGAAATGGAATGTTAGGATTAGATGAGAACAGAGGTAACTGCTAGAGTAACAGGTTTTTGGGAAGGGAAGGGAAAGGTGGTAGCCCTTATCAGGGCTCGCATGACTCAGTGCACAGGACTTCAGAAATACCTGAACCTTAGAGACAGGGATAGGGTCAGAGGGCATGTTTTTTTCAGCCACCTGTGTCAGATATAATACAGGACTGTGGCAAATAAGCAGAGTACTACAGGATTATTATTATCACTACACATGCATCATCATCATCATCATCATCATCATCATCATCATCATCATCATCATCATCATCATCATCATCATCATCATCATCATCATCACAGTAATATCACTGGAACCAAGTGCTGGAGTCTTGCACTGCTTACATTTTCTATTCTTGAGGACTTCTAAGTGGCCTCTTTGGGCACTGCAAAGCCTCTTCTTCCTCTGGTGGATTTGAGGCTCCAGATGCCTGATTCGGGCATAGGCCTGGGTTCTATGAGGAACTTCATTGTAAGTGCACACTTAAAAAACAAGATTTCTAACTCAGCTGTATTTTTTATGGTAGAAGCGAAGATAAATACTGCGGTCTCTTTGTGGTAGAGAATCTTGGCAGTCTCTTTGTGGTAGAAGAGAGGACAGCTATCTTTACAATCTATTTATGCTAGAAAAGAGAGTGGTTATCTTAGCAGTCACTTTCTGGTAGGAGAGAGGACGTCAAATTTTACAGTCTGTTTATGCCAGAAGAGAGAACGGTTATCTTGGCAGTCTCTTTATGGTAGAAGAGAGGATGGCTATTTCCACAGTCTCTTTGTGGTAGAAGAGAGGATGGCCATTTTTACAGTTTGTTTTTGCTAGAAGAGAACGGTTATCTTGGCAGTCTCTTTATACTAGAAGAGAGGACAGTAATCTTTACAGTCTGTTTACGCTGGAAGAGAGAAAGGTTATTTTTATGGTAGAGGAGAGGACCGTTATCTTGGGTGTCACTTTACGGCAGAAGAGAGGATGGCTCTCTTAGTGGTCCGTTTATGGTAGAAGAGTGAATGGTTATCTTGGCAATCTCTTTATGTATGAAAAGAGAACAGTTATCTTTATAATCTCTTTACACAAGAAGAGAGAATGGTTATCTTTAAAGTCTCTTTATGGTAGAAGACAGAATGGTTTACTTTTGCAGTCTTTTCATGTTGAAACAGATGAGGTGCGACCATGCAGCCTCTGAATGGTGTTGCACTGACATGGCTTTCGGTCAGTATGGTGACAGATTCCCAGGAGAGCCACATCTGTCATTCAATAAACAATAATTGTGTCTGCCATTGGTTTAGTGCACAAGTGCCACTGAGGAATAAAGCAATGAACTGGCTCCCCGTGCCACTGGTCTTGCAGCAGATCTGAATCTGGGGACCAGTTGTTACATGCTGTTAAGTATCACAATCATTAGCATTTAAGTCGAGAAAAAATGTAATCAAACTATATGTAATCAAACTATATTTCTGTACCAGATTCTAAGTAAATCTAGACAAGCTTGTAACTGCCGCAGGCCGCTGCTCACTGCCGATAGCCCCTAGGGGTTTAGCCTGACAGACAACATGCGCTAAAATGTCTGAAAGATGAATATTACAATAGAATGATGCAAAAAGATAAATTAAGTAACAAAACAGGCAAGTCTAAAATTATTGAAGCCAAACTTTCTCAGTGCTGTCCAGCTGAAAATATCTGTAGCAAAATTTTCTTTCCTTGTAGCATTTTTTCCACTTCTTTACATTAGAAACACTTATTTTGGAGAAAATCTGTAGCAGTTTTGAAGGGCTTTGTAGCAAATTTTTACTTTTTTTTGTAATTAGGCAGTGGCACCACTGAATTATCAAGCCAGGGTAAATATGAATCATTAAGTAACGGGAAACAGTTGCTACCCATTGGAATGCCTTTTATTTGTTAAAAAAAAAAGAAAAAAAGAAAAAAAACAATGGTCCACATTGAATGAAAGTATCGTCCAAAAGAAATTTTATAGCATCTATCAAAGTCTCAACAGTGTGAGATTTAACGTTACTTTTCAATATTTATTATGCGACAAATATGCTTTCATTGAATATGAATTCATATTTATGATGGATTACCATCATGTTGAAACGTTTTGCGGATTAATTCTAAAAGCGACCAGTTGACCTTTTCTGTGGGTAGATTTGTATAACGTGTAGAAAAATCCAAACGTTTGATCCTTTTGCCTTTAAATCTTTGATTTTTCATACAAACTCGGAAGAATTGCTAATACATGTACTCCAAAAGCAATTCATTTCACAGCATTTACAAAATTCCTAATTGCAGTGAAACACAGTGTTACTTTCTTTGATAGTTGTTTTGTTGTACATTTTGAAGATGTGACGCGGTATGACTACGGCCAGTGAAAACAAAGATAGTACATCCGATCGGCGTTGAAAGTAGGCCTAGCCTATAGGGCATACGTTTTACTGTAAATACCCAGTCAAAATAGAATAAATAGAATCTCTCATAGGTAGGAGTGAAAAACGACATTAGGTTGGAATAAGTTAATAAATTTGCTGAATAACAAGAGATCTTAACGGAAGCGCCCGTGATTGATGGCCGTGCTATCAGTGAATGTGTAAATAATAAAAGAATATAAGAACTAGAAAAGACGATTTGCTTCAAAGCAAATCTGTCCGTGTGCCTTCAAAGGTAGTAAATATTAAATGCTACAACTTTTGTCCTTTGGCCCTTCACATTCCATTAAGCTTATGGCTGGATGAAAATTCAAAGTCCAAATGCCCTTGACATTTGACCTTTACAAGTCACATGTAAATTACAAAAATATACAGTGTTACAATACCAACAATTCAGGCCCAACGTGAACCAAATCAGATGAAAATTGACCAAACTATGGTAAGATGAAACTTTCAAAGGGTCAAATGACCTAGACTTTGCCCTTTAGAGGTTACATTTCTTACAAAAATGTGCAGTGTTGCAATACCTACAATTTGAGTCCAATATGATTACAACAGGATGGAAATTGGCCGAGTTGTGGCGGAAGAAACTTTCAAAGGTCCAGATGACGTTGACCTTTGACTTTTAGAGGTCACATGTAAGTTTCAAAAATGGCAGTGTTACAATAGCTACAATTTGAGCCCAGCATGATCAAAGTTGGATAAAAATTGACCAAGTTACGGCTAGAAGAAAGCCACCATCAAAAGTGGCCTTTGACCTTGAGATGACCTCTACCTGAAGTGAACCTTGACCTTAAAAATGACAGTTTGACCTAAAATGACCTTTGACCTTGACATTTGGGATGACCTTTGCTTTGCCATGATCAAACTCCTATACACTCGGAACCACAGTCTCCATAGTATACAAGATATTAAAGGTTTAAAATTTTACTTAACCCTCATTTGCACAACTTTGAAAAGCATGACCTCTCATTATAAAAAGACAAGACTTCATCTATAGAAGTATAATTGTGCCAAGTTTGGAGTTTCTGCGTATAATACTTTTCAAATGAAATCTCGGACAAATTTGTCTGGAAAGAGAGAGAGAGAGAGAGAGAGAGAGAGAGAGAGAGAGAGAGAGAGAGAGAGAGAGAGAGAGAGAGAAGAGAGAGAGAGAGAGAGAGAGAGAGAGAGAGAGAGAGAGAGAGAGAGAAAGAAAGGCAGGTAGGCAGAAAGAAAGAAAGAAAGAAAGAAAGAAAGAAAGAAAGAAAGAAAGAAAGAAAGAAAGAAAGAAAGAAAGAATTCCTATGTCTGTGTTCGCACATAGACATAGGCCTAATAAAGAAATTCTTCATGTTTCCTTGGTGGAACTGGTTGTTTTGCTGCATCGTAAAAACCTGTTTGTACGGTTATCCTAATTATGTAGGATTTTAGCAAAAAAGTAAGATTCTTAGTTTTAAAATGTACATAAAGCTCAATTTGTAGGATTTCTATCCAAAAACAAAATAATTCTCACACATGTAAACCAAATCAAGTACATTGTCCGTGGACTATCAACAGGAATGGGCAGAGATCGGCAGCGATAGGCATTTGGACTATCAACAGGAATGGGCAGAGATCGGCAGCGATAGGCATTTGGACTATCAACAGGAATGGGCGGATATCGGCGGCGATAATGCCTATCGCTGCCGCGGAAATCCGCCTTCTGCCGCAAAAAACAAAAGAAGAAGAAGAAGAAGAAGAAGAAGAAGAAGAAGAAGAGAGAGAGAGAGAAAGAAAGAAAGAAAGAAAGAAAGAAAAAAAAAGAAAGAAAAGAAAGAAAGAAAGAAAGAAAGAAAGAAAGAAAGAAAGAAAGAAAGAAAGAAAGAAAGAAAGAAAGAAAGAAAGAAAGAGCTCCTCAAATTAGTCCAGGGAGCATCCGTTTCCTGCAGTTGTAAGCTAAGAGAACAAATATATGCACTTGGTAAAAAAATGTATGCACTTATGGGCCCAGGGTGAGTGACAATAAAAGTCAATGTGTGTGTGTGTGTGTGTGTGTGTGTGTGTGTGTGTGTGTGTGTGTGTGTGTGTGTGTAGATCGTTCATACATTATTAACCAAGACATCATTATCAGAATAAATCTTTCAATTTTGTCCCCATGTACATGCACCTGTGCACTTATAATTGTTTACAAATACAATATGATTGTTTCTTTTATCAAGCTGGCCACACCAGAATAAAAATCTTAACATTTGTACCCATGACAAAATATCATGGGGCACTGTGAAATGACATTTTCACGGAGGAGATTAAAGGAGCTGCACTGTTAGCTGGAAGTGGAATCCTGTGGTGCCACCTAGACTACAGCAAGGAACTTGAGAGGACGGAAGCCAGAGCCATTATCAAAAACATTCTTGGCGATCCAACTTGGTCTTTATATGTGTAATAAATAGATGGCGCTACGAAGCTTTGACGACACATCCATGATAACACCATCTAACAACGGGGCTATAATGTTGTCGTCTCTGTTGCGGTCATCATCATCAATCATCTTCATCATTATTGGCATCATTATCGCCATCGTAGTCGTGACTGTCACCATCAATATCACCATACTATGTTAAAGTACGTAGCAAATGCTGCCCATAAGGATTAAGCAATCACGCAATCAACTTTGTATTTGACAAAATGGATGTATTGATTTTATTATTCATGATAAACACCAGAGTATTGTAGGGTACGCCTACATAGCTGTGAGCAGCCATGCTGTTATTTTATGCCTTATGAACCGTCACTCTATTTGCCAATAAAGGGAAAAAAACCGGAAAATAGATAAAAGCGATGTTTTCTATACAATATATATTCAAACATACACTTTCGAAAGAAATTATAAAAGCCCATTCACCAAACATTTCATGATATAGTTGAGAACTGTTGAATATTTATGAGACCTGCAATATTAAAGGTACAGTAAGCTGAGTAGGTAGGTTGTCGCCCTGCACTAAAACTACTTGTGTTGGAAGTTCATGTGAAATACTGTTACAAGGCAGGCTCCGTAGCACCAACCTCTTACTGTATCCCATAATTGCAATGTCAAAGTACACATCTATCTCCTCAAAATATGAAAACTTACTTATATACGAAAATAAGTTATTATATGGAGAAACGAATTAATTTTAATAGGACTATTTACATATCAGACATCTTGATTAACCTTATATTCGAATTGTAGAGCACACTGAACGTTTCTTAGAACTGGAGAGCTTCTGATATTGAATTCTCTAAGCAAAGGCTGAGATTTGTTCCGTGTGGTATAGACGTAGATTTCGCCCTGTCTTGGGCTTTGGGAAATAGCATGCACACATGGTACAGATGAATAAACGACAGGTAAAACATGGTATTTTACAAAATCGATTGACTTATTATGTAATAATACAGGACAATCTTTAAAAAGTATTGATATACATGAAAGTTTCTTGTTTTTGTGTGCGCCAGTCGTGCTTTTGGGTTTAGCGCTTGAAACATTTGCTGTATACACGTTGCTTAGGAATGACCTTTAAACTTCATAAGGCCGCCTTTGAAAATCGAAACATTATTTTTCTGTGCATAAAATAAAATTCACTACAATCTTCCATTGAACACTACTAAAACACCTTCCAGACTATTTCCTCTCTTGCCAGGTCGCGCTGTACAATGTGCTGTCTATTTAAAATGGAAGGTGTTCTCCTGCTGGAAGCGAAAGTGAAAATGTAAATCTAAATCAGTGAACTCTTTGGTCGTTGAACAATTGTGACGATGCATGAAATGCTCAAAATGATCCATATTGCTTAGGATTAAAGATAATCCAGAATCGAAATCACCCAACAAAATCCACGAAATAACGTCGCAATCATGTTTCTCAACATGTCTGGCTGAGCTTGACGAAAATCCTTTGGGTTTGTTGCCTGTATTAGCACATATGGACCATTTTCGGAATAATAGAAACTCTGCATACAGCATCATGAAGTATTGTTTTATGGATATCAACTCAAACGAGACACCAGGCTCTTTTTAGCTTATTCCTGTGTATTTGACATAACTCCTTCTCTCGTCTTGTGGAGTCGCAATAGACGTGATATTGCCGTTTTATTCAACACACAGTGCAACCACCGTGACCTATTGCCAAATTGCCAGCGTATTCATACTAAGAGTGCGATTTTTGCCTGGGTGCGCATTATCGCCTATGCTTCTGCAATATTCACACAGATAGACCATGATTAGGAGGGTTCTTTGCGTGGCTGGTATTTTTTCTCCGAGAACAAAATATTTCGACCAAGCGTGACCTATCTGTATAATTACATTGGCATTTGTTTCAAGCCTTATATTCTAGTGATGAGTTGATCTAAATCATGTAATCTTCTGCAACATTACGTGGTCTTCCGAAAAAAGACCATGCTAGGTCAACCAATTAGAACCTAGCATTGTCACTGGAAGCGTAATAAGAAACGAAATAAATACAGTGGTTTTACACGTACATCCAAATATCAGTGATTATGCCCGTAGTCGCTTCTGCAATTTCCACAATGCACAGACTTAAGATAATGCAGACTCCTGTCTGTCGCACAGATATTTCTAAATTTGATACGCCTGTTCCACCCATGGATTAAGAAGATGAACCAAGAGAATGGCCGTAATCAACACCAACAACGACACTGAAAAAAGAGGTATAGTATCTCATATACTTTTATGTGACAAAATTCAAAATTCAAAATATGAATACAAGCATGTGACGTAAGGCAACCTAGCTATGGGTACCTCATTCAGAGTAATACGACGCATGCGTAGTAGCTGCGGTGCTGCTTTGGACCGTTTCATTCAACAAGGCAGTACCCGTATGCACAGACAGATCGTGTAGCAATCATGGCAGAAATTGTTCTCTTGGAAAACTAGGTACTACGATAACAATTACTGTTTAAAAAATCATAGTAATTTTCTCCATTAAACGCACATTATTCAATATGCATGACTTACCTGCACTGTTCACGAGACGGTTCCACAGCGTTCCATGCAAAATGGCCACCTCTCGCACTGGCATAGAAGATGGTTTATAGTTATTGTTAGGCACCAAAGATTCCCTAGTCGTTGACATAACTTCTTTGCCTGCACTACTACGTCCAATTTCTCTCCCTGGCTCTGCAGTATTGAGGACGAGTTTTTTATCAACTTGTGTTTTGGCAAGGGTTTTCTTCAGATTGACACCTTGAATATACGCATGAGTCACAAATGTATTGTATTTTACAGTGGTTGCAAACTCTTTGCTCATGTGAAGATGGGTGATCATTTTACGCTCTGTACCAAGCTTTCCCTTCTGGTGGTTCGTATGTACACGTGCCACAGCAGATGTTGTGACACAGTCGCCAGTCTTCAGAAATGAATTTGGTGGACAGTGCAATTCACATACAGTACTGGTCGAGTCTTTTATTGAACTTGTGACACTTCCATCTGCAGGATTGAGGTGAATGTCCGCGCAATATTTCATAATTTTACTCCGATGTTTTCTCGAGTGTCTGCTTTTCTTCTTTTTTAAAGTGGGACTGTCATTAGTGACATCGCCGTCGCTTTTCACTTCCTTTCGTCTTCTGTGCTTTGGACAACTTTCTTTTGGACTACACTGATCGCCTAAATCATCATTTATTTTGTCTTCAAACTTCAAAGGCAAAGAAACTGTACTTTCTGACTTGTGTCCAGTCGATGCCAATCGTTTTAAATATTCCTGTCTCCAATCAGATTTATCATAAGCGTTTTTAGACTCACCTGTTTCAATTTCATGTGAAACTTTGTTCTTATCTTCTTTTGACATGCCATATACCTCAAAGGGAATTTTTAGTGAGACAGCTTCATTCATATTGGGTCTCATTTTAAATTCCTTCACTCGGGTCGCAGATTCAGGCCGTGGAGCATATGGATGCTTTGCGCCACTAAAATTGGTGGAAGCGACATTGGTTTCATCCAACATAACAGGCTGCAGAGGTGTGTAAACCTTTTGGCTGCTGGTTCCGCCAGATGAAAAGTCGTCCTTCCACTGTAGAAGGGCATCTTGGTCCAAAAACCCATGATCACTTATTGTCTCTTTCGACACCTCCGATGCCAGGCAGGGTGCGTGTTGTTGTGTTTCCTTGACGGACACGCTGTCATTTATTCGAAGACAGACTGACTTGTGTATCATAGTAGAACTATCTACCTTATCAGGAAGCCAGAGAGCCTCATTTTTACAATCATCAATGACCGTTGAAACTCCCTTTTTCACACATTTTTTCTCTTCTTGCTCATTAGGATCTGTGGTCACGTGTGAAGTGTCCCCTGTATGTTCAGTGTTTAAAGCACGGCTTTCACCTCGAGAACTTTCTGGACGGGAAGGAATTACTGTAGTTTTGTCCATCATTGTTGGCGACACATTTTTAGCAAGACGTGAGGTGCCAAGTGGATCAGCCTTTTCCTTCATGCTTGTGGAACTCTTTGGTGTAGTAATACTTGATTGTTCTGTCGGTAGTGTGGTGGTGGAGGTGCCTGAAGGAACTGCTGAAGTTTTGTCCACGGTAGTTGGTGGTACACATCCAGCTAGATGTGTGGTGCCAAATGGGCCAACCTTTCCCTTTGTGTTTGTGGAACTATTGGATGAAGTGACGGTGGATTGATCTTTTGGTACTGTTGTGGTAGAGGTCTTTATAGGAACTACGGAAGTTTTGTCCACGGTAGTTGGCGAGACATTTTCAGCACGACGAACAGTGCTAAGACTGATTGGGACGGTTTTTTCTTTTTTGTAGGTAGAACTTTTGGGTATACCATTGTCGTATTGTTCTAGCCTTACTGAAGTGGGACTGACAGCCGGTTGTTTCCTGAAATCTGTGCCACAATGAGGGGCCACACTGTCAACCATTGATGCCGGGCTAACGTTTTTGGTTTTGTCTGTCTCACTTCTAGGAGACCAGTCTTCCTTTGCTTTTGCTCTGTCACTTTCATCAGTATCTTTTACTTCTTTGGAGTGCCTCTCCTTCGTAAAGGATTCACTGACTGAGGATCCTTTTGCTGGTGTGCTCGCGTGTTTATCTTGTGAATGTTTTCTTCTTTCTATAATCTTATAGGCACAAGTGCATCTTTTATCACCTTTCATACACTTGCATGCGTGGTCTGTTTGTTCTTTGCCTTTAAATTTTGTGGCGTCAGTGTGCTCCTTTTTGTCTTCCGATGCAGGTTTTCCAGAAACATTCGCCCTGTTTTCAGGCATAGTTTTTTCTACAGTTTCATCCTTCGAGCGGTAACGTGTGTTGTTCTTAACTTTACTCAACGATGGAAGCACAAGTGGAGGGATCGCCTCGATTTCTTTGAAAATATCCTCAGAACTGGCGGTGCTACGACATGTGAAATCACGCCCAGATTGCCCCGCCCAGTACGGATCTCTGCGGATGGCGTCACTGTCAGGCGATGAAGGTAATGATTTTGACTTGTGGTATGACACAGACTCTTCGTTGTTTTTATTAAACTTGTCGTGTATGGTTAGCTGATAGTCAGGCGCCCTTGCTGCAAGATAAACGAGACATAAGGTTTAAAGTGAGAACAGTATAAAAGACCTATGAATGTACTGTTAAATACTCCATATGGAATGAAAATTCTCAGATATCTCTTTATACTGCAGTGAATGTCAATTTAATCTTTTCCGAAACGTTTGTCTCAAATCCAATCCATAGGCAAAATTTGATTGGTAGAAGTCATGAAAATCTATATAATATAAATATAACTCCTTGAAATTTGTTGCTTGTTGCTTTAATATGCAATTGAAAATTACACAGAAGTTTTTATAGCTAACTGCAGTGCCACGCTTGTGTGGGAAATTTAACTTTGTAGAAATGCATTCATCATCTATGTTTATTGTCAACAGAAAACAGAATGTTGACATTCCAGGCTACGACAACCGTCAATATGAAAGAATATGCATTTAAGTTGCACTTGCTGTTTATATATATATGTATGTATGTATGTATATATATATATATATATATATATATATATATATATATATATATATATATATATATATATATATTTATATATATATACTGGAACTATAAGCTACACAGTTTCAGTTCAGTGGTCGTGGCGCATTCGTCTTAGGTCTAGCTCAGTATGTCCACCAAAGGGCAAGTTCCATAAATTACATATAAAAACGAAATTGATCGTCGGAGCTGACCTGACGCTACTATGTCAAGCATCCAGATGTTCCTCCCTGGCCATCAATACTAGCTTACAACAGCAATATGCACAATCATGTGTAAACACACACTACCACAATCATTCCGATACTTCATTCACAGTCACCTTGGACATATGTTGCTTTTAAAGGCAATGACAATGACAACTTTTTACATTGGACATAATTTGTTTTGTGAGCATGATCCAATTGATCAAGACCATCCCCGCCCACACACACACACACACACACACACACACACACACACACACAATATATATATATATATATATATATATATATATATATATATATATATATATATATATATATATATTTGTATATATATATACTGTTACTTTTATCTCCATATAAGTAGTAAATCCGTTAGTAAATCCGTCATTAAATATCTGTGGGCAGAACGATCTGTCCACTTTCTACGCCAGCAGAGTGCTTGAAGTATACTGCAAGTGAGGTTCGCCTCAAAAGCAAAAATTGAACATCACTATTGGTCCAAGAGAATACATAATATATCTGCAGTGAGTCTGACGTGGAGTTTTTAGTAACAATAAAGGAAACACCTGACAGCACGGTATACATTAGGATTAAAATGGCACAGGTTAGGCTCAGATCAATACTCGGAAAAGTGAAATTTTATGCATACATGTCACTTTGACCGGTTCAGTGGAAGTACACATTATGAACATGGGATAATAATGAGAAAAAAAGTGACGCACTAGAATTGCGTCGCAAACATGAACAGCCAAGGTAAAGATGCGTACGAATGACCGCAGGTGTTAGCTTAGTCTTCAAATAAAAATATGGACTTGGCCTGGGGGGGGGGGGGGGGGACTTCCCTTAGTGACAATACTGGGCATGTGTCGCTCTGGAGGCCCCACTTTTCAGCGAAATTTCCCTAACAAAAGTCCAGTACTTTGCCAAAGATTCCATTAAAAAGGGTAATGTTTTTCTTTTATGGCGCCAAATTCGGGAAATTTCTCAAACTGAGAGAGCTGGTGACCAGCCTGATTCCGTGTATTTTTTACAATAACTGAAGTCTTGCCGTCTGTGGCCAGTAAAACGCCCATGACCTCTGTGGCTAGATCGTTTGGTCCCTAAAGCCCCTATTGGAAATTAATCCTCAGTGACCATATTCACAAAGAATTTTAACCTGATAAGAAATTTGGGATCACAATTAAAATCAACTTGTTTTGATCCCACATTCCTTAATCCTGGGTCGCATGAACAATTTTGGCATAAAACGATTTCTTTTACGGCTGTTGCACAAAGCTTATGATTAACATTTCAAGATTATGGCTTAATCGTAATTTGATCCAGATTTTGGTGCAGCCTTAAAGATAATGTACTGGAATAAACTAAGATTCATTAAATAAAATGAAAATGTTAAAAACAGAGGAGCTAGTGTTGTAGCCCAGAACACAGATTGTTTATTCCGGGAAATTTTGATTCATATGTTAGGTCAAGTGTCACCAATAATGACAACTGATAAAATAGTATAATTAGGTAAACACTGCCATCTTCGTATGGTTACAGTGCAATTTAATTGACAAATTTTCATTTAAATGTAACATTTTAGGGTCGCCTGTATGGCAGTGACTCATTGGAGTCTTAGTGCAGTGTCTCCTTGGTTTCTGAAAAAAAAAATATAAATATCAATCTGTATCTTGATTGTAACGCGAGACCAAATTGACGCTCATGGAATATGAGGCTGGGTAAGGGATTTCCCGTACTGGCGTACTGGGGCTTTTTATTTACCATACTGGCGTACTGGAAGCCCTCCTATTTTACGTACTTCGTACCATTCAAAATTTTGAAAGAATTTTATTTTCTGTACTACGTACTCTAGAAAAATAATTACCTGTACCAACATGCTGTAACCCCCCTTACCCCCCTTCGAATATGGTAGTGCGGTCTGGGATGGTTGCACACAGGGTGACTCACAAAGATTAGAGACTGTTCAGCTGGATGCTGCTCGTGTCATTTCTGGTGCCACGTTAACCACCCCAAACGACACATAATATTATATGAGGAAACGAGTCTCCAAACTTCGGCAAAACGTAGAGAAATAAACAAGTTAATTCAAATGTATAAAATAACCCGTAACTTAGCTCCATAATACCTAAATGAAATAATTCACTCCAAACAAAACCAGGGCAGATACAATGCAATGCAAGCTAGAAACCATCCTCATTTTAGCGCCAGGACAGACTTATTTAACAACACTTTTTCCCCAGCTCATGAAGACGTTGGAACCAGCTACCGTTCAACATTTGAAATTCTAACTTCCTCAATGAAATCAAGCAACACCTATATTCGGAAGTCCCCTGCTCAATTAAAGAGAGTAAGTTATACTATGTTGACAATAGATACTCTTCTGTTATTCATGCAAGACTCCGGATGGGTCGCATTCAGCTGAAAGTCCATATATACACCATTGGTTTGTGCGAATCCCCAAATTGTAGTTGTGGGCAAGGTGCGGAAGATACCCGGCATTACTTTTTCGTCTGTCCATTTGATACCATCCAACAATATAGCCCACATACAAGCATTTCTTATCTTGCTCCTTTCACTTCAGTACTGTAACATGAGTTGCATGTAGAAAGTTTAGCGCCGCTATACATTTTGAAAATTTATCATTTACAGTCGTCGTGGGACCCCATCAATCGCCGCATGGTCGATGAGCTTCGGCGCGTCGGTGGGGTCTTACAATGATGCCCATGGTCACCTCTTTTGTCTATCTCGTCGAAAGAATGGTGTCTTCCTTAAACTTATTGGCCCGGCGGAATACTACATTTCATTTAAACGATCAGACAATTCATGTCATTGAGGGATGTACCGGGCTATGTGACGTTTTGTCTGTACTGTCTTCTTGCCTATTTTTGCAAGAGGGGTTAATACTGGTCTTAGCCAATCGATTGTGTTCCATGACAAATATTGTATATACACGTGACAATTATTGTACATTTATATTATCATGGAATAAAATATGCTTAAACCAGACTAAACAAATGTCATTCATTCATTCATTTTAAGTAGTTCAGGGTCAATGGTACACCAATTTAATTTAAGGATCAAAGTCAGAATTGGATCAAATTCTTCGTGAATACGGCCACCGGACCCTTAGTCAGCAGCTGTCTTTGTGCTGAGTAAGTGCTGAGGAAAGCTGTTTTTGGCGTATATTAGTCTAAGTGTGAGAGATACCTTTTCGAGTCAGCGCCCGCAATAAATTTATGACACATATGAGCACAACTGACGTTGCAGAAAAATGATGATGAGTTTTAAGATCGAGCAATGATGCTTTATCTACATGTGTAAAAGTAACGATAACGGTTCGAGTCCCGCTCTTTCCGAACTTGAATTATCTATTTTCGGCATTTCCTTTATGCTGGTGGATTTAAGTCCCTGATTCTGGAAATAAATGCCGACTCAGTAAATATACTGCATTATATACCGTGTTGATATGGCACTCGCACATAACTACCTCCATTGAACCATTCTTTTTAGGAATGGGGATTTGGTCTAGTGGATATGTGCATTTCCCATTTCAGCTAGGCAACTGGTGCCAAAGGTTGCAGGTTCGAGTCCCGCTCGTTCCGAACTTGAGTTATCTATTTTCGGCATTTCCTTTATGCTGGTGGATTTAAGTCCCCGATTCCAGAAATAAATGCCGACTCAGTAAATATACTGCATTATATACCGTGTTGATATGGCACTCGCACATAACTACCTCCATTGAACCATTCTTTTTAGGAATGGGGATTTGGTCTAGTGGATATGTGCGTTTCCCATTTCAGCTAGGCGACTGGTGCCAAAGGTTGCAGGTTCGAGTCCCGCTCGTTCCGAACTTGAATAACATGGTTTCCCATATTAGCTAGGCAACTGGTGCCAAAGGTTGCAAGTTCGAGCCTCGCTCGATCCCAACATAAAGTATGAAGAATGCACGATCTACTACAAATAGACATGGTGGTATCTGGGCTAGAATTATTCACGTGACCAAGATGAACTTTTTGTCTGGATTTGAACACATTGACAGATGCTTCAACAGCAGATGATAGGTTGTTCAAGGTGAGTATCAGACGGTTAACACAGGAATAGCGGAAGGTTTTAGTGTCGTAACGATTAGATTTGAGTGCAGTGCTACTGCCAAGAGATCCACACAACAAGCCGTGTTTGTTCAAAGTGGGAACATTTCTTACTTTTAAGTTAACTAAGTAATGGCCATGCAGATACGTATAGAGGGAGTCGAGATCCAGCAGCTCACGGTTGAAGGGCAGACCCAGTCAATTACATCTTTTGAGACGGGAATTGTAAAACCAACAACATTGAATCCCCCAAAATAAACATTTTTGCTCTTCTTTGAACCCCGGCTTTGAATAGCTGCCCGAGCAATTAGGTCCTTCTTAACGGTGACAGTCCACACAACACTGCCGTATTTACGATCACCCGAAGATGGCTGCGGCCTGCGCACCATAGACATGCAGAGCCCCTTGCTGGCTACTGCCAGCGCCCGGTATCCAAGTATGCTCTTTTTAAACCAAGGGCATTGTTTGCCTTAGCACAACTTTTGCGGTGTATTTTGACCAGTTCAGGTGATAGTCAAATTCAAATTCTATCATGGGCAGCGGGCAACAGCCAATCAAATGGCTGCATTTTCACCTTGAGCCAAAATTATTATCAGCACTAATCACGGCTCCATCACGCAATTTACAGTAAACTGTTTTTGGTTTTATGAGGGTGAAGAGCATTTATCTGTCCAGCAGAAACTATAATTTTGTGTTTCCATGCTTTAAATTTTAACTGCGATAACAAATTAAAAGAAAGTAATTCTGAAATACCACTCTCTAAAAACATCGTCTGCGGTCAAAATGGGGACCCCCCCTCTCTCTCTCTCTCTCTCTCTCTCTCTCTCTCTCTCTCTCTCTCTCTCTCTCTCTCTCTCTCTCTCCTCTCTCTCTCTCTCTCTCTCTCTCTGTGTATGTGATGCTCTCAGGTCGGCAGAATCAGTGGGACTCTTTGCTTGCTTTTACTTTCAAACACTTGAATTCAGAACGATAATTCAGACATGTGGTAATTGCACTGAAGTGCCACTTTACTCGGAGATCAGCAAGATGGCTGGTACACCTGTGCACTTATCGAAAAGTGCTGCATAGCCATATATATGGTGGTAATTATTGGAGTTCATTAAGTCTAACCATAATAGAATAGCTTTTAATACTCTCCAAGATCTAGTGATTGTGTGGATTCTATGATATCCAACGTCGGCCTTAGGATCCACACCATCACCAGATGGGGAGTATTAAAATCTGTAGCCTAGATTGCTTTGCATAGAATAATAATTTGGAGGATGTGTGATGTTATCCGTACGATAGTTGAGTACTGCGGTGCTGCATGATCTGGTGGTACACAGAATACTACACTTGTCAGCGTCGAATTTCATTCCCAAATATTATTCTCAATAGGCAGAAAATATATTTTTCACAAACATCTTATGTCAGGTCAAATGACACCAGCTTAGTTTGTCCAGCCCCGGGATCTTCGTCGATCGCCTAGCGGCGGGTTATATCTGATTTCCAATTTTGGTATCTATCAAAACAGATTGCATTTGCATGTTTTCATAGGTATATGATTTCAAAATGAAATATTTTGATCATTTGATTCAAGTTACCATCCTCCAAACGTCACCAAATTTAACAAACTCATAGTAAAGACAAATTCCTGATACCTTCGTTTGAGGAAACACTTGAATCTAGAGACGAGAGTGATGCGTAACCACCTGGCAACTGCAGCTTTTTGCGTCTCTTCTTGTACCGGGTATCTGAAATAAATGATGTGCACACACATTACCCATTCACCGGGAAAGAAAGAGATGTTGCCGTCATGATACACTACGATTTATTCCGGAAATGGCGACATTATGATGTTCTTTTGACATTATCCGCACTCTATCGAGCCAAAATGTCGTCCCCCCCCCCCCCCCCCCCCGTTGGCTCCTTTTGTCCATGACCGGGAAAAGCCGTTCTTCAGACCACACGTTAACACGTTGCGGATGCTCACAAGTGTCTAAAAAGTGGTCACTTTGCGGGGGACGTTAACACGTTACAACTGCTTACTTACAAATCGCCTTGAAATCGGTCATTTTGCAGCGGGGGCGGGTACCCGCAAGGAACAACGTGCTTCACAAATCATCACCATAATGTACTGTTTTTGCTAAAGTGTCATTTGTTTACCGTACTCTCCTCACATGAAGAATTGTACTTACTTGGGGAATTCTCTGTCGCGTGTGCATACACTTGTTCACTTGGAAAGCCTAGATACACTGAAATGTTAAGGGGGAAAAAAGCATTCAGAGTGTTTCAGAAGTAGGTTCTCG
This sequence comes from Hermodice carunculata, assembly GCA_964020975.1. Taxonomy (NCBI): domain Eukaryota; kingdom Metazoa; phylum Annelida; class Polychaeta; order Eunicida; family Amphinomidae; genus Hermodice; species Hermodice carunculata. The sequence goes on from OZ026627.1 coordinate 54,183,751, forward strand.
TTGTGCCTTTCGGTGCTGTGCAATATCCATCTCTTACATGTATGTAAATGGGTATCCCATCTAGGAAAGCTTAAAGGTCAGGGAATCTCCTGTGACACATTGTAATTTATATTTTTGTCGTTTTGGTTATAAGGGCTAACTTTGTTTTGCAGGGAAAGGTGAAAATGAAGGCAACCGTGATCAAAAGTTTCCGGCATTGCCTTCACATTGGTACCGAATCATTAATGGCTTATTGATCCGTCCTTGACAGAAGGTCTTGTCAAATTGAAAAACGTCCGTATAGAAATGGTAGCACCAAACACACATGTGTCCAGAGGTAGTGCCATAGACAAATGTATACAGTGGCAGTGCCGATTTAGCTGAATGTGAACAAGACCACAAAAGCAAAAAGAAAACAGAAACAGAAATACAACAAAATAAAAAAAAAGAAAAGAAAGAAAAAGAAAAAAAGAAAAAAATAAAAACGAACGAACAAACAAACAGGCAAGCAAACAAAAAAGTATAAAACAAAAGACAAACAAATAAAAAAAGACAAAGCACAACAACGTTTCGTAAGGAATACCAAAAACAGAAAAAAAAACTCAGAGTCCCCTGTCGAACTGGTTTTACCAGAGTTGTCGCATTTAAATTGCAGCATGTGGTGGACAAAGATGCAGTAGGAACACGGGGATATAAACAATTTTTATATTTGCTAAGGTGATTGAAAGGTACGATTACGCTAACACGGTCAAGTAAGGTCAGGTTGTCGCACATTGAAAAGCGTAAAAATAATCATAATTGCTATTGTAATTATTTATTTTGTTAAAAGAAATTTGATAATTTGGCAGACTTTAAAACACAATATGCTGTCTTGTTCGATATATTTTAAGGCTGTTAGTATTATTTACATTTTATTTACCCGCTTTCAGTCGTTACTGACTTTATTACTGTATATTCTTTCAGTGACAACTGCGAATAAGTCGAATTACTTAAAACGAACCGCTACAAATTATGATAACGGTCCTAGATTCATGTTCCTTGTAAAAAGAAAATTTATTCAAGAACCCGTATGCCTGTAATTACATAGAATATAATAGTCCAGGTCAATAACTTTCCTTGGAACACTTAAGACGCATTGCGCAAAACGCGTGAGGAAAGCTGTTGACTGAGTCAAAAATGTGGGTACTGATAAAGTTAAAGGAGTATTTTTATTTGTCTTTTTCTATTTTAAGTTAACTGCAATACGTACTTGTTATTTATTGAATTTGTACTTGCTAATTCTATATTGTTTTTTCGTTTATTATATTGTATAAAATAACTCCAGGCCCGATGGAAGAACAGTCTGCGACTTATGGGGTCACGACGTATAAACACATTCAAGTAAAACAAACAATATGCATAAATAATATACTACAAGATATTATCAGTGATATATTGATATTCAATAAGAGAATTGATATTTTAATATTTGAACATTTAGAATGGCGTTTGAATATACTCGGCTTAGTGCGCACTGGGAGCTGACATTGAAAGCCCGGCTGTAAAAATGATGATGATGATGATGATGATGACGACGACGACGACGACGACGATGACAACGATAGCGATAACAATAGCAAAAGCGACAGCAATAGTAATAACAATAAAACATTAATTGAAAGTAGTATTTATTTTTGCTTTCTGTAAAAAGGGAGAAAAAATGTCACTGGAAAGAATCTCTGCGAAATCACACAGGACCAGACAAAAAGTTAAGAATCTACACAAAATCTTGCGACAATTTAGAACTAGAAGAGTATTTAAAACTGATCCAAGATAGAGTGCCAAGAAGAAATATTACATGATTCAGCATCAGTTCACACAACCTAAAAATATAAACTAGAAGGCATAGAAAGCCGCAAATAATATCACTAGAAGAAAGATTATGTGAAACTTGCAATGTTATTGAGGGCGCGCACGAAATTAATTTAATTACAACTTGCAGATATTTTGAAAATAAAAGAAATCTTCTTTGTAGTTAACTTGCGTATATTTCTCTTTCTTGTCAAATATGGACAACACTGAAAAATTCACATTTATCATGAAACTTGGTGATTATGAAACAATAGCTATAGTACAGGCATTTATTTTCAAAATAATATGAAAAAAGGTACATTTTGATATTTTCTACGTTACTGACATTGTTATTTATGATGTTACCTATGTATGTGTCTCTGTTAGTTTGTAATGTAGATTAGTGTCCTTGTATGTCGACATATATTATTTACATAATGTCATGTTTGTATTTTTGATGCAGTTAATAATATTAATTCATTCACACATGACGTAAAACTACGTCAGATCTGTAAAAGGTTTGAGGTTTGTAAGTGGTGAAATCTAGGCCAAATGCTATAATGTGAGCCCTCGAGGAAACAATTTGTGGTTCCACAACTCAACGGCTCATAACCGGGTAACATGTTTTCAGGTGTTTTACTTTTAAAAGGCTCATGGTGCCTTACACTTAAATCATTTTACTTGTTAAAGTGTGTGTGTCAACACACACTTTTCGGTTTTTCCTCGAATTCTTTATTAAAGTGTGTGTGTGAAAATCGTAGCAACATTCTTTTTTTTTAAATCTCGAGTACACCGAGAACTGCAGCAGACAGAGATGTCATTTTATTGGTTATTGATTGGTTATTAGTATCTGATAAAAGATGCAGTATTTCAAATACAGTAAAACCTGTCCTTGTGGACACCTCTATAATGCGGACACCTGTATAACGTGGACACAAATGTCCAGGACCAAAAGGTCAATTTTCTTGTTAAAAACACCTGTCTATTGTGGACACCTGCCAACTGTGGACACCTTTTGCCAGTCCCAGAGGTGTCCACAATAGGCAGGTTTCACTGTAATGCTAATAATGCCTTTTAAATTTTCAATCTTTAATGTCTCGTAAACCATGTACATAGTGATGCCATTCTAATTTCTATGCGTGTGTCTGGCTATTATGCATTTTATGAATTATAAGAAAAAACTAGCTTTTCAGATTATATTAAATAC